>VZRZ01006130.1:908-27983 GCA_013398175.1 Climacteris rufus
GACGGCGAGAGCAAAGACCAAGGAGGGGCCTTTGCCCAGTGATTTCAGCTCTTTATTAGTGCCAGGGGTCCAGGAGAGGGTCCAGGGAAGGGTCCGGGAGCAGGAGTAGGCAAGAGGGTCCGGGCGAGCTGAAGGTTCTGGAGCAAAGAACCTCGCTCTCCCCAAGGCAGGGTTTTTTATAGGGTAAGGCAGGGAGGGTACAACCAATAAGAGTACAGAAATTACAATATAGCCAATGAGCAACCGAGGTAGCAAAAACTTGCTAGAACATAACCATATAAGGAACATTACATAACTGAACACTGAACCAATGGAAACAACGTATGCAAACAGAAACCGAAAGGAATCATGGAATGGGTAACTGTGTCACCCTAACCAGAATCGCTGTCTCAGAGGGCAGTGTGCTGGGCTCTCTTCCACCATTGCCGAGGCCTGCTGACTGTGGCCCTAGCCTCGCACACTGCCACAGGTACTCAATCAAGATTCTTGATACTAAGTCTCTTGAGGCTCTGAACAATTGATAGATGAAATACTCACTACTTTTCTGCAAAAATATATTTGCTCTAGGGGAAAATAATACAAAGTAGGGACTCTGTGACTGCTTTGTGACTGCTTTGTTTTCTGTGTCTTTTTAAGCCATTTTTGCTGCTGGTAGTTTAACAAGAGTCCATTAAAGCTCCATGACAATCCATGGTGCCCCATACTGGAATCATCCTCCCACTACTCCCATGTATTTCTTGGTACTTGGAACTGCACACAGGGTTCATCAGGCTAAGAAGTCATGTCCCAACACCACGTAAGTACCTTTTGTCTTGAAACTCGACCTGACTCATCTTCAAGGTAAGCTCTTTTCTGTGGAGATCTTTCACCCTACTTTGCACCTAGCTAGACAAAATTCCAAAGTTGGCACCTGAATAAAGAACAAACCAGCATCTGCCTTCCTAAATCACTTTCTGTTGACCTCAGCACACATGAACTCAGACAAGCCAATCATTCAATTCCACTTTCTCTAAAATCTGACCTCTCCCATCCTCTGTGGCCAGTTCCTCCTGTAGATTTTCACCAGGCATTTGTTACAGAGCAAAGAAAAGGGGAAGGATATGGAGTTTCTGTTTGAGAGAGCCTGGCACTGGTTAGGTAGTACAGAAAAATAACAAGGCCTCCTCAAAAGATGTAAAATTTCTGTCTCATTTGACTGACAGGCAAAATCTTCAGTTTCAGTCAGGTTATTCACACTGAGAAACTAAGCACTTGCAAACACAACCACCTCCTTTTTCCTCCATCCACAGGTTTATTATTATCAGTGAAAGTCATACAGTTGCTGGTTTTCTATCTGTGGCCAGTTGTAGCTTATGAAACATCAGAAATATGTTTTGTTCCCCTTCTCACTGCCGAAGAACTGATCTAGTGCCTCTCTGAAAAAGTTATGCAGATCAGCCTTATTGAGGAGGAGGAAAAAAATGGTGTCTGCTGGAAAGTGGAGTAGATTACCGAGGGCAAACATTTGCAAGCTATTTGCAGAACATTGGGGCAGTTATAATCATAAAAAGGTAGGCATATGCCCAGAGACAGATGGCAATGAGGGTGGCTTGAAGGGGAGACAGTCACAGTTTATGTGTAAGAAATTAGGAAGCCACTGATACAAAAGCTTAGAAGTGGGTAAGGGATCCATGGTTGCTATTATAAACCATGCAGAGCAAGCTTGAATAGCAGCATGCAGAAAGTAACATTAGAAAGATATACATATTGAAAGAGACAGAAAGGGAAAAATATTCGAGAATGGAAAGCCTTCTCCCGGCATTACAGAAAAGCTGTCTGCATTATATTGAAAAAAATATGTTAATACCCCAGTAAGATACAAAGAACCACTCTTTAATCCTCCTGCATGCATTTCTTATCATTCTTTATACTCTTCACAGGTGATGTGTTTCTGTAATAGTTTTTTGAGTAGATTGTTTTGAAGTATCTAAAAAAATATTTGAATATGAAGGTAAATTTTAAAAATGGAGAAAGGGAAGAAATTAATAATTTGGTACATGTTGTGGTGGTCTGGGCTGACGACAAGGTTGGTGTCCCAGCAGTGTGCACAAACCCAGCCCCTGTCAGCAGCTGGCAGTGCTGTCTGCAGGCAGCTCCAAGGAGAACTGGCAGCAGTGAAGTGTTGCTAGGCAACAAAGGCGCGAGCAAAGGACGAGAGAGGGCCTTCTCTTTGCCTACAGTCACAGCTTTATTCAACCGCCAAGGGGGCAGAAGGTCTGGCTGGAAGGGAGGCAAGGAAGAAAAAGGCAGCTGGGGGAGTGGTTACAGTGACTTTTGAAGCGGGGAGAGGAGAGAGAGGAGCAAAGGAACAAACCAATAGGGAGATGACAAGGGGTGACAAGGGACCAATTACAGAGGGTTGGGGGAGGAACACATTTGAATCAACCAGTTATAGACCGAGCTTAACAGAATTTTCCAGAGCTTCATACATAACCAACGAACTGAATTATTAAACATGAAAACTGAACCAATGGGGATAAGAGAACATAGAAACTTCCGGAATAGAGGGAGGAGATGCTGCAGGAGTGACACCCAGCCCTAGACTTGGGCCTCGCCCTTGGATCCACCCTCAGAGTCAGAGTCCTGGGTGGGGAAATCCACCCACTAGATGTCATTCAGCCCCATGGTGGGCTGGGCCACAGCAACAGGTACATAATAACATCTTCATTTAGAGATGGGAACACAAAGGCATAGAGAAGTAAAAATTATTCTCTACAATCCTATATTAAGTCCATGGTATAAACTGGAAAAAAATTATTATCTCTTAAATTTTCAAAGGCACATGGGGTGGCTAAACAAGAAGAGTACCAAAAGCATATATTTCTCCAGGTTTATTATAAGACATATGGTGTTAAATAGTTTCTCTATTGCTTCAATTTCACACCCATTTGGAATCACTTTCTGGAAGAAAAGAACCTTAGCAACCAGAAGACTCTCTCTGCGTTGTAAAAGCCTTTTCCATGTTTAGAAATTAAGGCTTTGCATCTGGGTACTTGCTTTAAAAGCTGACATTGAAAAGATAATACTAGTCCACCCAGTCCTTCCCTTTAATAAGTACTGTTATTTGACATACATCCAGTACCATGTACGTTTGAGTTTATACTGTCCTTAACCATAGTTTTCTGCAGTCTACATCGGACCATTATTCTGTAGACAATGAGACATAACATTAAAAATGCATTACACCTTGCCCAAATTATCTCATTGTTCTGTCATGACAGAAAACATGAAGCATGCATTTGGAAAATAACTGTCTTCCCTCTTCTGGTATAGGTATCCTTAATTCCTTTGTAAGTTAAGGTTTGTTTAAAATAAGAGGATTTCTCCAGAATCACAAGCAGTATTCTGGATACACATAAAGATTCTTTGGAGAGACCTGAACTAATTTTTTTCTGTTCCTAAAAGGAAATCCTTTGTTTTGCATGCCCATACTCTATTGGAGGTTTTAAAGCAAATAAACAAAATGAACCTGAAGGTACCACCATAAATTACTGCCAGAGGATGAATTGATTTTTGAATGTACAGAGTGGAGCTAGTATCCCAATCCTATTGAAAGTCAATGAGCACTGAGAGTCAAACACCGTTCTGAGTGCTTACTCCAAATCACACAAAATTGCCACTTTCTACATTTTTCTTCCTGTGCTGGAATATAGTATCAGCATTATTTTTTTCCCCCCAAGACAGATTTGTTTGTGTTTTCCAGCCTAGAATCTCATTTAATCTTCCATTCAGATATCTTAGGTCATCAGATTGTCTTATTATTTCTTTATCCTTATTGATGTTAATATGTTTTCCCCATTTATTATGTCCTGTGGGTTTCATTATCTTGTTGCTTACCCCAGGTGAGAAAATAAGCTTGTGTAAATAAACAGTATTTCTCTCCTCACTTCAGTGCAGCTATGCTGATCCACACCAGTGGAGGCTCTGTCTGACTGTCCCTAGAAGACTGATAATTGAAACTGGAAGTAGGCAATTGACTGCATTATCCAGTGCACAGAATCCCCAAAATTACACCCTGATCATAACCTTTCAAATCCGGCTTTCATTCCCCATAAAACACTCATGCACTGTCTCCTGAGACTTGCAGTTAATTAGTATTTTCTGCAAGAAGTCCTCATTTGGGATAAAATTATAGAATTGTAATACATTTCAGTGAAGCTGTGTCAGAAGACAGCTCAGCTTGGTCAATCATATGTTGTTCTAAACTGCATGTATCAGTGAGTCATGTCAAAGGGATAATTTATTTTAAGAACATAAATCTTTTGATGTACAGAAAATTAGAATTCTACTATCAAAATGAAATTTATTTTACACATCAAATGAATGCATAGCTCAATCTGGATTGAGAACAGTATCTGGCTCTTAAAATATTTTCCATCTAGGTCTCAAGATATGTTCCCTTAAAATGTTAAAAAAATTCAAAATAAGGAAGAAAAAGATGTAATACTTATGTGATCCAAAGACAATATTAAGACCAATACTATTGTCTTCGGATCACAAATAGTTAATGAGCATATGAACAGTTTTCGATTCCACAGCTTGGAATTCACAAGATGAAACCCATTTACTTCATCAGTTAGCCACAGTGAACAGAAAAGCTAGAACAAAACAGAAGCTAGCTTTCACATAAAGTTAAAAAAATAAAACAAAACCAAAAAAAAAACAAAAAACCCACAAAACAAACAAATAAACAAACAAACAAAATAATTAAAAAAAAGAAAGCAAACAAATCAACCCCAAAGATTCTAGGTGCTACACCTTCTCAGAGTGTCTAACATGCCATAAGTTGAGCCAGCATAATTTCTGTTTTAATGACTGCCATAAGGACTGCCAAAACTGCCCTCAGAGTCACACCTTGTGAAGCATCCCATCTGATTCTGCAAGACTCCTTTGATTTCGTTTCCTCACAATCAATAAGACTTCACCCAGGAGCAAAAAACATAATGCAGAGTTCAAATACATATTTTACATACAGGAACAGGACTGGGGGTTGTTTAAATTAACATGCATCAGAGGACAACCATCTGTTGTAGAAGAGGTTCTCTATTTTTTAAAGGCAAATTGCATAATATGCCATGAGATAATAAGGGTAATTTTCAGACAGAGAGGAATTTGATGTGGTGGGTCTCAAAGCAGCCACTTTCGAGACTGTAGTTTCCTCTCTGTCAAATATAAGGAAACAAGTGGGCAGCAAGATATATTGTCAGCATGCCCTAAAACAAACAATGAGGAGTGCTACAAAAGAGAAGATCATCACAAGGAATTGTATTTGTACATCCCTAGCATTTTTTCAGCCCCCAAAGAACTTCTTTTATTTCAATGTATCAATCAACCTTCAAAAGATCTTTGGGAGAAAAAAAAAAAACAGGGATTCTCCAGATCGCTGTTTTCAGAGCCAGTTACTCCTGTGGGTTAGTCATGGAGAGTGAAAAACCTTAGCACCAAGAAACGTGAATGCTCCCTGCCTCAAGGAGCAGTGATCAGGAGGGACATTTCACTGTTGCTCTGCTGGTAGCAGACACTGGAGGCAGAGGAAGAGCTCTGCAGATGAAGGGGAAAGGGAACGCTATGTGCGATGCTCAGCAATTGCTACTGGGGCCGTACAAAACAGAATTATGATGCACAGCCCCTGACAGCTTAGCTACAGTCTAAGGTACAATGTACTCTAAAACCACAGTAGGATAACCCATTTACTTATGCCAGAGATAGGGTAAGCTCAACATATTTGGAAGCAACAATCTCTCTTTCGCAGATTTTATTTCCTTTACCTGCAAGTTCAAGACTGAAGACTTTTTTTTCCTTGTTTTAAAAAAATATCACGCATGCAGAGTTCATTTAAGGTAATCTTATTTGTGGTTCATTGTCTCGGTTTTGAAAGATAGGTGTCTGCTAAGAGAGGTTGAACCCTCCCTTAGGAGAGAGAATGTGATTTTCCCCTCCCTCCGAATTATTTAATTTTGAAATCAAGGACTCTCAGGCAAAGATATGGGAAAAGGAATTACAGTTCTTTACTAGTATTTATAAACAAGTAATAACAATAATAACAACCATAAATAGAACCAGGAATTAATAGCAAATAACTTTCCCGTGCAGTGTAATCACGGTCAAAAAAGAAACCAGCAGGGGGCGTTGTTGAGCTCCCGGTCGGGCAGGGCGGTTGCAATGACTCCTGAGTGGCTGCAGGTGGCGCTGTGGCGCAGGGTCAGGTCAGCCTCAGGTAGCTGGCAATGGCAGACCGGCTGGAGAGCAGCCAGGCAGCTCAGAGCGGCAAAAACAGGGCGGCAGGGGCAGGAGCCGGCTCTCTCTCTCTCTTTCCCGGCTAGCTGCTAGGCGGCAAGGACTTCTGCAGTTACAACAGATGCTGCGGTCCCAGGCGGCAGAGGGGGGCAGGTGGCAGAGGCAACCGGACTCTCCAGCAGACGCTGCAGTCTCGTGTGGCAAGGGGGTTGGGGGGACCAGGCGGCAGAGGGGGGCAGGCAGCAAAGGCAGCCGGACTCTCCCGGTAACTGCTGCGAGAAAACGCAGCCCGGGGAAACGTGCTCTTCCCAGTGGGGAAAAAGGTTGAATCAAAGCTCACCCAGCCAGGAGAAAGAAAGCAGGGCACAGCTGGATTTTCCTCTGGTCGCAGCCAAAAGCAAGAGAGCAGCCTCTCCCCTTGTCCAACGAGAGTGAGTGCCCCTTCCAACGGCCGGCTCGGCTCTTCCCTTACCTGTCCCCGCCCAAGCACACCCTTTGTTTCCCACCAAAGAGTTGATAGCCCCCAAATCACCCACCCATTTGTTGCTTAGTAACAGTGATGGAAAAAAAAATTCCAAGGCATCCCCGAACCTCCGACATTCATCAAGTCTTACATGACAGGGAAGAAGAAAATCTTGAGAAAGTCTGGGAAATCCAATCATCTGCTGTGCGGTCCTGCTTCAAACCAGGACCTCCAGATAGGTGGTTCTGAGAACACGTACAAATTGTACATTAATATTGAACGTAGAATCATAAATATCCTGGGTTAGAAGGGACCCACAAGGATCCTTCAGTCCAATTTCTGATCTTGCACAGGAGAGTCCAAAGAGTCACATGTAAGAGCATTGTCCAAACACTTCTTGAGCTCTGTCAGGCTGGTGCTGTGACCACTTCCCTGTGGAGCCTGTTCAGTGCCCAACCACCCTCTGGGGAAAGAACCTTTTCCTGATACCCAAACTAAACCTCCTCTGACACAACTTCATGCCATTCCTTCAGGTCCTGTCACTGGTCACCACAGAAAAGAGATCAGTGCCTGCACCTCCTGTTCCCCTCATGAGGAAGTTGTAACTGCAATGAGGTCTCTCCTCAGTCTCCTTTTCTCCAGGCTGAACAGACCAAGTTGTCAAGGATGGGGCGGAGGTGTGCCAAAACACAACTCACTCTCAAGCTGAAAAGCAAAACCTTTTTGTTGAAAAATAACAAGCAGGGATGGAAGCATTGAGCTAGTCTCCGTACTCCACTTGGCAAGGTAGACCTGGTGCAGCGGCAATCTCGACACTAGGTGCTCTCTCTCCAGCACTCTGTCAAGATGGGGACCAAGAGCCAGGGACTGGTCCCTTCTTATTCCTGGGCCCCTGCCCTCCCATTGGTGCATTTCTTGATCTGCTGGCTGATTGGTCCAGTTTGTCTCACCCTGATTGGCTCGTTTTCCAGGGGTCTTCTCTGGTTGGCTCTTGCGGGACCAATCATCCTCGTGGTGACATAAGTCCTTTAGTGGACAGACTGGAAACAGTCTAGAAACTTCCACCCATAGCATGAGTAACCTCACTTGCACCATCTAGAGTGTCTGGATAAGTATTGCACCCAAGTAAGTGGTAAGTCACACCTTACCACCTTCCATGGCCTGAACATACACAAACCCTCCAAATATTGTTAACACAGCAGAACTGCAACTGGCTTCAACCCATTTATAACAAAGTGACCTCAGCTGCTCCTCATACAGCTTCCCCTCAAGGTCCTTCACCATCTTCACTGCCCACCTTCAGATGCTCTCTAAAGGCTTAATGTCTTTTTTATACTGTGGCACCCAAAACTGTCCCCAGCACTGGAGGTGAGGCCGCCCCAGTGCAGAGCAAAGCGGGACAATCCCCTCCCTTGCCCAGCTGGTGATGTTGTGCCTGATGCCCCTCAGGACACAGGTGTCCCTGCTGGCTGCCAGGGGACTGCTGACACAGGTTCAAAGATCTTTTTCTGCAACACTGCTTTTCAGCTTCTCATTCCCCAGTCTGTCTTCAGGATTGCATCACCCCAGGAGCAGAATCTGCCACTGTTCCTTGTTAGACTTCATATTGCTGGTGATTGCCCAGCCCTTTAGTTGGTCGAGGTCTCTCTGCAGGGTCTTGCTGCCCTCAAGGGAGTCAACAGCTCCTCATGGTTTTGCATCTTGTGTGATGCTTAGCATCCCTTCCATGCCTGTGTCCAAGTTATTTATGAAGATGTTGAAGAGCACAGGGCCAAGGATGGAGCCCTGTGGAATCGCACTAGTGACAGGTCTCCAGTCTGATGTCACCCCATTCACTGTAATACTTTGTGCCTGACCTGTGAGCCAGTTCCTCACCCATCTGTTTTAAATGGCTAAAAATTGAAGGTTGACTTTTGTATATTTAAATTGTTAATCAGGTTAATGAGTTAATAAGTTAATTACTGTTGTTAATAAGTTAGGAGTTTGTCACAATATTATCCTGATATAATTGTCAGTTGTTAGTGTTGTTATGCTAAAACTCCCAGTTAGTTATGTGGTTTTTATATATCTTTCACTGGGTTTAATAGGGAAAAGATGGCTGCCAGAGACCAAAGACAACCTTCCAGAAAGTTCCCCATACAGTGTCAATCAGGGCATCAATCAGGGTAAGAACACACCCTATTGTATAACTGGGCATGCTCCACGAGGTGGGTCTAAGATAGGCCGCCCTGGAAGAGTGGATCAAGGGGTGGGCCAGGAACACTGAAACCTGTGACTGGACAAATGTGTCCAAGCCCTTGATTGACACTGGAGGGGGATAAAAGGAGCTGCAACCCCTGGAAGGTGTGCTACGGGCCAGACCAGCTAGGCATCTGCCACGGTCTTGGTCTTGTGGCGTCTCCTACTGTTACCTTTATTTTTATCGATAAACATTTAAATTTTTATAAAGTGAGGCATCGTTTCTCACTCATCACATGATGTATTTCTCTAACTGTGTGCTGGGCATTTCATCAAGGAGGATACCATCAGAGATTTAAGCAATTTCATTTTCTGTCTTGCTTGCTAGACTGCTTTCATGCCCTGAAAGAGCCCTGAAAGAGGTTCAAAAGCATCTTCTTGGGTTCCTACAATGTTGAATGATTTTTCTGTTCAATCAGGATTTGCTTCGACACAATCTTTTCAACCTTACAACAGTGATGGCATTTTTTCAAAGTAAACCAAGCGTATTTAGATCTGATATTCAAAGTAAGAGGCAGAGAAGGATACCCTGCCTCAATTTATTTGCACTCAGAGTCAACCCAAGTCCATATAACTACTACTAACTTGACATTGGATCCTAGCTAAGCCTGTGAGTTACTTTAACTGAGTTAGCACCATGTAATTGCTAATATGCAAGCACACAAGAACTATGAGTGTGAATCTGGCTGCAAGAGATAGTGTAGACACAACCTCTGTCAAAAAAATTGAAAAACTAAAATTAAACTGCACTTCATCCCTCTTGGTGTAAAAATCGCTGCCCTCCATGAGATGAATAAGTCCCACTGCAAAGTTTTATTCCTAAAAGGAAAAATTGGGTAAAAAGGTACAAGTATTTTGAAAAAGGCACCTGTGATCAAACGGAGGAAAGAAAAATTAAATTATCTCATACTGGAGAAATACATGGTGTACTGAGAACCTGGCAACCATTTAATGATCCTTTTCTCTAGGAGCAAAAATGAGGAGCAAAGAGGGAAACTGCAGGGAACATTTCTACGAGAGGAAGTCCAGAAGTGCTCAGAGGGAGCCCCCAGGAATAGATCAGCTTTTGGTGGTATATTCTGATGTATAATTACTGTGCCTGTTAAATTGCTTTTGCTGGTCAAGGTAAAAAGGCAGGACCAATATTTACCATTCTCAGCATGAATTTATGCATATCATTGTCAGTCACCAAGGTCAGGTTTATGTCTTCCCCTTCAGTCCTCAGGAGGGGTAGTAGTATTCCCTTGTGCTTCGCCTCAGGATTTTGGAGGCTTGGTTGAACACAGCAGGCTGCAACAAAATGCAGACAGTCAAAGACAAAAGAGTCACTCCTCATGACACTGATTTATTGTGGTTCCTAGCAACAATGGAAAAATGGATCTAGCATTTTTGCTTGTCAAGGTGTTCTTTCTTTATTAATGCATTTTTAAACCATAACTTCTACTTTGTCCTAACCAGAGGCTGCTAAGTCTTACTTCAGATAAATTTTTACTTCATCATCTGTGCTTAACCATATTTGCTCTTCTGACCAAAGAATGCATCTAGGGACAAATACAAATCATCAAGAACCCCTGTTTTCTATGTAGGAATAACAGAGATATATGGAGACTGTGGGTCTTTCTCGACAGGAAATCTTTAAATCCCTTTACCATAAATAACAGAACACACAAATAAATGAAGAAAGGCGTTTTGACTACCATTGCCTTGTTCACACATGAAACCTGCATGTACAAGAATGATGGGATTTCTTTTCCCCCATATGATTCCCTAGAGAAGCAGAGTTGTATGTTTATATATGCATATATTATGAAGTACAACATTATTACGGGCTACTGGGAAAAAAAAAAGCTTAGGAACAGCAAAGACTTTTATTTAGGTACATAGAGGAGACTACTATTTATCCTCTGTATAAGCATATATATAGTATATTATCAGGCTGCTTAGGTTTCAGAGACTGTGAAAACCCAACCCTATTACAGAGACTTACTTCATCAGCTGAGACTTGCCTATAGATATATGTGGGTTTAATGAAAAAAAAATCCTTCCTAGAGAACTTTTTTGTAATAATCATATTTTGAAACCACTGGATTTTTTTCTTTCTTTTATGTTTTATTATTAACACATCAGAGTTCCATTGTAGCTGATCATTCATCTAGATAGAGTGAAATGAAAAAGGATACACATGTATTAGCTACATTTCCTCAAGGGTAAAATAGTTCATGTTAGAGATGTGATGGATATGAAGGTAGATATAGTAGTTTTTATTAGCAATTTCGCTGTAAAAGTTTACTAATATTATTGGTAACTGAAATATGAAATACATTATGTTCATCTGGGACCAAACAACACAGGAAAAAAAAAAGTAGGTGAAAGCATTTTCCAGTAGTGATTACTAAAATCAACATGACAAAGGATGAATTTCTGTGCAGCCCTGAACTTTTGACATGAATAAATTTGTTGTTCAAAAACAAGTCACTTTTTCACAGCTGAATTCAAGTTTTATTTAGAAGGGCTAAAACTAGCTTTCAAATATATAGGAGAAAATTCTTTTCATAAGGGATTTCCATAATGCACATAGGATGAGTATGCTTACCAACAGAATTTTGCAGTACAGTGTGGAAAATGTGGGAAAGAGTCAGCCTGTGCAGGCCCAGGAGCTGCCCCTGCCCCTTTGTTCACCTAAAAGATCTTCCATTTGTTCTGACAAAAGAACTGTTTCCATTATGCACATAATCCTTTTTAAGTTTTTGTCAGCATGGCATGGGGAAAGAGAAATCAAAACATCTCTTTTGCAAGTAGGAATGCATTTTTTGAGATACAAGCCCATCCACAAAACTTCTGCCTTGTGTAGTTTACTGTAACTGCATCCACCATAAAGTCAAATAAATTTATCAGTGAGATAGTAACCACTGCTTCTACCAAAAAAATTGTTGTGGAGCTTGGACACTGTTACAAAGAATAAGCATTTCCATATCTAAATATAGGAGGTATGGCCATTTATGGTACAATGACAATAAAAGTTTAAAGAGAAAGAATTGAGGAATTACAATCCAAATATCATGTGCAGTTAAACCCCACTTCTCATAAAGATTAAACTGCCATTCATTTTAGGCAGAGTTGTGGTGGTTCATTGTCTTTGTTACCAAAATTACAAAGATGAAACTCTTGGAGTATCTAATTAAATTTAGGGCTCTGAATTGAAGCTAATTTTATGACAGTTGCTGTTTTGAGAGGATTTGAAGTGTTCATTAAAGCATTCGCCAAGAGACTAAGCCAGAGCTTCCTGACTGAAGTAAGAGAAAAAAACAAATGAACTAAAATCAAACCTCACCTAGTTTTCTGAACTAGTCAGTTCAGAAAAGATTTTCTGACTGAGAACTTATAGCACCAGGGTTGCCACTGTCAATAAGATATAATGGTAATGCTTTGGTAGGAAATGCACAAAGCTGTATCAAAATTTCAGCACCAGCTCTTTGTTAATATCCTGACCAAAAAGCTTTATAGTGGCTTGTCCATTTCAGCTGTGTCATTGCAAATTACAGGCTGAGATTGTGCTCAGATAGTTAATGATCAGCCAGAAAAACCACAAACTGTTTTACTGTCTGTCAGTGGGTTAAAAGGATTCTGTTACTTATGCAGCTTTTTTAAGCAATACAGCTGTCAAATAACTCATCTGGTTTCATTCCCTTGCAGTATTGCGCTGAATTAATTTGTCTACTAGTCTTTGTTCAACATGGTTTTTGCAGGATTACACCATTACATTGCATCATACAATGTTTGGGCTATTGCCTGTGTGGCAAAGTTTATGGGCAAAAAATACAAGATTCAGAACAAAGTGGAGCACAGCTTTTGCAGTAAAACTGCCACCAATTAAATTATTGCTCTCAGTAGCAATCATATTGTCTAACCATCTCCCTCATACTGTAAGACAGAGAAATTTACTGTTAACTGCTACACAGCTACTGCTGGGTCTGCACATGCAGATGTACATGATTGTGAAGAGCTCATAATAAGATGGGAAAATTAGGATATGGATACAAAAAGAAAGAGAGAAAATTTCAGTAGAGACAGATTGAAAATACAGATCGCTATGAAAGGCTGAGTTGGGCAGTGAAAGATCCTTTTAAATTATCATGGTTTTGTCAGTGCTTTGCATACAAGAGAAAGACATCTGACTGAAATCACCTATGGTTGCCACTGTTTTCAGCAATCAAGAAGGGGAGAATTTCAACAAAATGTGTTATTAAAGCTAGTTAGTCGCAAACTGGTCACCAGCAAATGCTACATTGGAAATTCATTATTACCATGTAAAGTTCCACCTCTGGAACTAGAAGAGAGTCCTCCAGTTGGAAGCAGTAATAGGATGCTGTCTTCAAATAACCCAGTCATGATAGTGGGACATGGCAAGGAGTGTTATTCATAGGAAAGGATTATAGGCATCCTGACAGACAGAAAAATGTCATAGTTGAGCAGAAATAATAATTTGGTGGCTGTCATGCCCTTGGGATGAAAAGATGCAATGTGGCCTTACACTACTGCAAGACTCAGGTTTTCCAGATGCCAGTATAAAATTTTGGACACCAGATTATACCATGCAGACCCTAAAGCTCAAGCCAAGTCCTTCCACCACTCTAAGGCAGGAAACTAATGTGAGAACCTGGACTAAAGAAAACCCTATACATGTGCACAGACAAGTACTTTGGGACTAGTACCTAGACTCTTCAAAAGCAGATAACAGCATAAAAATAAAACAAAGCAAAGAAAACCCAAACAAAACTAAACAAACAACCAAAATACACAAACAAAACAAAATGAAAACAAACCCCAACCCAAATAAACAACCAAACCAAAGGAGAAAACACCAGATTTCTATAATTTCTTTCCGTCTTCACCAAATACAGGTAACTGATGTTGAAAGAAATTATAAGGCTCCTAAACAGACATAGAACAAGCATTCATGTAGTGTAGAAATTAAGTCTGTATGTGCTTCTTTTTATACTGCTGTCTTACATATGTCAAACAGTTCTGTAATGTGTATGTTCACTAGTTTTACTGAATTAGTATAGAATTCAAGTTTCTTGAGACTTTATGACTTTCTCTGAGTACATTTCCATCATTCCTTTAGATCTTGATTTTGAATGAAAATGAAAACAATGAAATAAGGTGTCTTGCGATTAGTGAAAATAGTTTATACATGAGAGTCAAGTAAGGGTAAATATTTTTTTATATAAATGACATAAAAAATCATACCCACTGGATTATGTCACGTGACTACTAACCTAATTGTCATTTACACAAGCCAGTCAGTCATATCTTAGTCCCTTCCAAAGTAAAAGGTATTTTTATTTAGTACACATAGCTGTTTATGCTCTTGAGACTATTTCTTGTCTTCTTACTGAATCTCTCTTTGGTCATCACCTCTATTTCTTAGATTGCAAAAAATCAAGACCTAAGTTGCTCTCTTGAAAACTCAGTAACCTTATCTTAAGTCTATAAGAGATCAGTAAAGTCACTTTCTAACTTTAGCCCATTGTTGTCATGTCATTACCTGAACTTCACAGTCCATTCTTCACATTGATTCTTTTTCTCTTGATCTGAAACACTGAAACATGAGAGGGTTAAGGAAATGGACATCAGACCCAGCACAGGTTTCAGAAAACAGATTCTTGTTTTCCACAGTCCCCAAAATGTACACCACATTTATATTCTCAAAGTCAAATTTGCTTATACCTTGCTTTTTTTTCCGTCTTCCAAAATCTGTCCTGGGAGATGAGCGATGATCTCATTGTTATTGTAAAATATGTAATTAAAAATAGGAGAAAGAAAGGAGGAAGAGGAAGAGGAAGAGGAAGAGGAAGAGGAAGAGGAAGAGGAAGAGGAAGAGGAAGAGGAAGAGGAAGAGGAAGAGGAAGAGGAAGAGGAAGAGGAGGAGGANAAAAGGAAAAGGAAAAGGAAAAGGAAAAGGAAAAGGAAAAGGAAAAGGAAAAGGAAAAGGAAAAGGAAAAGGAAAAGGAAAAGGAAAAGGAAAAGGAAAAGGAAAAGGAAAAGGAAAAGGAAAAGGAAAAGGAAAAGGAAAAGGAAAAGGAAAAGGAAAAGGAAAAGGAAAAGGAAAAGGAAAAGGAAAAGGAAAAGGAAAAGGAAAAGGAAAAGGAAAAGGAAAAGGAAAAGGAAAAGGAAAAGGAAAAGGAAAAGGAAAAGGAAAAGGAAAAGGAAAAGGAAAAGGAAAAGGAAAAGGAAAAGGAAAAGGAAAAGGAAAAGGAAAAGGAAAAGGAAAAGGAAAAGGAAAAGGGAGGGGACGGGAGAGGAAGGGAGGTAGAACAACAGTACCTAAACCCAAATCTTAACACTTGTGAGTGCATAAGCAGTTACCTGGAGAATAGAACTACTTGTGTTATTTAAATTGCACTCTCATCAAAGGAGTTTTCTGAATCTGATCCCTAATACATTCCAAAATGTCATCTTAGAAACAGAAACAAAAATCAAAGTAACACGTTTTTTGTAAGGTTCTTTTAATAACTTTTACCTCAGGCTTTTTTCTTAAACTCTTAGGGTGCTGAAAAAAATTTATGTTGCAAATATGATTGCAATTCTATCTTGCATGGTGCTACAGAAATTAGGTAACATTGACTTGTTAATTATTTTTTTAACAGTTTGAAATGTTCAGAGAAAACCTCTGGTATTTTTATCATAATTGTCATCCTAAGTCTAGGACTTAATATTTTCTCAAGATAACTGACATTAATGATCGTCAAACACAAACTGCAGTGCAACAGCCTGAAGCACTATTTGGGACTGAGGCTCACGTTTTCCCTTGTCCCAAAGTTATGCATTGCTTGCCTTCATCTGTCATGTGTCAGAGAAGACCTAGCTTTTTTCGAATGAAAGAGTAAAAACGCTTTCCAGGTACATGGAAAGTACATGATGTTCTGCTTGATGTGCAATAATTAACCAAGACATTTACTTCAGCTTTTTATAACATTCATCAGTTTCAGATTACAAAATCTGAATTGAAGGGTGTAGAAAAACTAATTAACTTTTGTGACAGGATTCAAACTGCTGCTGAGTCTTGGCCTCATGCTAGAGTGAGACTCGGGTGGTATCAGCCTTTCAGTCCTGCATGTTACTCTCTGATGGAAGGGAGACTGTGGTTGTCAGGCAAGAAGAGAGCTGAGAAGTTAATCCTACGACATCGCAAGGTCCACCCTTCTTGTATACCTTGTAATGTCCCATAACTACCAATCTGCTACAGTGCTAGACTGTCATGATGCAGTCAGTCTATGATGGGATCCTGAAAATAGGGCACTGTCTATCCTCACAGAAGGCGCTTATATATATATATTTATTTTTTGAGGAATACGGACATTTATTTGGATAGATAGGTAAACTGAAGTAAGATAAGATAATGTCAATTATGCCTTTCACTTGTGCCATAGTTGGCTCAGAACAAAGAAGATCAAGATTATCCCTATATCCCATCATTCTTAGCTGTGACCAACACAGGTCAAAAAGTCTTCCTATTAGAGCCAAATGACAAAGACAGTAAAGTCAGAGGCAGAATGCCTTCGGTCAGATTGCCTTTGGAGCAAATTGTATGCAGTAAACTAGGGTTACAGAAAAATTGCAGCTCACAATTGTCATGCCATCCAATCTAGCAGGAAGAAAAGGGAAACATTGGTACCAGTATCACAAGTACTGGTACAAGTACTAGTACCATGAAGATATCTTCATGAAAAGGCAGCTCCTCCCCACAAACAAGTCTTTGCTGCTTTTAATACTAACCAATTATCAAGCTAGAAATAGGGTCAGTGCAACATTGCACTGAAGAAAATAATCAGGGCAGCATTTAGCCTACTGCCGGGCCTGTGTTCCATCAGACACTGTAAATGTACCTGAAAGTGGTACTGAAGTTCAAAAGAAATAGTCTAAAACAATTTGTCTGCAATGAGCCATCCCTTTCAAAAAGCTCTTAGATTTAGGCAGCCACGTGGTGAATCACCAGAAGCTGGGTGTCTTATTCCATTGATTAATTTTTTGTTTTCTTTACTTAAAACTTTAAGATGTTATGAGTTACCACCAGCTGTCAGCAGAGTAATTTTTTTTTACCATAGTTTACATTATGCTGTTTAATTAATTTAAACACTATAACAACTACATTTTCAGAAAGATGTTTTGGCAGTTCATTTTATTAAAAAAAAGAAAGAAAAAAGTGGAAAAAGTCCTAGATAAGTATAAATTTAAGCAGATGTGAAGGGCACAAGTTCTATTTATTAGCATAATAAAGTCATCATTACATTAGCAACAAATGTTTTTTTGCCTAATAAAAAGATAGCAGCTCAGGATAATTAAACAAATAATGTTTACACATCTTATATTCTCACAGTTAAGGTGAATTAAACAAATGAGTGGGCTTATAGAGAAAGTGGCAGCTTCATTTACTACTCAAATACAGTTTTGTCATACATAATAATCTTAGCCTGAGTAGTATGTTAAATTATTTTTGATCTTTCTGTTTGTAATTTGTATTTGTTACTAAAATGTAGGATTTGCTGTTCTTCTGTTTGATACTGGATCTGAGCAGAAGACAGGCCACATCATGTCATGATGATGAGCAAAAGTAGAAGCAAGTAATGATATGACCTTAAAAAGGGTGGTCTGGTTTGTCAATAAAGTGGTTCCATGTGTCCTACCCTCTAAACAACACAAAATGAGTGCGAATAAACAGGATGAGCTACCTGGATAAAAATACAAATTGCTTTCTACTCCACTACAAGTCCAGCTGCAATAAAGGTCTAGTATTTGCACACCAACTTCTTGCCCACTTGACAAATCTGAGAAAAAAAACAGCAACCCAAATCTTTTGAGAAAAATCATTTGAGAATATGAGGCCATGTCATCAAAAGTTAAATCTGGAGTAGCAACAATCATGCAAAAGTATTCTACTTCAGGTGAACAGCCAAGAAAGCTGTGCAGTTCCTGGGTCTTGTAGGAGGCATAAAAGGTCAAACCTTCAGGTTGTTTTTCCTATTTCCTTTTTAATTTAATAAGATGAAGAACAGAAACTATGATTTGTCAAAAGAAATCCATAATTCACAATGTTGATTCAAATAGATCAAATTACGGTAATAAATATGCACATTACTGTAATGTTCTATTATTGACAGTCAAGTCCACCACCATTAGTTTATTGTTCAGATAGACTAATGCAGACTCACTTGCAACACCATTTGAAGATGCAGCAGTTGTTTGCAGGCATGAAGGATGTATACGTGTCACATTGTATACAGGTGCCTAGATTTGGAGACACAAGTTATTTCACAGTGATTTGATAGCCCCATCTGGAGAAAATAACTTTTTCAGTTTACTTTTGTATTTGGTTTCTTGCTTCAAGCCAACTCAGAAGAAAGTGTGTACATCACATAGCATTTCTTAGGGTAACAGTCCATGTAAATTGTTTCACCTTGGATATCCATATGCCAGTGTACTTGAAACAAATCAAAAGTTTTCTAAATCCATTTTGGAAGTAACATTCCACTCACTTTTACAATGAGATAATATATTTTAACAAGGATAATACAGTACACAGGTTTTGTTATGTCATATAGATGCCTTATTTCTGTTTCTTGTATTCCTATTCTTGAGTCAATGTCCTTTATTTATTAAGATTTATGCTGCTAAGAATAATAATTTGTTGTAATTATTATGTATTCTTCTTTTGATATTTGGAAGAGGGTTGAAACATGTCTCTGTGTTACCCAGGATGGAGGACATGGGCCAGTGCAGCGGAAGCAGCAAAAGCAGCAGAAGCTGCGTTTATTATTGTGTTCCCTTTACTTATGGTAAGAACCTATAAGGTGATTGGGCAGTGGTCACCCACCCCCCGGGGTGATTGGCTGAAGCCCCACAACACCCAATTCCAAAACACACTCTGTCTTGGACCAAAACATCTCAGGAAAAACAGCAGGTGTCCAAGTGTTATCTTATGGTTTTTCATAGTTTTCATGGGAAAGAAGAATTTCTCAAGAGAGGCTCTGTGCAGCCACAGTTCGCCCTTTTTGTTTAAAAAACAACAACAACAACAAAAAAGGTATTGCTTGTAATCCTCTGCAGGTCCTTTGTGGAAGGGAGAACAAACTCCCTTCAAACATAGGAGTAACAAAGCATAAAGGGTCTGCTTGGTAATGAGCAGTTACCAAACAGAGCCTAAACTGAATACCGATAAGGGGTCTGCTGGTAGTGGCCAGTTACCGAACAGAGCCCAAACCAGATGCTGATTTAAGGTGGACAGAGAGACTGTCCAGCAATGCCATGGGTGATACATCTATCAAACACAATTCTATATCATAGTTCTCTCAAAATTAATTCTAAACATAACTATCAAAGTCCTTTGCTTTCTGACTCCATAACAAAGGAAACTTAAAGTTCAGTCTCTGTTTGTGGAAGGACCGTCTGCCTGATGGTTGATATCCTGGCCATCATCAGAAGGATCCATCGGTTGGTGTTCTGCATTCTGGTCACCATTTTGAGGTTGCCAGTTCTGCCTCTGGAGCCGCAGAGTCAGGGCGAACGTATCTTGCAGGCAGCCACCGTATCCCAGTATCTGTGGAAATGCAAGAATACCCACGGGCCCAAGCAATAAGCTCATGTGGGCTTTCCCAGGTGTTAGTAAGCAGATTCTGTACCCAGACCCTTGCTCGGGGCAAGTGTGTCTCGCCTGATGACTGCAATGAAGAGAAAATGATTTGAGATAACACGATTATTCGAATTTGGTGGCACTGTGAGGTGATTAATTGTATACAAAGCTTTTTCCAGTCGGCTCTGTGGGGTTTCTCCATGCATTCCCCCTTTTTGCTTTTCCAAAACATGCTTCGAAGTACCATGAGCGCATTTGACGATAGCTTGACCAGTAGGAGAATGCAGAATACCAAACTTACAGTCTACACCCCATAGGTCCAAAAACTGCCAGGTCTTCTGTGAGTCGTAGGCAGGACCATTATCGGTTTTCACAGTAGATGGCACGCCCAGGACTGAGAAAGCCAATCTGCAATGGGCAATGCTTCAGTATGAGCAGACACCCACTCAGCTGAGGAGAAAGTGTCAATAGATACGTGCACATATTTAAACCGGCCAAATTCGGGGATGTGCGTCACATCCATCTGCCACAGCTGCAAGGCCTTTAGGCCTCTGGGGTTTACCCCCGGTGGCAGAGGTGCAGCGAGGCTGTGACAATCAGCACAAGCACTGACAATGTCACGAGCCTCAGTTGGCGTTAATTGAATCTGCTTCTGCAGGGTATGTGCACTTTGATGAAAGAAATCATGCAATGCCTTGGCTTGTGCAGTTTTGTCAGGCTGAGGTGTCATCCACGCAGGGTTGGTTAGCATGTCAGCCCTGGCATTGCCTTCTGTTATAAAACCTGGTAATTTGGTGTGGCTTCAAATGTGCAGAATGTAATATGGGTGCACTCGAACTTGAATTGCATTCCACAAAGATTGCAATAGTGAAAACAGAGCCACATTATTGACTTCCTTTAGAAGTGAACAATCTAAATATTTAGTTAATCTGCTACGTAAGCAGAGTCAGTGACCAAATTCAAAGGTACTTGAGAGAACCGCTGAAAAGCCATGGCAACTGCCTGCAATTCAACCAGCTGGGCAGAGCCTGACTCGTGGCCCTTCAGCACCTGCCACTCACATCCCTCCTTCCAGGTAACAACGGCCTTCCCTGTTTTTCCAGAACCATCCGTGAAGAGGGTGGGTCCGTGCACTGGCACTGACTATTCTTTGGCCACAAGGCGAAGCTGGTTAAATTTGCCAGCTGTAGGAATTTGTGGCTGGGCAGGGAATAAGCAATCTGCCCTGAAAAGTTTTGCAGTGCATTTTGCAAAGGAATGCTATTAGCAAGGCTCCATTCAAAGTTGTCCCTCAATACCAGACCAACAATCGTTGCCGGATCCACTGCCATCAATTGCAAACACCAATGACGGCATTTAATTGTCAGACATTTAATTATCAGACAAGCGATCAATTCAAACAATGTGGATGCTGTCTTTTTTGGCTGATGAGGCAAAAGACCCATTCCAGGATATGCAGAGGGTCAGCCCATTGTTTGTTCCACTGGCCAATGATACCTGTAGGATGGAGGTCTGCAGCAGTAATAAAAACAGTGATATCAATGGAAGGATCCACTCAATAAACCTGACAAGCAGAAACAGCCTGCTGCACCTCGTTCAGAGCTCATCGTGCCTCAGGAGTCAATTTCCGAGGTGAATTCAGATCAGGGTCCCCCTTTAAAATATTAAAGAGCGGGGAATGTTGTGTGGTGGTTAGTCCTAGATAAGGACGTAACCAATTGATGATACCCAGCAATTTCTTGGCATCATTCAGGGTCTTAATAGAGTCTGAGAATTGCACCTCTTTGGTGTTGTATAGTTTGATCCAAAATTTTGACTCCCATATACTTCCAAGGAGGCTGCTGCTGAACTTTCTCAGGAGCAACTTGCAACCCATCGAAATGCAGGGCAGCGAGAAACCGAGGTCATAACCTCTGCAGCTCATCCTGGGTGGATGCTGCCACCAGGATATCATGCATATAATGGTAGCAGAATGCCTCAGGAAACTGCTCACGGACCCCAGATAAAGCCTGGGCAACATAACAACATTGACAGATCATGGGGCTATTCTTCACGCCCTGAGGTAATACTTTCCATTAAAATCTGTTTGCAGGCTCAGCATTGTTAATTGCAGGCAAAGTAAAGGCAAATTTTGGCCTGTCATTGGGGTGCAAAGAAATTGTGAAAAAACAGCCCTTCAAATCAATGGATCAGGATTTACCACCCTGTGGGGATCATTCTGTGTGAGGGCATACCAGACTGCAAGGTCCCCATACTTTCCATCACTGCATTAAGTTTCCGGAGATCTTGCAACAGTCTCCATTTCCCCAATTTTTTCTTAGTTACAAAAATGGGGGTTCCAGGGACTCGTAGAAGGTTCAATGTGTCCCTGTTGTAACTGCTCCTGAACCAGCTGATGAAGGGGGACTAATTTGTCTTTTGGCAGGGGCCACTGTGGTTCCCATATCAGTGTTTTGGTTAGCCATCACAGAGATAGCGTGGAGTACAGTGTGCCCTTGCACACAGTGCCCCCTATCAAAAGTTTGTCCCAATCCGCACCCCCCCAGGCTGCCAACACATCCCACCCCCAGAGGTTAACTGGAGCTGAAGTAACATAGGGCCGGATAATAGCTGTGCTTCCCTCCGAGTCCTTTACCAACACAGGTCATTCGTTCATTTGGCTCCGTGTGGTTCCTCCTAGCCCTGCGATGGCTGATCCCACTGAGGCTAGAGACCATGAAGAAGGCCATGAAGAGGAAGAGAGAATCGTTACATCAGCACCCGTATCAATCAAACCTTGTAGCCAAATTCGGCATGGATGGGCTTTCGGCAGGATGAGGGCACATGTCATCTGTGGCCTCTGAATAGAAATGTCTGCAGCCCGGCAGAACTGCGGAAGGTCCAGGGATCCAGTGCTGCAGTCTCCCCAAGCTTGTTGTTCTGCCCTGGGGACACAAGGCTTAAAAGGCAATATTGAGCAATGTGAGTCTTTTCAGAGATAGTGACATGGGGTTTTGGTGTGGAAACCATGGTGTGAATCTGGCCTCTAAAATCAGCATCTACAACTTCTGGGTGGACAAAAATCCCTTGATGGGTGACATTGGGTCTCCCCTCAAGCAGCACATTGAGTCCCTGACCCAGGGGTCCATATGCATCCAAAGGAACTCTATGGATACTACCAGATTCCAGGACGACTGTCCTTGCAGTGTAGACATCAACCCAGGCTGGCCCTTGGGTGCTGTCTCTAAATTGGCTGGGTAGGCCTGTGCCAGCACCCTGTTTTGGGGGAAAGTTTGTGTTGGAGAGCAACTCCCCCTTTTTGCACTCCTCCTCGCGTTTTCTGACAGAGGTTGACCGTCAACATGGTCCTTAGACCTGCAGTAGTCTGAACAGTGACCTGGCCTACCACACCTCCTGCACTGGGGAATCCCAGTGCCTGCATTTTCCTTTTGTTTTGATTTAGCTTGTTTTCATTTGTTTCCAGTCTTGGGATGCTTTTGTCCATGGTTGGGGGGTACCTGACCAGGGGGCATGAGTGCAGCCAAAGCAGACCTTTTGTGGTTCCCTGATCCCACCTTAGAGCAAGCTTCTACCATCTCTGCAAGAGTAGGGCCCCCTGGTAGGGTATCTATGATTTTTCTACACTCATCTTTGGCGTTGTCACTTGCTAGCTGTCTGCACAATATCTGTCTTAGTGAATCATCTTCCACCTGTTTCTCCAGAGCTGCCGCTATTTTTGTTACAAAGGACAGGAAATGCTCAGACTGCCCCTGAGATATTTTTGTATACCGTGTTTTTGGAGCAGCCATGTTTATGGTTTTTATGATGGCTCCCATACCGACCCTCTGGGCCTGCTCCAGGACCAGAGGATCCCAAGTAGCATGGAGGTCAGGTTTAGAAAAATAATTACTTCCCATAAGGGCATCTACCCCAACCGCATGTCTAGGGTCCTCAGGCGGCAAGTGCATATTCTGTGCTGCATGTTTTTCAGCCAGCTTTCTACAGTTAGTCTCAAAAACTTCACATTGTACAGGCTGAAACAGAACTTGACCCAAATGCTTGATGTCAAAGGGAACAAGCAGGTCAGTATTCATCACTCTAATAATTTGCATGACTTCAGGAGACCCAAGCCCGTACTGTGCTATCTTGGTTTGTAAGTCTTGCATTACCTTCCATGCAAAAGCGTCATGCCTGTGTGCCTGACCTGAATTCGGGAAAGCCTTAAACACAGGAAAGGCCTGGGCACCCGCTTGCAGGATGTTAATATCACCTTGATCTATTGGTACACCCCCCAGAAACGCTGTAGGAGCCACCTGATTCTCCACAGACTCCACTGTCCATACTGGCACCCCCACTCTTTCCAGAAGACTCCAATTTCCTGCCTCCAGAGTGCCCCATTTTACCATTTCCCAGAAACGCCTGGGGTTCCTTGGGCAGACTGTCACCGTGCAGTCTGAGAATATCCAAGGGCAGGTCTCCAGCAGGTGCTTCTTCCACCGCCCAGCCACCGCAGCTTTCTGCCCTGGAGCAAGCGCATTGCCTTCATCACTGTCTGAGTCATCAGACTGGGGCTCCCCCACGAGTCCCATCACGAAAGACGGAGCTTGGCCGGGCAGAGGTGGTGAGTTGAAGGGTGGCACAATGGCTGCACTCAGAGCGGGGTGCGGAGGAGGCAAAGATGGAGGTGGAGTGCTGTACAGTCCTGCTGGCCGAGCTGGCATATTGTCAGTCAGAGCTGTCTGCTGCACCAGTGCTGGGACCACCTCTATCACCAGAACAGGCACAGGGGCTGGTGCGGTCTGCCCAGGGTCCCCCGGCGGCCCCACCATTACTTCCGCTTTCAGCGCGGGACACCTGGGCACTTCTGCTGTTGCAGCAGGATGCACCGCTTTCGCCTTCCGGGCTGTCGGAGTGGGCACTTCCGGGTCGCGCCACCACCTGTTGGCCACTGCTTGTAAAAAAGCCCCTGGCAGCACCTCTAGTTGCTGAGATATCCTGGCGAGCTGCCGCAAGATCCCTGTTAGAAGCCGTTCCACAGGAGTAGGCAGTGCCTTGACGGCCTGGGCAAGTGCGGCGGCACAGTGCTGACCGACCCCAGCACCACGGGTGGGACCACGATGAGCGGTGCCCACGGCAGCCCGGGCAGGTGTGCTGCAGCTGGGCCAGGAGGCCCCAGTGCTGCAGGCAGGGCGGGGGAGCAGGGGGCTTGCCGCAAAGCAGACCTGCCGGGCACCGGGGGGGTGCATGGCAGAACCAGCAGGAGCGCAGACCCTGCGTATGCCACAGGGGCAGCTGCAGTAGAGCAATGCTGACTACCCTCCTGTTTCAGCATCTCCGTGAGCTGCCATGCAGGAGATGGATAAGTCGGGGGGATGTAGTCCCATGGGGAAGCGTATGTGGGCTGAGCGGTCCACCTGCCATGGCCAGCATGGCCAGGGATGGGGGCTCCACAGGCCAGCTGTCGCCAGCAGTGAACCAGGAGTCTAAGCCTAAAGAGGAGTCTTCCTGCCCAGGGGTGGCTTCCAGATGCGTTAAAGAATCTAAAATCCACCACCACATACGATACAAGTGCACTGTGTCCATATCCCCATATGTCAGCTCATGCCAGAGCTCGTCACCAAGACGCTACCACATCCCAGTATCGGGCTTGGACTCCAAGACCGCGTTGAAGCCACATCCCAAAGCCCAGTCCAGGACAGCATGCAACGAGTGCTCAGGCACTGTGGCACCAGGGGTTGCCAAGGCACCCCTGCAGGCTGACAGTACCACGTCTTTGTTCGGGTCGGAATTTCCCATTGTCCTCCAAATCCCTGAGGCGGGCGGGGGGGGACGGGGGGATGGGGAAGGAGAAAGGAAAAGCGGGGGGGTGATCCGTACCTCCGAAACGGTGCATGCAGTACATGTCTAGGGGTCACCAGATGTTGCTGTATTACCCGGGACGGAGGACATGAGCCAGTGCAGTGGAAGCAGCAGAAGCAGCAGAAGCTGTGTTTATTATTGTGTTCCCTTTATATATGGTAAGAACCTATAAGGTGATTGGGCAGTGGTCACTCACCCCCTGGGGTGATTGGCTGAAGCCCCACAACACCCAATTCCAAAACACACTCCGTCTTGGATCAAAACATCTCATGAAAAACAGCAGGTGTCCAAGCATTATCTTATTGTTTTTCATAGTTTTCATGGGAAAGAAGAATTTCTCAAGAGAGGCTCTGTGCAGCCACAGAAACGTACAGACACTGGTTTGTGTCTAGGAATTAGAAAGGGAAAGACAGAATATTTTGCAATCCTTGAGTACAAATGATAAATGAATAGCTTACTTTTGCTTAAAGAATTATTCAGACATCTGTACTAATTATATGGCCACCCCTTTTAAAAAGAACCTTTTCTAAGAACAGAAATATGCAGTCTTTCTGATATACATTGATTCCAAACCTATCACCATTGCATTTCTTGGTTTCGTCAAGGAAAAAATTATGACAAATAAAAGTGGTTTCAGCTATTTATAGCTAGATGAAATAATTTTCTGTGATTGTTCTTTTGTAATATCTTTTCTTATTGAAAGAAAAATATTTGTTTTGAGGAGGCAAGTTTCTTTCATTGTTAGCTTCACACAACCCTTATTTTCTCCGGGTCTACTTTCTTTTCAACCTACATACAGGATACTATTCCATGTAGAAATTTTGTTAACATACACCCCTTGCTATTTATCCAGCTTATGGAATGTGATTAAATTGGTGTTCACTCTGAATAATATCGGATGCATTCTTTTGGTATGAGGATTTCAGTCACTCCGAGTACAGGCTTTGCTTCATCTTTTCCAGAGATCTAGAGTAATGTGGGAACTACAGCCATGTTAATAATCTTGTCCTGTTTTTCATGTCTCTACCATTTCAGCTTATCAGAATGTACCAAAAATAACATTTTGAAAAACCAAATTAGGAAAAGTTTTGTATTGGTGGTTTGTTTTATACTTTGTAACATGTCACTGTTGTCTTTTCATCTAAGCTTGTCCCAGTGTCAGCAAGTGGAAACTGCAGAGTTCAGTAATCTTGTTCAAAAGAAACATTAGATTTTTTCTGAAACAAAGTTTCAAGACACTTTACAACACTGTATTTTTTTATGTTTGAAATAAGGATTGAGTTCAAAGCTGCCATTATTGAAGTCCATTACAGTTTTGCCAAAATGCATAGTTGATGAAAATATTCATAATTTTTTTGGAGAGGTGGGGGAAACAGAGCACTGAAACTTCTTGAATTATCCAAGTTTCCAATTTAAAAAACATTTGATTTTTGGATGTACCTATTAAAGGTTTAAAACCAAACATTAAATTAATATTTTAGTCATTTTTTCCTTTTTGTTTGAGTGAAAATACAAAGGAGGAGGCATAATTTCAGAATTTTTATGTTGGTCTCCCTCGTCACAATGAGCATGATACAGGTTATTCCTACATATCCATTTACCTTTTAACTAGAGACAAAAAAAAAAAAAA
>VZRZ01006130.1:28060-61907 GCA_013398175.1 Climacteris rufus
AATTCTTTTTCCTTTAAAAAAAAAAAAAAAAAAAAAAAAAAAAAAAAAAAAAAAAAGGAATTATATGCTGTTTTCTCAATTTTTTTTTGGCACTTGTTACTCTTACAAAAAAAAAACTACACCAAAAATCTGTTGTGAATTATGAACTATTGTACCCAGGAATTAAGATCCCAAAAACATATAATTGTCAAAATATGAGTAGCTCTAAAGGATGCAGTTCATATGACAATAGAACACCTTGAGAACATTGTGACCAAAATTCTATAAATCTCTGTGAAAATGTGTAAGTTTTTTATGTGAAGGCATCAGAAAAGTCCTAGAAAATTCCAGGGACCTTTAGGTCCGTGTGCATCAGCCCTCTAATGAGAGAAGGGGAGGAATCTTCTGAGTTTTATTTTAAACCATTTCCAACATTACTTTGGTCTTGCTTAGATTCAACAGAGCAAGTTCCTCTTTGTCAGGTGCCTGAACCTTCAATGGAATCTGATGTCCAAGACAATGGTGTTTTCAGGAATTAAGATAATAACTAATTGAATGCCATCAGTGTCCCACTGTCTTCTGTTATATAGTCCTTCCATTGCATTGTATTCTTTAGGTTTCTAAACTAAATTTACCAGTTTCTGTTAAATTGTTTTAGCTAGGCAATGACATGGCATGGCTCTACACTCCACCAATGGAAATAAGCCGACCTGGTGGATCTTGAAGCAAGTAGTTTCTCGAAAATAGAAGTTGAACCTCAAAATTTACATCTTATAGGTGGATTTTGCAGAATATGTCAGAAAAGGAGCGTGAGCTAGACAAAAGGGTAATGTCGGTAAAATTTTCATCACCTCCATCTCTTTTTTGTTTTACTGCTTTTGGGTAAGTACCATTATGTTGCAGTGCCTCTGGGGGTGGTTAGCAGCCTGGCCTGGCCCCACCGTGCCGAAGCCGTGGATGTTGGCCCCTCCCCCGCCCCCGCACACTGAGGTAGCCGGTGGTAACAAGCCACGGGGGCTCCCCGGCCAGGGCGGCAGGGGCCGTCCCCACTCAAAAGGACAGCTCATTGGTTCCTGTGCCAGTGCGGAGAGCCGACTCACTGACCGGCGCCCCTGTCAATCACTGTAATCCTCTGCAGTGATTGGCTCTGTCCCGACTGCCCTTCCCTCATTTCCGTACTATAACAGACACCCCTGACCTCCATCTTGTGTCTTTTACCACACCCTATGTTCCAGTAATAAAACCCTGCTGGCAATAAGGGGAAAAGAACCCTGCCTCATCTCTTTATTTCCCTGCTTAAATTAAACCACTGTGCATGAACTGAGCCAAGATTCTGCAGGAACTCTGATGCAGGCTCGACTGTTCAACAGAGACTGGGTGAAGCCGAGCTGCTTACTGCTTTTCTCAGGACACGAGACCACTGCTAAAGGCTCCGAGTTACTCACACTTTCTACCCTCAGCACCATTACATAATTTGATTTTGCAGAAGGTCTTGGAAATGTTAAAGCCATTTCTAGAGGTGGGATTAGGATGACTCCAAAATAATAGCTGATTTATTGACAATTAACAATAAAGTCAGGTTTTATTATCATGCCTGAGGGTAATGTCAGTTTTTCACAGCAGTGTAAACTGCCCAATCAAGCTTTTGCTGCATAAAGTTTTCATGTGTCAACACATGTGAAAGTTCGCAACTACTGTCTCTATCAAAAAATAATTATCATGTGCATCACACTACAAACAAAAAAAAATTTCTTTCCATTTTAGATGTAATTCATAAGTTGTCATTACAATGATGGGTCCATGTTCCCTTGTTAAATCATCCACCAGGCAAATAAATTCTAAACCCTGTACGTCGGGAGGAACAAACCCAAGCAGCAGTATATGGAGGGGCCCACCCAGCTGGAAAGCATCTTTGCAAAGGAGGTGGAGTTTCTGTTGGACAGCAATTGAGATATGAGCCAACAATGTGTCCCTGTTGCAAAGACAGCTAGCAGTATCCTGACATGCCTCAGGAGGCATGTATCCTGACCTACAGTCAGCAGCTGGCAGATGGTGAACATTCTCCTCTGCTCAGTCCTGGTGAGATCACATCTGGAGTGATGGGTCCAGTTCTGAGCTCCTCAGTACAACAAAGACATGAACATACTGGTCCAGTGAAGCACCATAAGGATGCTGAAGGAACTAGAGCATCTCTCACATGAGGAGAGGCTGAGAGAGATGGGACTAAGAGATGGGACAAAGAATAAAAAGCTCAGTGGTATCTTGTTCACTGATGAGAAAATGTAAAGAAAATTAAATCAGACTTTCTTCTCAGTGGTGCCCAGTTATAGGACAGAAAGCAATGGACATAAATGGGAAAATGGAAAATTCTTTTTAAAGGCAGGAAAATCAGAGGTTTTTTACTCTGTGATCAAACTCTGGAGCAGGTAGCCCTACAAGTGTGGGAAGTCTACAGTCTTCAAAATCTGACTGGATCTAGGTGATAATATTTTTGAAAAGCACCTGAATTTACCTGGAAAGAGTACAAGTTTCAGACTGATCTGCCAAGCACTGGGCAACCTAAGAACCCAGTTTGTAGCTGAGAATACTGTCTTCTTAAAATGGTGCAAAAACATGTAGGAAAAAGGAAAAAACTTGCAAAGACCTGCAAAGGAAAAAAATGCACAAGGACAATGTACATCAATACACCATGTTTTTTAATGGTGATAGTGTGCTTTGCAACACAGTGAGAAAAAATGTTTATGCCAGGACACAGGATACATTATAACTAAGAGAGGTAATATGTTGTTACAGCCTTCTTTCTGCCTGGATTGCAGAGCCGTACAACTTTTGTGAGCTTCCTCTAGTTTGGTAAAAGTTCTTGTCCAGACTTCAGAGGAAACATGCTATACTTCCTACTAATTTAACTTTACACCCCAGAAAACTTCATTTGGTATATATTTGCTACATGCTATATATAGCTAGTGATCCCTGTGGTACCTGGGTATAAGAAAAAACCTTTAAACATTGCTTTAAATATATATAAAAGGCCACAATTCTTTTCTACATTCAAAAAGTGTGGGAGATCATGGGTCATCACGCCAGATCAATATGATCAAGTGAAGCCGTTTATTTGATTTTTCATTAGCTCTTTTATACTCTGTTACAGTTGTCATACTTTCTTTTAGTAAACATGATTGGTTAACAGCAAAAATGTGCATACAAGCTGAGTTATTAAAAATAATTACAAAACTCTATTCATGCAGAACAATGCTCAATATAATAATGTAATAATCATCATAATGGTCAGCACAATGCTATCTACGTCTTCTTCCTTCATCCTCTTTTCCCATCCATAGTTGTCTTCCCATGTATCATTGTTTCTTGTTTTCCCATCTGTAGTGGTTTTACCATGTATCGTTGTTTCTTCTTTTCTCATCTGTAGTTGTTTTACCATGTATCTTTGTTTTCTCCTTTCCCAGGCTCTTTTCCCAAACTCTTGCATTCCTAACTGTGCTTTTCTGTCTCTAAGCTTTTGGGGATTCAAAATACTCTGGATTTGCTCAAATGGCCTTGCTCTTGTAAAAAATCACATTCTTCATACCCCCAGGAATTATTCTCCACAAAAAAAAAATATTTCTTTTTCTGTAAAAACATACAGTTTATTCTGTGCAAGCGCTGTAAGAAGATATTTTCTATGTTAGATTGCCTTGGACTAACACATAGTGACAGAGAATACATAACTCCATTGATGTGAAATATATGTTGAAGGCATTTTTGTCAGTAATGAAAGCATAGAAAAGTTGGGGAAAGTGGCATTGTGCTAAAAAAAAACCCTGTTTTATGAATAGTTTACTATTAACTTCCAAAACAAGACATCAGTTGTCATGAAAGTGACTACAGCATCATTTGTTTCACTATGCCTCAGGTAAAAGTAGATGTAATCTGCCACATGCCTCAAAGACTTGTGATACAGACAAAGGAATTTTGTTTTGTTGACATTTAGGGTAATTTTTCTGGCTTGGTGTTGTTCTGCTTTTTTCCCAGAGAAAATTGAGGCAAAGCACAGCTAGTGGAAATTTTCAGCTCTAGATTTAAAAGTTGATATAGTTAGAGTTCACAGACACCAGGTTAAAACTTGCATATCTTGGTCAGTTTTTCATAAAGCATAAAGGGACATTTATTACTACAGACTGCAGGTGAAGATTTTGTAACCCAGCATCTAATCCAGTCCAGACTTCCAGAGGTGTCAAATAGAAGCTCTTGTTTCCTGTATGGCCAATATATTTTAAAAACATATCTTGTTTTTTGTGCCCTGCATGAGTATTTGACAATCTTGTCGCCTTCTGATTCGGAAGGCGAGGCGACCTGGTTCTCAAGAATATAGCACGGCTTTCCAGCCTACCCCGGACTACTCGGTCCCCGACACACAAACACCAATATGGTGGATGATCAAAGGGCGTTTATTATCTCTTCTTAGCAGGTTATATAGCCAAGGGGCTTTACTACGTCAGGAGGGGGACAGTGGGGGCCCTGGGTTTTAGTAAGGAATGGAAAACTACTGGATTAGGGAGGCTGCATGCCTAGGGTGTTCGCTTATCACACAGAGAGGGATGAGGGGGGAGGGTTTAGCTGCTTCTGCTTCCCGTAACACCGCGATATTCTTCCGTCCGCCTGTCCCTATCTCCCACACAATCTCTAAGGGCTGAAGAAGGAGAAATTTAATTTTTTTTTTCCCCATGGGAGAGTAAATAAAATTCCACATAGGTGAATAAAAATTAGGCTGTTGGGATAGGATTGTTCCCTTTACAGGTAATTTGACCACAGGCTTTTCATGTGATTCTCCAAAGTTTCTGAACTGTAGCTGGAATATGCAAGAGTGTTTTGGTTTTCAAACTCACTTTAACTCTTTTGAGAATTTCCAGTCTAGTTGCTCCTAACTTGTCAAACTGCAAACATTTGTAGAGATAGACTCATATGATCCCAGAATAGTTGGAAATGACCTTAAAAGGTCATCTTATCAAACACTATGCTGAAACAGGGCCACGTATAGTTAGCTGCCTTGATCCATTTCCAGTTGGCTTTTAAGTACTTCCAAGGATGGAGACTCCACAACCCCTCTGGACAACCTGACACATTGAAAGGAGTTTATATGGAAATTGCAGATCAATGGTGTCTGAAAAGAGAAGAAATTCTAAATACCACACAGAGTCAAGAAAGTCGTTCCATCTGAAACAGTGAATGTTAGACTAAGTTATGGTTCAGTTATGAAGTCTGCATTAAGAAATATAATCAGTCTGTCTGTGATCAGTGAACAAGGAAAGTTAACTGTTGCCATGGCTGGGTGGGTTCCAAGGCTGCAGAGAGCCTGCCACGAGTGCTGGAAAGCAGCGCCCATGGGGCGCTTCCCTCAGTCCCTCTTCACAGGGTCGCGGCGAGCCAGGGAGCCAGCACGCTGGAGTAGCGTCTCCACACCACATGGAATAAGCACAGAAGAGGCAGAGATAAAAAGGAGAGGCTTCCCTCAGTACGGAAGTCCAGGTTTAATGTGAACATGTACAGAAGGAAAAAAGCCGCAAACGCAAACGGGCAATGTGCTTTTAAGATCTAGAGAGTGAAGGCGAAGCATTGACCAGAGCCAATCACTGAGGGAATGGGCAGGATGCGGCTTGACTGACAAGTCACCAGCCCAGCGAGACCACAGTCCACCAGCACGTGACCCCCAGAGCCAGCGGCTCCTCAGTACGTGTGGGGACGCCAGGACCCTCTGCCGCCACGTCCACCGGAAAGCAACAGCCCGGGCAGTTCTGGCAGGAGTGTCCCATCCCCAGCACTCTCAGCGACTCGGGTGGCACAGTACACAGATGTGGGGCCGCCCTGCCTAACCCGGCAGAGGTGGACCCGTGGGACCACACCATGTCAGGGGTACTGCAACAAAATGTCAATTATTAAAAATGTTCTCCCTGTACGCTTTGTGACATTTTGTCATCAGAAGCTGAAAGTTATGCAAAGCCAGATTTTGCAAGTATGGATACCCTGAAGAAAATGCATGGAAACAGCTCCTTCAAAGGATTTTGTAAGCTGTTTTTCAGACCCACTTGACCACAGTATCACATAACTAAATTCCGTTAGATTCATGAAGTAACCTCTAATTCCTTTTTTGTTCCTCAAAAAGTTCCAAAATATGACGTTCTAAATTTATTAATATAATTTTCCAGCCTTAAGTTCATTTCCACTGATGAAATAAATTACTAACCTTATAAACAAAACATCTCAAATAGAAAAAAATCTATCATTGCTCCAGAGGGCAACCTTTGTATGCAATCTACTTACCAGTAAATCTGTATAAAATCATTTCAGTGAAGAATATAGGAGAAAATCATGTTTGGATATTTTTTTGAGAAAAAGAATCAAACAAACCAACAAAATTTGGTTCTTTGATAATTTTTTTCCTTTTTTTGGGGAAAAAGAAAAAAACTAGTATTGCTTTATTTGAGTTTTGGTTCATTTTTTTCTTCCAAATGCAAGGCCATATTTTTGCTTAGAAATGTTCTCTTTCATTTCTCAGTTTTAGAGCTGAGAGGTAAGTTTCATTGATGTAAAAAATGGCTTGTCTTGGAAGATAACATAGGCAACATTTTGATATCTTTCCTCATTACTCATGGTTTGTCTTTCCTGGGAGGATGTTAGAGAAAGGCTTTAATGAGAACGGTTTCTGATTTTATCATAGATAAATCCTCATTGAAGGGAAGTATTTGCAAATCCATCCTGTCTTTCTTGTTTAACTGTCTGATGCTTAACTCATGTCATTTTCTTGAAGGTAAGCAAAATTTATGAAGCAGCAAACATAGAAGCCCAATTTATCTGCAAAGCTTTTATTTATAGTAGGGAGGTACACATCATGAACAGGTTTCTGGTGAGTCTCTCAATCAGAAGATCATGTGAAGTATTCTTAGATAAAAAATTCACATCTCCACAGAAATCTTTCATACCATAAATGACACAACTTCACATTTCATACAAGAATTGTAGGGACTTCCTCATTAACTGTGGTTTATACTTTAGAAGAAGTAAAAATCTAGCTGACAGCAAATCTACAGATTTTATGTATTAGCTCTCTAAAGTGTATGTTTCTTCAGGTAGAAGTGCCATATAATTCTAAGCTATGAAAATGAAACCTCTGCAGAAACAAAAAATTTAGGCAGATATAGAAGGTATATTTTGAATTCTGTCTTTTAGTGTCAACAGTAAAAGAAAAAAATAAAGAAAAAATCAGTAATGAATAAGCAAATTTTCCCTCATAAGTCTTCATGCTCATCAAAGTCTACCAGGAGAGCAAAATAATTCTTTTTCTGCCACTCCTTTAACCACAGTGAGGCCTTTAGCATTATCCATCTTACATTGCAGGTTGAGGTATTTAGGTATTTTAGTTTCTGGTGGAATGGGTGCTTTTAAGCAAAGAAAAAAATTAGTCTAGAATATCAGAAGAAACTGGAGGTTAAAGAGGGCTCTTTATGCACTTTCATACATCCAAACAGTCCAGTTTGGATGGTTGTTCTCAGGTTACCAATTCCAACTACCCAGCAAACCAGAGGCCTCGAGGGAAAGATTTGTGTGTAGGGTAGAAAGAGATCAGGTAATATCCCAAGGTAGTAGATAAGAAGTTATTACTGTAACTGTTGTGAGTATGATATTAGTGAGGAGACCACTAAGAAAGCAGAAGCCAATTTTTTTTCCATCTTTTTCCTTTTTCTTCTTTTGCCTCATCCAACCATCTCCATACGTGTGTGAAATACAAAGTGTAACCTGTGACTTTTTGGAATGAGTGGTAGTTAGCAGAAATGCAGAACCACACAAGATGACAAATGTCTACTTAGGGTACAGTGGTTTAGATTTTGGTAGGTTCTTCATTGCCAGTCACGGCAAGCCACTGTAAACTTAAAAATGCTGCTCCTTCTGCCCACTGCAGCATAGCTTCACACATGAGTCTGAGTTTTGCACTCCAGAGCAAAACCTGGCCTTTAGAAACTTCATCTATTTCAGAGTGCAAGACACTCCTGGCACAAACTTCAGTGGGAAGCAACCGAATCAGTTATGCTTTCCAGCACTTCACTAGATCTCCAGTGTCACACTAGATTAAGCTAAGTTATATAATGTTTACATCTTAATACATGGCAGCCATTTTCCATTTATGATCATGTAATAAAAGTGAAATTTTATTGCTGCTGATTTTATTACGTGAAGGTTGAACTGAGTTCAGGTGAATACTCCTATCTATCTGCAAAAACGTGAGTCCCCTATAATCAATTCTAGTAAGAAATACTGAAGTTCCAAAATGAAATTCAAATGTCACCCTCCTATGTTTTCAGAGAGCCTCTGCTCTTCATATAAAACATCCAATAAAAATAGTATTCTTTTGCTTTTAAACCTGATACTTGAAAAAGCTAATCCACAATGGAACAGGAGAGATATTGAAATGTACTTCACCTAAAAAAGTGTCAAAATGCTTACTACTTCATAATGTTTCAGCAGGTATGAAGCTTGTCTCTTTTATTGTGTATAAAGTAAAGAAGGGAATATTGTACAGTCTTTTCTTATGTTAATGTCTTAATGTATTCAGTATTCTCAGTGAACAACTTCTGGGCATGTTTATTTATTTTTATAGTAGATAGGATTTGTTTTGTGTGTTCTGTTGTCCAGACTTGGATTGGCTTGGCTGGCTTGGCTTTAAAAGACTGATCTTTTTCTTAATACAGATTTAAAAAAAAAAAAAAAAAAAAAAAAAAAAAAAAGGAAAAAATCTTTTAAAACTTAGATTCCTGGTTTTCGTCTTATATTAATCTTATTGAATAGTCAGTTGTATTATTTAAAATACCCTCTTGAAAATTAAAGGAAATTCACACTTGTATTAAATGTACATCAGCTCTCTGCTCTTAAAAATGAAGGACTGGTGTCACTTTTCTGCTAGGAAAACCTCTTTAAACTAGGAGACTGATAAACAAATACTAGATGAAGTTATTTGGTGCATAGCACCTTCCCCACTGCCTTTTTGTTTCCAAAATATGGGCACAGTACATTTTAGCATATATGCAGCTCCATCGGAAGCTTCTGCAAATAGTATAAAGTCACAACAGCAGGCAAAAAGCAAGCTTTGGAAAATTATCTTATAAAGACAGTAGTCACTACCCATTCAAAGAACAGAATTAAGAAGATACTGTTTAGTCACTAAGTGTAAAAAGTCAGATGTAATTGAATTAGGTAAGAGCTCAATGGGACCCCAAATTCAAAATCTCTTGTTACCCTTTTTCTACAAGTCAGATATTCAGGATAATTTCAGATTGATTAGGTGCAGATGAATAATTTATGTCCGTTCAATTATAATTCCTTTGGTGGATGTAGATTTTTGCAAATATTTTGCCTTTCTTTCCCACCCACATTTTCATATACTTGACCTTAACAGTCCATTGTGAAATATCACTTACTGGGTTAGGTTTATAAACATATTTCTACTATCATACTGTAGTTCAAAGCATTCAGTTCAGAGTCCCTTTTAGTGTGCTGGATTGTTTCTGTGTGAGAAAGGCATTGTTTTCTCTACAGAAAACAAAATAGATAGGTGGATACTCTTTTGCTGGGTCTCATTGTTTTTGAAAATCACTTGTCTTTTCTTAACCAGTCCAGTTCAGAAATGTGTACTCAAATTATCTTATTCTATATCTTTGTAACTCAGTATCTGGGGATCAAATGGAATCTCTGAATAGAACCTCTTTTAGATGACAAAGCACTGATCCTACAGTATTGCTTCCTTTTTCTAAACAAATGGCTCACAAAAACTGGAAAAAGGAATGCTACCAATCAGCAAAAGGGAGTGCAAGTGTCTTTTTCATCAAGGTTTCTTACAGGCACACACACATAGAGAAATTCTCTTACCAAATAATTTATCCAGAATCAGTGGTTGCTACTTAGAAAATTTCAGCTGGCAGAGTCAGTAATTTTTATTTCTTAAAAATATATTTTAATAAGATGAAATATTTACATGAAATTAAACACAATTTTGAAAAAAAAAAGTAAAATTAAAAATAAGGAAATATGTCACGTGAAAAATCAACAGACAAGTGTCGTTGACATTGCATTAACTTTTGAATTGTAATTTTTCTGAATCTGCCTTTCAGGGAAGTGAGCTTAAATTTAGACTGATTAAAGTGCAGTAGAACATGGGACCCCTAAACTTTCTCTAAGTAATTATCCAAAATCACTAATTATATTCTCAGATCCATGAAGCTTTGCACTCAGCATAACAGCAGGTGGTGATCAATTTTCTTTCCAGTTAAACATGACAGATTTTCTCTTCTTTAAGCACAGATCAAAGACAGAAACCAAAGACAGTGAAAAGGACACCAGTCATGCTTGATAGGAAACATATTAGCTTTTCCTAAGTCAGTCACTGTAGTTAATGGCTGTCTCACACAATACTCGGAGTGCAAAGTATATAACACATTTTGCAAATTTGGGAACACAATGGCAAGGAAATCTCAGAGGAAATTTAATTAGCTGGACATCACCCACAGCCTAGTAAGCCAGAGCTCCACCAATCATCACCCTATAGCTCATGACACCATTTATACCTCCACTGCCTCTTTTTTTGTGAAACATTAGGGTAAAGCAGAAGAATTAAGGCAATACCCTTAAGCCTCCTGGCAATGTGGGATGCATCTTCACACTCATTTTGGGAAGGGCTTGCACAGGATATAACACTGAAAACCAGCAGCCTCCAAGCTTTGAAAGTTCAGTAATTCACCTTATCTTTTAAACAGAACTAACAAGCCACTCATTGTAAGACAAGATGACAGAAGATATGAAAAATAAGACAAAAGAAGTAAAATTAGGCCACATTTGAGGGGAAACTTTCCTACTCGTGAATATCTGTAAAGTAAAAGGACTGATCTTACCGGTATTACAAATAAAACAAGAAAAATTCAGGCCATGATTGAGGGGTAACTGTCCCACCTGTGAATATCTATAAAGTAAAAGGACTGATCAATATTATAAATTACGTAACAAAGGACAACTGATTTCTCTGTGGAGAAAAGTGAGGATTTATCTGCCTGTTCCTCAGGTGTGCCCATTAACCCATAAATCTGCTCAGATTTGCTCATTTTTCTCATTCCTTTCTGTACTGTAAGTGGTCATACAAGTTTACAGAGCTAGAACAGGATTTCTCAGGGTGAAAATATAGTGATTTACCACACCATTAATTCTACTGGCTATGAATCTCAGCTTTGCTTTCTTGACATAGGACTAAGCCAACATACAGTTTTGAGAAGCAAACAATTAAAAATGTTTTATTTATTAGAAATTAAATAAAGGAGGCTGTAGGCTCTGGACCACTAAAAGGAATGCTGCAGGAAGACATTGACAGAATATTTTACAAGTGTTTGCATTTTTGAAAAAAAACCCTAAGGTATAGGGAACAGATTTATTAGCTGACTATAAAGATTTCACAACTCCTGCAAAGCCCAAGTCCATTTTAAACCAGAGTTACATGTCAGGGCTATTTGTGCCCTAATGTGCCCTAATGCCGTGTCAGGCACCGGTCATATTTATACCTAACTATTTAATTAGCTTTGGAAATCTTTGCTTTTTGTATTCTCTTGCCTATGCACAAGGCAGCAGGGTCAAAGCCATGGACCTCTGACTGTTTTTAAGCTGCAGACCTTCGTGTCAGAGACCCCACTACCACCATGGCAGGCTGGTCACTGATCACTGCCCTCAGACCACTGCTCCCTGAAGCCTTCCTGCAAGCTGTGAAGCGTGAAGCTGTGGCTTGGACAGGAAGAAGGGGTCTGGGTCATCTGCATGGGAGCCTAAACCTCCCCAGTTTTAACCAAAACACTGCAAATTGGATCTATAAGAGAAGCATGCTGCAAGCCCCTTCCTCCAATGCTCATTTAGTATGAAGGCAGACTATGACAACTCCAGTCTGCTCCACCACCACACAATGAGCCCATGGTCTACTCACGTCAGAAGACACTGAGACATGAGTGATGTTTGGAGTGAAGTCATTCCAAGCAACACACGGGAGTGTACTCAATGGGAATTTTGAGTGCTTGGGGGCTGGGCTTTCCTCACTCTACGTTCAGCCCATGGGCAGCGTGCCAAGAGCTGCAGCCTGCAAGGAAGGTGCTAGAGAGCACAAAAGCTGTCAGCATCCAGCAGGTGTGAGCATGGGTATGACTCTGCCCAGACACACTAACCATGTGTGACCCCACTTACTTGGGGGCAGATGCTCTGCTTTTATTCCTGACACCAACAGAGTTGGTCATATCTATGGGGCAGAAATCTAAAAAATTTTGAAACATCCCTGATGTAACATAGTTTTTACCTGGTTTTGCTTGGAAAAGGCTGTTGCACTCTCTAAAGAGGAAGGTCTGAGCCTTCTGCAAGTGAGATTGGTAGATATAACAAACTTTATTTTCTACCTCCTGGCAAACCCCACAATAGTGCAGGCCTGTCATTGGCAATATTTTAGCCTATAATGAGGTTGAGTTTATTACACTCACTCCCAAAGTGGTTGGTAGATATGAATGTTGCCACTGCACAGACAAACCCATTCATTCTGGGGGGAAAAAATATTAAATATATATTAATAGATCTTCAGTGAGGCTAACATTGCTTTCCAGAAATATACAGGTGCTAGGAAATATAAAATTTGTATAAAGAAATAAAAATTTGAACTGTTCAAAGTTTTTTTTATTCTCCAGAGCTTTTTAAGCTTCTAGAAAATGAACTGTGATACTTTACAACAGTTTTGTTGCCTTATTTTTGAACTCAGCAATAGCAAGAAAAACACTATTGTGTGTAAATATGTAAATGTCAGGTGTTCTTCACATTCCAGTTCTACATCTCTGATGAAAACAGAAAACAGGAACCAGAAAACTGGATTTTTAATCTTCGAATTATGCAGTCACAACTAGTATAAAGAATATACTTGCAGCTATCATACATTAGGATGAAACAGACACCGTAATTTTGGGTTCAGCAGGCTTCCTTGAGTATTGGTGGGGTTTATTTGGTTTGTTTTCTGGTTTGGATTTTTGTGCTTGCCTGTCTGCTTGGCAAAGGATTACATGTTCCAGATAAACACTGGCTCCAGTGGTGACTGGGCTAACATTTATGCACTCACATAAACCTGATGCACCCATGTGAATTTGACTGTACTGCAGAAGGAGAAAGAGAAATCCATTAACAGCAATAGGTTTGCAGTTGTCTTTAAGGTTCAGAGCTCAATTATTTCAGCAGCTGTAAAGAAATTTTTAGGAACAGACTACCGCCTTTATTTATTCTTTGCACGTGAATACACGTTTTGGTGCTTACTGCATTTTTCTGATCTGAATCACAAACTAGTTGGATTACATATACCAAATGTCTAATCTGGTGTCAGAGACTGTAAAGATCATGCCTCAAACATTGATATAAGTTTCACTCATTATTAAGAAACAGACTACAACCAAAGAGAAGTCTCCTTGTAGACTGAGACTAACTCTTGATTAGATAAAGGGAAGAACTATTGTTCCATTATCTCAGGCTGAAGAAAAGGTATGCATCCCCAAAAAGCCAGTGCTGAGGATCGACCCTGGCTGAGTTTGGGTGGGGGGCAGAATACAGCTTCAAAGTGCTGTGAGAGACCCCCCCCTCCCCCAAGGGGGACATGCCCAGACACTGCCACAGATCCAGAATGCTGTGAGAAACTTCCCCCTCCCCGAGGGGGACATGTCTGGACATTGTCACCTGGCTGGAGAGTATATTAACCCAGGGAGTTCTATACTTTTTGGGGGACTTTCACCATCAAGAAGACCTGCTGGAGCGGTTCAACACAACATCGTTGGGATCCACAGAGTGGTGATATTTACTTTGTGTCACTCTCTGTCCCCCCACCTCTTTTCATATTTCTCCCTTCTCTTCTCTTTCTCTCTTTCTCTCTTATATTTACTACCAAATAAAACCTATACTATTGACTAGCATATGGTCTCATTTGTGCCTTCATTCAGGCAGAGAAATGTCTAAATAACTATATAAAACCAGACCATAACACCCGGAACATCTGTTTAAAGAATATTTCTGCTGTCTGCTTGCATGTGTGCATGTATAGCAGTGAAGTTTTTACATGTGAAATGTACTTTGAAACATCATGTATTTATCATATTGCACTGATTAAATCCTTTCAGCATTAATTATTAGTTTGAGAGAAAAGGCCTTGTCCTGTGAGAGTTGTAAAGCCACTTATCATTTGGGTGATTCTGAGATACTAAATACATAAGAAAAAAAATAATTTCTTTCTCTTCTCTGTGGGAATCAACAGAGACTAATTTAAGAAAACAGTGGGAGTGTCAATAAGGATCTAACCCTGCCCTGAAAAAGAAGTGTCTTCTCCCTGAATTTTATCTATCTCTCCAAGAAGTGATCGATTCTGTTAATTAAATAGTCTGCAGGGTATCAGCAAGCTTGTTCTACATCATCTTTTCTGCTTCAGTTTCAAAAGTGGTTTTCCTCCTCCAAATGCTACATGATTGTGCTATATAGAAATGATGCAGTTGTGTGGGAAAACTCAGGCGTGGGTAGCAATGTCACAGCAACAAACACAAAGAGCTTTGCAGCAATGGAAAATTATCAACAACAGAAATAGTTGGTGATGTTATAAAGCAACTTCAGAGAAAATGGAAGTCAGCATCTAGCACAAACAGCAGGATGTATAAGCTTCAGAATGGGAGGTTTAATAATGAGAGTAATTTATCTAGCTATTCTTACAGTCTTAATCAGAGTTATATATGAACACTGATAATGTATTTACTTTCTCAGCATCTCTCTTCATAATAACACTGCTTCCCAGAGGAGAAGCCAAAGATTTTTGGTCACTGAGGACTCTAGAAGAAAGCAATCTTTGTTTCAAATCCTCTATGCTTCCAGACTTCTTGTAATTAATGAAAGGACAATACCATCCTTTTTTCTTCATGGTTTATTCACTCAGTTTCATACTTTCAAAGCACTTTGACAAATATCACAAAGTCATGGTAATTTAAGGTTAAAAAGTTAATTCTTTTCGTGAATCTCCCTGGAGCAGGGGAGCTGCTTATCTACTTCCAGTTTTGTTTAACAGCTTTGTAGAAGGAGCCCACGGTTTCTCTTTCACTTGGCAGTTACCTTTTGTAAGAATCTTGATAGAAGATGTGACCCTTGGAGAAGAGTTTTAACTGAGTTTATATGCCAGGAAGATATTTGCCCTCTCGGCCTCAATCCCCTACTGTAACAATAGCAAATTACAACATTTATCTTCTCCTTTCTTTTGTTTTTCTGTAAAGCTGAAGTCAATAAACTTCTCAGATCCAGGCGGTCTCTTCATAGGCATGTGTTCAGTGCCTAATACCACAAACATGGTCCCTCGGAGACTTCCAACAAAGCAAATACACATCATATGGCTATTTACAATCAGGCTAGACAACCTAAATATATCCATTCAATTCTGCAGGTTTTAACGGCCCACAATCCCTAGAGCCTGGCAAGGGATAAATTATTGCTATCCTTAAATGTTTCCTAAGCAAACTGAAGTTTACAGCTATTTTCTCTTTCAGGTAGGTCATCTGTAAGGTATGTCCAGACAGGCACACCAGACAGGTTATGGAAACTCTTTCACAGATGATTTACTGGATACCTTACAAAAAATATCTAGTGAATGTGGAGAGCTGCCAGCCCCTGGTGCTAGAGCTCTCTGCACTCCCTTGGAGGAAAGATGCCTGAGGGCCAAATCTCCCCAGAGATAAGAACTCTCCTGAAACTTACAGTGACCAAAAAGTTACCCCCAACATGCCTTACTTCTTTTATGATAATAGTCTGTATCCTGTTGGCTAACTGGTGTCCACCCCACCCCTGCCTTCCCTATATAAACCCCCTGTGAGTACCCCTGATTGGGGAAAAGCCTAGCCTCTGGTTCCCTTCACAGGGATGGCTGAATAAAGCTTACCTGTGGAATTCACCACGCAAGGCTCCCTCGTCTCTCTCTGTCCCTGGGCTTGCCCAGGTGGTCTCATTTGACCTGATCTCACAAGGAGCGGAATCACTACGAGCTGAAACCCCTTGTAGCCAAAGCGGCTACACTCTCTGAGACCACCCGTTGCTCCAGAGAAGTTGCAAAGGCCCCTGGAAAGGCTCTTCCCTTGCGGGATGCTTTCTCTAGGAAGGTCACAACCCCGGTTAGCCCTTGGGCATCCCCCGGAAGCAACAACTGAATTTTTAATTTCCATATCAAAACGAATCAAAAATAAATTACTAAACATAAACATTATTTTTAAAAATTCTGTGATCCATACCAGCATTTCCCTTGGGGATTTCACAACAGTTTCTCTCTTCAGACACAAAATAGCAAAGGTATGATTATCTGTTCAGAGGCTTGCCCTGAAAGAAAAGCAGCTACAAGATGAAAGCAGACCAGTATTTGCAGCTATAATAATAAAAAAAAAAAATTAAAAGGATTAAACAAAGGCTCTTTCTCCTGCCACTTGCCACTGATGACAGAGAGAGAGCAGACACATCCCTATCAAAAAAAGAAGAAAAAAAAAAAAAAAAAGGAAGGGGAAGGGGAAAGCAGAAGAGGAAGAGAAAAAAGAAAAGGAAAGGCAAAAGAAGAGGAGGAGGAAGAGAAAGAGGAAAAGGAAGAGTAGGGGGAAGGGGGAAGGAAAAAGGAAAAGAAAAAAATGAGTAAAAAATAAAGAAAATAAAAGATATTTTTCTCTCACTGAATGGCATATTGTCTCCCATGGTTTCACAGGTCAGCTGGAAACACATGGAATCAATATATTTTTTAGTAAGGCACCATTTTCACTCCACAACAAGGCACAGTGGTGTAGATGGGAGCTGCATTTCCCTTGTAGGCCCCTTGACACTGGCACAAACCTTTCAATGTTCATAGCAGGAAATACCTCAGTGCTGTTCAGAATTGGAAAGCAGATCTGAGATTGACTTGAAAAGTGTTGTCTTCTTGCAGAATTTTCATGATCTCTTCAACATGTTTTAAGTAAATAAATTCTCAGAAAACTGTCAGTGGTAAACATCCTCAGTGCAATGCTCGTAAAATCAGCAGCTTTTTCCAGCTGTGAAGGAGTTTTTCCAGTCCAACTGCATCTACTGTGGATGGAAATGGATTTTAAAATCAAACAAAACCCATGAAAAATTTAAAAGCAGGCTTTACAGTGACCCTTATCTGGTCTGTTTCCAATAGATGCATCTCATTAAAGGCCCAAATGACAGGCTTAGGTAGTAAAGTCAATACCTTCAGAGTTGCCCTCCTTAAAATCTTTCTAAGACTTTGAGTTGCCACAATTAGCAGAGTGTCTGAGATTCTTCCCTAAGAAATCAGTAGGAAAATGACCAACAGAGTCCTATGGCTTACCATATTTTCTGATATCTTTGTCTGAAAACATGTTTGATCTGTCTGCTGTGGGTGGGCACTTCTATCACAGGTAGAAGAGTAGCTTCCTTAATTACTGCTAGTTACTTCACTGATGAGTCACTGTTGTCAGTAATAGGTTCCTCAAATGAAACACAACTACACAATATGCTCAAATCTCAATAGTACCTATACATCAAATAAATTACTCAGAGATGACTGCTGTCCTGAAAAATGGAATAATGTCCTCAAAGTATCAAAGCAAACCATGAAACATAAATCAAAATCAACACCCAGAACCAGCCCACCCCACAAAAAGCCTGCTCACTTCCAGAAACACAAACTGGGAGCAAAATAAATAAAATAAATAATGATTTAAAAATATATAAATTAGGAAAATAAAATCCTGGGCCATATCCACGAAGTTGACATATACACAATGAACATGGAAAACATTTCAGATTTTGTTCATAAAATGGTTTCTCTGAAGGAATTATTCTAGTTTTCAAAAACTAACTAAATAAATATCTTTCAAGCTTCCACATGCAACTCTCAATTCTGACTTTTTTATCCATCAAGCATAAATTCCAGCTAATATCTTCTCTGCCCTTTGTTAAGGAAAGTCCTTGTTTAATGTACTGTGTTTAATGTCTCTGCCTCTGACCTACCAGGCTTTACCTTGGAATTCATCATAAGGATGCTAGTAATACCATCAGTACATTTTAGAAATGTACATGTTTTAGAAAAATGCTGACAGTAATAAAGTTTTCAGCAAGAAGACAGAATGTTTGAGATGTCCTCAAATACAATTATTTGTAGAGACCTCACTCTAGTTAAAGAAAATTTAGTTTGCAAGCAAAACAAATCAAAGAATCTGTTAGAAAAGAAAGAACTTCAATAAAAGGTAATTTCTCCGAGTGAATGGGGAAAAATAGGAAATTGTTACTGTAGGAAATGGAAGTTAAAATCTTGAGCCCACTGGGGTCAAGAGTGAGGAAAGCATAGTTTCACCATTTTTCTCCCTGTCTCTTGGATATTCCACAAGCCTGCAGGGGACATGCTGTAGTGTGATGATGAATCTAAGGCAAAGGAGTAGGTGGGTTAAACTAGATCAGCAAACTTAATAGCACACAGGATTTCCTTCTGAGAAATCTCCAGTCACTTCATAAATCACCATATGAAATTGCAAACTGGCAATGTGATATAGATTGTTCAAGGACCAGCAAAAAGTCAAACACAAGGTTGGTATAAAAGCCCGGAAGATAAGGAGCTAATGTGTATATCTCAAACAAATAGCCAGATAGCTGTCCAGCCAACCAAGGATTGTTGGCAATAACAGCCAAAGATTGTTGGTAATAACAAGCAGTGAGAAAAAACATGATGTAAGAGAAAGGGGCCATGCAGAGGTAGGGCAGCGCTTTCCTGGGACGAATATCCTTGTGCAGGCTGGACATCTAATCAGCTAGACCTATGCTGTAGCCAGGACTAGTGTTCTCTTTTCCTCTCTTTCTTATCTTTCTCTCTTCCCTCCTTTAATTCCTAGCTTTCTCTGCCTCTCTTCCCTTTCACCCTACCCCTTTATCCAAAACCCACTGCTGTGTGATTATCCTTAGAATCGGGGACTAACACACTGATTTCCTTGTTAAGCGTGTAATTTCCTAATAAAACTTTGTAAGCTTTTGCAGATCCTCTGACTTTTGCTGTTCATTTCAACCATTAACATCTATGAATCTTGAGTGCTGTCTTACCCTTAAGGGTGGGACACCACAGGTGTGGATGCAGCTTGTCATCTCATCTGCATAAAAATGGCCAGTCAGGATTATTTCTTCCTCCCTTTTCATTTCAATTGTTTAGCATCTAATTCTTATTACAGGATTATTTTTCTAATGCTCACAAAATCACATATGGAAAAATAACAGCAAGCTCTCTAGCTGATAGCACCTTTGCAAACTTTGAAATCTGCCCCCCCCCCCATTTGTTTACTAACTTTCTTCTTCAAATTACGTTTATCTTTCCCACTTACTTTTGTGCCTCTATCTGTGTGGTTATATGTATATGCATGTATGCATATGCATGCCTAAGCACACACCCGTATATATACATCCACACCAGGGCTTATGCTATTCATTCCTAATGCAAAGTCAGGCTATTCAGACTGTTAAAAAAACATCATCACTTCAGTTTAATGAGAAAGAAAATAAATAGGACTTTAAAATACAATTGTTTGACAGTTTCATTCTGCTGATGGAAAGTATAAGGTAGCACATAGAGGATGAATTATTGCATGGCCATGACCATCAGAAAATTAGACTTGACTCCTTAACAAAGAAAGACCATTGCACTGTGCTCCTAAGTTCAGAAAGTACCAAAGAACTTTCATTTGCTAGAATTACAGGCCCAGACAAGTGCAAAAGAAACAGGCTTTCTGGACAATGCAAAAAATTCAGGTATCTGGAAATGAGACCCTTCTACCCAAAGCAAAAATACACCCTGAAAGATTTAACAACAGAGACATCAAAATGCTCTGATATGCTTCCCTCTCTTTTCCTCTCCCCCATAGCTTTTGGGTCTTGAGGTTTTTCCACATTTTTTGGTGATGGGGAAAAGAATACTCAATGTATTAATACATACATAGTTTAAATTTTAAGAAACACATTTTGTTTAACTCTCCAGCTGAAAACCACACACTTCTTGTCATCACTAACATGACCTTGAAAAAGTTCCCTTGTTTTTAAGAAAAAATACACTGAATACCATTTTCATGTGAATGTTAGTACTTTGGAGTTCTTCCAAAAGTGTTGTAGATTTTGTATGTTGTAAGTAGCCTTTGCTGTCATTTGAATGACATTAGCTTCTCCGTGGTGACATGAGGAGGCTTGCTGCCTCTCACATTTCATCACAAGGCCTTTTTTACAGTTAAAGAATATGGATGATGTGGAAGTTTCACCTGTGTACTTACACAAAACAAAAAGCAATACATCAACAGAATAAGGTGCACTGTCACTTATGTCAGAGTAATGGAGTTGTTGAAAACCATCAAACCCAGATGCGCACAAAGCGCAGCCTGTATTTTCAAAGTAACATGTGGAGAAAACAAGTTAAGTTGTGCTTAATGCTGGGTCTCCGCTTCCAACATCTGCTGCTATCAACTTGTTGCACATGGGGATTGCGGCAGACCTGAAATATCAGCTGCACAAAATGTCTACTTACTGTTTGGCAGTACATTGTCAGCCTTTACAATTCAACACAAAGCAATTATTAACAAATTAATGTTAGCCCCTTGCAAGTGTGTACCTTATTTTCACACCTTTGTCTACCAGAAACCACATATTCAGAACAAACATGTAGACTAAAAGTCACACATACTTGAGTAAAAGTAATGCAAAAAAAAATTTAAAAATAAAAAACAAAAACAAAAACAAACAAACAAACCAACAAAAACAGAAATCCCACCACCTCTTTCTTCTTTTTGAAAACTTGAATCATTCACTGAATTCAAGAAACTTGAGTCCTTTCCTGCTGGCATTCTGTACTTGAAGTGGCTCATTTGTACAACAATAAAGGAATGAGTAAATTAACTGATTTTATCTCCCCATTGTAATGGTAAACAATTGTCTTTGCATGTTGCTCTCTTCCTAGGACACTTTCTGACTGAAAAAAAAAAAAACAAAGAATAAATAAAGAAACATTAAAAATAAAATTGCATACTGAGGTCCTTTAATTTCCTCCCAATTTGTGGGACTAGACTAAGAGAATCCATAAGATACCCCAGCACCTTATTCAGCACATCTCTCTTTGTGAAAGATGCTGGGAAATGAGGCATTGGAGGAGAACCTGCACTGGAGGTTTGGAAAGTCTTCAGCCCTCATGACAAGGCCACAGAATTCCCAGCTGTGCACAGCCCTACAGCAAAGGTCTGGTAACACAAGCTACATTTGCATATCAGCTCTGTGATAGCACGTTTTGTTCACTTATATCTGCTACTTAACTAATGGTTTCCCTACTGTCTACAGTTGTATATGCAAAATATTTAAACACATGTGCAAGCAAGCAAGAAGGCAAATAAATAAAACTTTCTCTAGTATAATTGTGCTCCACAGCCTGTTTGTTTTTATGTTTATTTGATTGTATTCAGGCTAATTTTAACAACTAAGACAGTCTTTAAACATTGCCTCCAGTCCAAGGAAACATGTCATCCCCTGGTAGCAACTTGGGAAAAATTCTTTGAACAGTAAAAGGTAGCAAAGTAGAAAAATGGAAAGTGTCTCAATTTAATATTTTATATTTAATTTTATTTTGTGCAGAACCTTCCTGTTGCTAGGAGGAAAGATGACTAAGCCTAGCAGATCAAAGGATACACCATCTGGATATTGAATCTACATTAATCCTTCCCAATGCACTAATAAATACAGCCAGACTAGCTGGAGAATGAGGCCACATAGTTGTGGTGAGTCTGTTCACCAAAATTTGCATGTGAAGAGTAAAATAATTTCTTTTAAATTCAACGGGTTTGTCATCTGTAATACCCAGTCTGTTTCTCGGAAGCCGGCAGATAGCTATGGCAGATATGTATGTTATAAGCCACATAATATTGATCCACCAAGCATTTCTTATTTTAGGTGGATTTTCTAATAAGTATATGTTCTAATGAGTATATGTTTCTAATGAGTATATTTCTTTTTCTTCTAATGAGTATATGCTTTTTTTCCTTAAGCAGGAATATTTGAATAATCTATATTTAATGAAGTGTCTAAACACAGCATTTTCAAATTCCATGCAGAGTCCCATCGATTTATCTGAAAAAGATATAGGCAGAGAAAAATATCAAGATGTGGAAATGTGGGAAGTAAATGTGAAAAAGTTTTCATGAATTCTTAATAAATCAGTGAAGCAAACCGTCTGGGAACTGTTTATATCCCAGAAATTACAGAATCAGTTTTTGAATTTGTTCATCAATATCTTCTTGTATTTCTTGCCCATACCTTCATTCACTTGCAAAAATGCATACCTTCAGAATCAGAATTCCTGATGAGTGATTTCAAAGAGAATGAAACAAGAAACATGGAATTTAACTTCAAATGGATATAGAAAGCTTAATTTTTTGCTCAAACAAACAGTTCTCAGAGCAGCCACTGAAATCATGTCAATATGCTGATTAGCCAGCAGAAACAAAATGCAGTTATGGCCATTGAGGTGATAGCATTGGTTAAATTTGGCTTAAAAATTGATTAAATACATACACATATGACGAAGTGAAACAGAGCAATTTTGTTCTACTTCATGAGCCTTTCTCTTTTCCAAGGTTAGATCAAGGGAGGTGTCCTGCTCTGCTCTGCATTGGGGCAGCCTCACCTCCAGTGCTGGGGGCAGTTTTGGACTCCACAAGACAAAAAGGACAGTAAGCCATTAGAGAGAGTCCAAAGGAGGGCAATGAAGGTGGAGAAGGGCCTTGAGGGGAAGCTGTATGAGGGCTAAGGTCGTTTGGTCTGCTCAGCCTGGAGGAGACAGAGGGGAGACCTCACTGCAGTTACAACTTCCTTGTGAGGAGAAGAGGAGGGGTAGGCACTGATCTCTTCTCAGCTCAGTGGTGAGCAGTGACAGGACCCAAGGGAGTGGCCTGAAGCTGTGTCAGGGGAGGTTTAGGTTGGATATCAGGAAAAGGTTCTTCCCCCACTGGGTGGTTGGGCACTGGAACAGGCTCCCCTGGGAAGCAGTCACAGCACCAGCCTGACACAGCTCAAGTGTTTGGACAACAGTCCCAGACACATGGTGTGACTCTTGGGGATGGTGCTGTGCAGAGCCAGCAAGGGTCAACGATCCTTGTGGGTCTCCTCAAACTGAGCTTAATCTGTGATTCTATGAAGATGCTTGAGAGAAAGATTTTATCACCAGTCTGTTCTAACACTGCTTTCTAGTCCAACGAAGTCCTTCCTCACATTCACAGAGACCCTCAGGCAGACACTCTGGTAACAGGAGATACAGGAAAATTAATTTCAGAAAGGTTGCAAAAATAGCTATGACCAGTGCAGACAAGAGAGAAAAGAAGACGATAATTAAAAAGTAAGCATAGTGTCTGCTATGTAAAGTACTGGAGACAGTCTGACTTTCAGAGTTCATCCTTGCTCCTGTATCAGCTGTGTAAGACAATGAACCATGTAGTCACTAAAAGAGCAAAAAAGAGAGACTTGGCTTATGTTGGCAGAAAGGAGAAGCAAGCATCAGATCATATAGACCAAAATTTAATGACAAAGGGAAAAACTGATTTAACAAAATCCAGTGTGTATTTTAAAAATGAAATGTAAACTCAACTATGAACAACTTCTGCTTATGTGTAAATGTGGATAACGAAACACCTAAATGAAAAGTTTCCACTGAACTCAATGGAGATTAAATGAAATTATATATTAAAAAAGAGAACAGCAACTACATAAATAAAAAAACCAAATAAACCCACCCCTGAATAAATAATAGACTCCTTTTTCTTTTTTCAAATATCGTAAAATCTTCCTCTGTGTTTATGTATGAGTTATTAATCCTTTTTGACTTCTACTAAATCACTGGGGAAAGATAAAATTAAAATTTTGTGCACTATTCAATGATGTGAAAGGAAAAAAGGAAAAAGTCTCAAATGAAAGTATATTAGTGCAAGAAAAGAAAGCACATACGGAAAGAGTGGAAAAAGAGGAGCAAGCATAGAAGGTTCTGGTGAAAATAAACCTAATATATCAAAACTTCAACTCTCCCAGCTTAGCTGTTGGGATATAGGTTAACATATTTTTCAACTACAATTTTTTTTAAATCAACACATTTAGATTTCATATACCTAGAGAGGAAATAAAAAATTTACAAATCTAAGTTTATTAATCTAAATGAGAGGGGCAGTGGGAATTTGGGTTTTGATGTTGAATGTCAAGAAATTTCAAAGGAATGCCAGAGGCCATTTTTATTATTACTGTTATTTCATAACACCAAAAAGAGCACAGAAGATAGGGAAGCACACTTGTGAAACATTAAAAGTTCTGCTGAAAGGCTTGGATTTTATTCTGTACAGGGCAGGAAATGAAAATGCACCTTAATAGGAGGAATTCTGATTTAGCAAGAAAAATATTGCCAAACATATTTAGTACAGTTCTGTGGAAAGAATTCAAACCTGTGCCATTATTGCTGCTCAGAAGTGGCTTGTAGGTGGATCTGGGGGTGCTCAGCACTACTTCAAAAGAGTCTCTTCCTAGAAGAGACTATGCCTAGGAAATCAACAACCTAGTCAAAAGGAACAAGCATACGTAATAACAGACTAAGCATACATAATATTAAGGCAGAATCATGAACATTTCTGTCTATGTACCCTTACATGATGCTCTAAGAAAAAGCTGCAGGTTGGTTGGGGTTGTTTTTTTACCATTTGCCTGGCCCAATTATTGTTAGAAGCAAAGCTACAGAATAAGCTACAGCTACTTTGATGCAAATGAGGGACTTAAATTATCACAGGCCTACCACAGAGACAGAGAAAAAAAGAAAGTAAATTCTCCCTTACACTTTGAGGAAGGCTATTATAAATCAGTCATTTGCCTGCTACTGAATGAGAATTTGTCCATATAAGAGATTTGACATTCTGGAAATAAAATACTCAGGATTAGTGTGTCTTTAATTTCAGATATTTTAGTCTTCATACCACGTAGGTGTTATTTATAATATTAATAAAGTCTATGGGTTTTCAGAACTTTTTTTGCTTTTATAAGCTATCTTACACCAAACAGTTCTTTGAAAGCCCTTTGACTGTTAAGAACAGTATCAGAAGAGAGACTGGGTTTCTACAGACCAGAATTTTTTAACTTTATTTTTGCTTCTCTTTTCATCTCAGACATGTTCACTACTTAAAATATTTTATTTTAACTGCTTTGGTTAAAAGAGTGGTATGAAATTATGTGCCTTCCCTTATTTACTTGCAGTTCAACAGAGAAGTAGCATCAAAAAGACTTGCATGCTGATTTTTTATTTATTTCTGACAAATATAGCTCATTTTCTTTGAAAAACTATAGCAACATAAAAGGATTTTTAAGCATATAGAGAGAGTGGCATTTGACACTTCTCAGATGTTACAGTCAAGGTTGTAATAGGATGACTATGCATTACTCTCATTTTGCCTGATTAATATGCTAGAACTCTTTTTTGCTGTGCAATGTAGCAGCTTGACACACAGGAAAATAAGTTCAAGCTAAATGCATTATGATTGCAGAGACAGCCTAGTGAAGTTTGCCATCACCAGCCAGCATAGGTGACTTCTCATGGACCCAGGAAGGACCCATGAAGCACTAAAGGTGCAAGAGTGAGAAGACAAACACAGGACCTGTCCTTCATTCATCGTTCAACATAGCACTTGCAGACAGTTTAAGCTTGGGTCATTCAGGTGAACAAGATTAAATTTTATCCCTTTGTGTGGAAAACTGTGGTTCAGAAACCTAATCATCTCAGTAATGAGAGAGGATGCTTCCTGTGATTGTGAGAACAAAAAGATAGAGCAGTTTCAGCAATATGTGAGAGGGGGAGAAATACAGCCTCAGATTAGGCCACATTTTGGATGAAGAGGTTTTTTAAATAAAAATAATAATGCCCTAAACCTTTCAGGATTTAAGCATGTAAGCACAGCAAATAACAAGCTACCTGCATCATGACTTGTGCAAGGCCATAAGATATGCTGAATACACATTTTCACTATTGCTAGCAGTATGTACACGAAACAAAGACTGTATCATATTTAAGTCTGACTACTGTTCTTGCTCCTACTACTATTACTGATTAATTATTATGTTTTTCAGTACCTGCTACAGGTAAGAATGGGGTGAACAGACTTTTCTTTATTTGAATACCGAGTCCATACCTCCAGCATTTGTTTTATTATGGTGCATATTTGGTGTCTAGACATTTTTCTGTACAGTGATAACTTACTATATAATCTGGTATAAATTCAGAGAATCTTCTGGCACTTGAAATTTATTTGATTCCCTGAGAAAAAAAGATGAATATGAATGAACAGTCTTCATGTAAATCAAAGCATAATCATTCTCAGATGCCTCATTTGCATCTTCTGAGTCTAAACAAATGAAGTCAACTTTGGTACAATAAGGTCTTATCAGTTATATATTAATTGAGTGGGTGTATTCTTGTCACAAAGTTTCACTTTCCTTAAAAACAGTCCGGTTCCCTGAAAACAGGAAGGCCAAATTCCCCATCACAAGCTCAGAGGAAAAATACCCAGGTGTACATCACCAGCTTAGTCATCAGACCCCATGACTAAGCTGGGTCTGAAAGACCCATGGTGGTACACAAGGAAAATGTCAAATATCTTGAAAGACTATACCTGACTTTCCTTTTTGTTGGATTCCCCCCACCTTTTTCTCAGTTCTACAGTCAAGAACTCAAAACCACAGGATTTTACTGAAGTGTGTGTAATTTAATCTAGCATTTTTGCTTGCAACAAGGATGAACTGAGGGGAACAAACTGGTTCTCCAGAAGCAATGAGGCAAAGGAGGTACAGTGGGCAGATGGGAGAGGTGTTTGTGCAAAAATATATCCTGACATTTAGAGCTAACCCCCTCCTTAAAAGCTTAAAGTACTGTCTATCTATGTAAGGGCAGAGCAGCAGGCAGATCCAGCTGACTAAACTTGCTCCAGAGTTTCAGAGCATTGCAAAGTCCTAAAACAGAAGAATACTAGCCCAGTGAGTTATTTTTCTGTATTTGTAAAGGGGTTTGTAGAAAAAAAATAGGGAGGAGAAGGGTGTATATAAATGGGAAAAAAAACCACATAGGCACAAAATAAAGACATATTAGGTGCCTAGATAATAGCAGGGTGCCAAACTCTCATGTATGAAGCACAGTGCTCCATTTCTTTACAGATTTGAAAGCCGACAATAGTCACAGAGTCACAGTCACAGAGTCACAGGTTAAGCTGAGTTGGAGAGGATCCATCAGGACCATAAAGTCCAACTCCTGGTCCTGCACAGAACCGTCCCCAAGAGTCACACCATGTGTTGAGAGTATTGTCCAAGTGCTTCTTGAGCTCTGTCAGGCTTGGTGCTGTGACCACTTCCCTGGGAAGTCTGTTCCAGTGCCCAGCCACACAGTGGGGGAAGAACCTTTTCCTGACATCCAACCTAAACATTCCCTGACACAACTTCAGGCCATTTTCTCAGGTCCTGTCACTGGTCACAACAGTGTCAGTGTCAGTGTCTGTGCCAGTGTCATGTCAGTGTCTGCTCCTCCTCTCCTCACGAAGAAATTGTAACTGCAATGAGGTCTCCCCTCAGTCTCCTCTTCTCCAGGCTGAAAAGACCAAGTGACCTCAGCTGTTCCTCACACAGCTTCCCCTCAAGGCCCTCCACCATATTTGTTGGCCTTCCTTGGACTCTCTGTGACAGATTCAGGTCTTTCTAATATTGTGGTGACCAAAATTGCACATAATAATTTTTAATAGATCAGCTGTTTTTCTTCTCAAGTCCAGCAATATTCGCTAGCACCTTCATTTTGGTGAGGAAAAGAACTCCAACCAGACAGCCTGTTCAGTTTACCTTTTCAGCTAGATTTTACATATTGAAAAAAAAGTCCTGTGCAGACTCGGTTCCCATGAAAAAGTATTGATAGAAAAAATGTTGAATGCAAAATCCCTTGAAACCCAAGTAATAATGTAGTAAATTTAGTTGAAAGAGGACAAAAATGATAGGAAAGGATTCACTGTATGTTACAGAAATGCAGTTTCTAATGAAAAGTGTGACATTTCACATTGAAAAACAATACACCTATAGTAATAAACTATGAGAAAACCCTATTGCTAAGGATTTGCATAATTCTGGAAGAGGTAAAATTTTCAATGGATGGTGATAGAAGACTTCTGTACTGACTAAAACATATGCCAAATGAGAATCTGAAAGTAGAATGATAAAAATGGGCCAAAATTAAATCAGAGCCAGACAAAGAATAATATGATGGCCCTAGCAAGTCTGCAGTAAAACCTTGTTTTCATAGAATGGAGAAAGCATAAACACCCAGAAGGCTATTTCATAACAGCAGCTAAATACTGCTTCTAAATGGTTCCATATATGAAGTCAGGATGTGGCACAGACACAGAAAGAGAAAATATTATGATTCTAATAAGAATTTCATGGCCAGACCTGTGGAATCTAAACGATAAATGAGATACAGGTGTGAAAAATACAGCCTGCCATTTAGTGATATCTGTGGTGCAGCTGGTTATCAGTCTATGCCTGTGGTACACCTAGTACACCTAACTGGTGAGTTTGGGGGTGACACAGGAGTTCCCCAGCAGATGATCAGCAGAGGTGAGACAATGATCTGGCTGAAGACAATGGACACACTTGGAACAGAGTGACTGTCTGGACTGATGGTCACCTTCACAATTCACAACCTGACCAAGTGGTGCAGAACCCCTGCTGGAAATTTTAGATGATTCTGGAGACTCCTTCTGAGTGTATCACTCAGCTGGGAAAATTACTTCAGAGACTATCATCAGTAGTCCCTGCTGCAAATCTGATCAGTTTGAACAATGATAAAATATTTGTCAAAACTATTTTGAAACTGGCAGAAAATACAGAAATAATCACATAGGAATGTGGCAGTGTGCATGGCTAAAGCCACAGCAAGCAAGCCTTGACAGTGGTGGAAGAGAGCTCAGCACACTGCCCTCTGAGGCAGCTACTCTGGTTAGGGTGACACTATTACCCATTCCATCATTCCTTTTGGTTGCTGTTTATGGTTACGCAGTTATGTAATGTTCTGTATTTGGTTATGCTCCAGAAAGTTCTTGTCTCCTCAGTTACCCATTGGTTGTATTGTAATTTCTGTTCCCCTATTTAGCTGTATCCCCTCTGCCTTTCCCTATATAAACCCCTGTGAAACGCTGAGCTGGGTTCTTTGTTCCGGACCCTTCAGCTCACCTGGACCCTCATTCCTGCTCCTGCTCCCGGACTCTTCCCTGGACCCTCTCCTGCTGCTCTACCCTAATAAAGAGCTGAAAATACCGGACAAAGGCCCCTCCTTGGTCTTTGTTCTCGCCGACCCGCCGAAGACCACCGGGCTCCGGGCAATCCTACTCAGCAGAGAAACCGGCACTGTCCAGCTAGGCACGGCTGGAACCCTGCCTGGGGGAGAAGCGGTGCAGCTTGGCGGCCAGCCCCCGTACCACCAGGGAAAGCCAGTGCAGGACGCTGTGCACCCTCAGGTCTGTCCCAGCCCTCAGCAGAGCGCGCACCCCAGCGCAGCTACAGGTGGCACCCCGAACAGGGACCTCCACGCCAACGGAGGTTCCTGAGTGATGTCCCTCGTGGTACTGACCACCGGGTGTTCGTCTCTCGGCGACCACTGCCCCAGGTCATAGCACGACACGTTCTAGGCGGTGGCGCTCCCTGGGGGGATCGGCCACCCTTCGGCGTCGGGAAGGACTCTGTCCGGACCTGTCCCGAGCGAAGAGCCGATCCGCGGCGAGAGACCCAGCCTGCGGATTTTCGTTCCAGGACCGGTTGGTGGATCCCGCCTGGTGGATCGTGTGGTCGCAAGACTGTAAAAGGGTAAGTGACCTCCTGGGTCTCCCCTTTCTTTTTTACTGGTTCCTGGCCCCTTTTTCTTTGAGTTTTTCCTTTTTCCGTGGGTTGGGGTGACTTTGGGTGTGCAGAGCCTTTATTTCTGTTGACATGGGTGTCAAACTGTCTGCACACCAAAAGGAGGTCTTCTCCCAAGTTGGGGACTCCCTTAAGGCGAGTGGGGGTAAGTTTTCAAAGGGACTGTTAAAGAGATTTGTTAAGTGGCTCTTTCTGTATTTTCCCTGCGTTTCAAACGCTGATTTACAGAGCTTGGAATTTTGGGATTCTGTGGGCAACCAGCTCTCTGTTTTGAGAGATGCCAGAGACGGCTCTGCAGTGAAATTCTGCCCACTTTTTGCCCAGATTTACGATGCAATTGAAAAGCAGGGGGAAAGTCAGAAAAAGCCTGATAAGTTCTCCCCAGTTCGCGATTCCCTCAACCCCTCTCCCTCACCCTCTGCACCTTGTCCCGTTTCCCCTAAGCTGAACCAAGTGGGAGATGAAGCTTGCTGTTTAGCACAGGGTTGCCACCGTCTCCCTGGCTCTCCCAACCCTGTTCAGCACCCTTTTCGAGACGGGACTGGCCATTCCGCCTCGAATCCTTTCCATAACCCTTTTTCCTTTCCCTCATTCCCAGTTTTGCACGGTTCACAAAATAGCGGAATCACCGGCTCTTTTCCCCAAAATGGAGGGCGCCACATGGCGTGGACCCCCAGTCCTCCTTCTTCTCCCCATAATTCCTTTTGTCCCTGTCCCAACCCCTTCCTGCCCCCTCCAAAAACCGCGGCGTCGGGTCCCACCCCACGTTCAGCCTCCGCCCCTTGCGCGTTGGATTCCACCCACCGCATCGGTCCCTCCCCATTACCTCATAGCTCTGCCCAAGCCTCCTCCTACCCCTCTGCCGACTCCGTCCCCCCTCTTCCGGCTTTCGGTTCCCACGCCACTGGAGCCAGATGTGATGCCCCGGGGAACCGGAACCCGGAACCGGAGACCCAACCGCTTGCTGCCCCAGTTGTATACAACCGGGCGGGAGGGAACCCACGTTGGGAACCCATCCCGCATGCAAGCATTATGGAGCTCTGCAAAGCGCAGAAGGATTTTGGTAGGGAAAGCCCGTATTTTCAGAGCCTTTTGCAGGCGGCTTTCACCTCCAATGTTTTAGTCCCTCATGATATTCGGGTCATCTTCTCATGCCTTCTTCCTAAGCCGGAGTTCTGGCTTTGGGAACAGACATGGAAGAGGCTATGAAGGGACCTCCTTCCTGTGCTTCAGCAGAACCACCCGGGTCTTACTTTAGACCTTCTGTGCGGTGAAGCGGGTGGGACAACACCTCAGGGCCAGGCGAGTTCTATCCCCATGCCTGTCCTGGACCAGGTTAAGGGAGCGGCAGAGCGAGCTTTTCGCCAAATTCCATCTGAAACCCCCACACTGATTTACACAAAGATCACCCAGTCTCCCCAGGAATCTTTCCTGAATTTTGTGAAGAGGCTCCAACAGGCCATCGAGGCACAGATTCCGGATGAGGTGGTCCAGCAGAGGCTGTTGAGGGAAATGGCCCAAGTGAATGCCAACGAGGCTTGTCGACGTGTGATCCTCAGGCTACCTCTAGATCCGCCCCCGACACTGGACCACATGTTGGAGGCCTGTGCTCAGCTTGCGGCATTGGAGCCCTTTACAAAAACAAAGAAAGGGGGAGTGGTGGGCGGGATAAAGGAGGCTACGGTGACGGTGGGGGAGGTAAAGGGTAGAAAGGAGGTCAAGACCAAAGAAGAGCTGGTCTGCTTTCGTTGTTGGGGACGGGGCCATTCAGCCAGGTTTTGCAGGGCACCGGTGCCTAAAAAAGATAATAAAAAGGTTTCCCAAGCTTCATCCCCACAGGGAAACTGAGAACAGGGCGCGGACCAGCCCCACGCGTTGACACAAATGGGGCTGAACCACTGGACGTGACTCTACCGCCGGACGTGACTGTTACCCCAAACCTGGATGTGACCACCACCGGAGCAATTTACTTCAAGGACAACAGCTGGCAATCTGTGGTGGTCCACCTCCAGGACAAAGGCTCTCCAGCTTGCAGAAACACCTACCGACTGATTTGTGGGCAAATAACCTTAACATCTAAGGGTATTGAAGTCTCCCCAGAACTCGCCATGCCATCTGAGGAAGGAGACTTCTATTTGCTGGTGAGATGCGTCCACCCCCTCTCTTCCTACCAAAGGGCAGTGTCATCGCCCAGGCAATTTCCCTACCAGATGTCCCGCCCAAGGAGGGTCAAACCCTTGAAGCCTACTGGGCGGAGACAATGGGAAGGGAGAAGCCCCTGATGGAATGTAAACTCCATCAAGACAGCAAAAGTGTTAGCTTGAAGGGGATGGTGGACACTGGGGCTGATGTAACGATCATTCGGAAATCCGAATGGCCATTACAATGGGAGCTGCAGCCTGTTAAGGGCATTGTCAGCGGGATAGGGGGTCCTGTTTTGGCCAGTGTCAGCAAGAGCGTTGTGCAAATTGAGGGGCCGGATGGGCAATTGGCTTCCGTATGCCCATTCGTAATTAATGGCGGCTTTACCCTCTGGGGAAGGGACGTCATGTCCCAATGGGGGGCATGGGTGGAGATCCCCCAAGGACCTCGGGGTTTTTAGGAGCGGCCACTGCAGAGCGCCCCACCCAGGCACTGAATTGGCGTACTGATTCACCAGTATGGGTTGACCAGTGGCCACTTAATAAACAAAAATTGGAGGCGCTCAACACACTCGTGGAGGAGCAATTGGCCAAAGGCCATATTGTTCTGACAAATAGCCCCTGGAATTCACCTGTGTTTGTCATCAAAAAAGCAGGAAGGATAGGTGGCGACTTCTTCACGACCTGCGTAAAATCAACGAGGTCATTGAGGACATGGGCCCTCTCCAGCCAGGGTTGCCATCCCCAACAATGCTCCCCCAAAAATGGAATTTGGCTGTAATTGATATAAAGGACTGTTTCTTCCACATTCCCCTACATCCGGATGATGCCCCGCGGTTTGCATTCTCGGTTCCTTCCATCAACTGAGAAGCTCCCATGAGGCGATATCACTGGCTTGTACTTCCACAGGGTATGAAAAATAGCCCCACAATTTGCCAGTGCTATGTCGCCGATATTCTATCCCCAGTCCGCCAGCAAAAACCAAAAGCCATCTTCCTCCACTATATGGATGATGTGCTCGTGTGTGCCCCAAACCAGATGCAGCTGGAGAAGACCTTGCAGGCAGTAATCGAGGCCTTAGAACACCATGGTTTCGAACTACAGCCTGACAAGGTACAAAGGTTGAGTCCCTGGCGGTATCTTGGCCTAAAAATTACTGAGTGCACAGTCACTCCCCAGCCACCGGTCATTAATGACAACCCAAAGACCCTGTAGGAACTCCAACAACTGTGTGGGTCCATTAACTGGGTAAGGCCGTGGCTGGGCATCTCCACTGAAGACCTTGCCCCTCTTTTTAACTTACTGAGGGGGAGTAGTGAGTTGACCTCCCCGAGGTCGCTCACGGAGGAGGCCAAGGTAGCCGTCAAAAAGGTGCAGGAAGCCTTGTCATCAAGACAGGCTCACAGGTGTTCACCGAACCTCCCCTTTCAATTGGCTGTGTTAGGGAAAGTGCCGCACCTCCATGGCCTTCTGTGTCAGTGGGATGAACGGCAGAGGGACCCCCTCATCATCATTGAGTGGGTGTTCCTTCCCCACCAACCATCCAAGAGCATCACGACACCACAGGAACTGATGGCACAGATCATCATGAAGGCTAGGGCTCGTATTAGAACATTGGCGGGGTGCGATCTTACATGCATTTACTTGCCAGTTACTAGAGACTCACTTGAGCATCTGTT
>VZRZ01006131.1:31764-54127 GCA_013398175.1 Climacteris rufus
TCCCTCCTCTCCCCATCCCTCGCTCCCGCCGCAGTTATCGCTCCCTCGCACACATCCCTCCTCCCTCCCTCCCTCCTTCTCCTCATCCCTTCTCCCTGCTCTCCCCGCCGCTCATCCCTCCATCCCCACATTTCATCCCTCTCCATCCGCCTCCTCTCTTGGGTCCAGCCTCGGGGCTGCCACCCAGCGTCCCCCCGGCTCACGTGTCCCCTCGGTGTCCCCTCGGTGGCCCTGCCGTGCCCCGTTTTGCCCCCGCTGCCGCAGCCTTTAAAGTTTCAATCAGGCTCGGCTGGGAGAGGCGGGGAAGGCTGCGCCTCCCGCTCGCAGCCCCGCGACGCCGCGCTGCCACTCTGAGTGCTCCCGCCTTATAAATTTTACATTATTACCCTCTTTAAAGTATATAAAATAACTATTCATAAATTATTGAGGGGAAATTTAAAATACTACAAATGTTTATAAATGTTTATCAAGAGGTCTTCAGAAGTGAGCGAGCGGAGCCTGAGTGACTTCCCACGGCTGGCAGGAGCACGGCGGCGCCCCGGCCCTGCCGAGGGGGGATTTGGGGAGGAGCCCCGGCCGGAGCCCGGGACAGGCTCCCGCAGACTCCTGAATTCCCGGCCCCGAGGATGCTGAGGAACAGATTCGCCTCCGTGCGCTGTCTCCGGGTGCCAGCGGAGCTCCGTGTCCATCGCCTGCTCCGGAGTGATCCCGCCGAGGGGCTGCCCCGGGGCAAAGGGCAGGTGGCCTGGCATGCTGGGGACATATCCTGCCCTGCTGGGGACGTGTCCTGCCCTGCTGGGGACACGTTCTGTCCTGCTGGGGACATGTTCTGCCCTGCTGGAGACACGTGCTGCCCCACTGGGCACACGTTCTGTCCTGCTGGAGACACGTGCTGCCCCACTGGGGACACGTCCTGACACACCAGGGATGTGTCCTGCCCTGCTGGGGACCTGTGATGACCCATTGGAGGCATGTTCTGACACACTAGGGACATGTTCTGATGCGCTAGAGACACGTCCCAATCCACTGGTGACATGTCTCACCCCACTGGGACACATCCTGCTCTGCTGGAGACACATCCCGACCCAAGGGGACACAATTTGACCCACTGGAGTAACATCCTGCCCCACAGGAGATTTGTCCTGTCCAACTGGAGGTTTGTCCTGCCCTGCTGGACATGAGTCCCACCCCGGGGGGACACGTCCTACCCTGCTGGGGACACATTCTGCCCCCCTGGGGTCATGTCCTGCCCTTCTGGGAACATCCTGACCCATTGGAGACACATGTTGACCCACTGCGGATGTGTTCTGGCCTGCTGGGGACATCTCATGACCCACTGGTGTCAGGTCCTGTCCTGCTGGGGACACATCTTGTCCTGCTGGGGACATGTCCTGTCCCACTGGGGACATATCTGGACCCATGGGGACATATCCTGTCCCACTGGGGACATATCCTGCCCCACTGGGGACACATCTTGTCCTGCTGGGGACATGTTGGCAAAGAGATGGGCACAGCTCCAGCACTGCCAGCACTGACACACATGGGGGGCATCTCCCTGCAAGCACGGCACCTCTGAGGCTGGGCAGCTGGTGTGGCATGGCATGGCATGGCATGGCCCTGCAGGGATGGCATCAGTGAGCCTGGGCAGCCTGCTCAGCATGGCACAGCAGGGCAGGGCATGGCACAGCACATTCCCGCAGGGATGACACTGCCAGACCAAGGCAGCTGGCATGGCACAGCCCTGGAATAACCATGGCAGAGCCCGGGCACAATAGAGGCACAGGTCTAACACAGTCATGGCACACCCCTGGGATTACCATGGCACAGCTTTGGAATAGTTTTGGTACAGCCCTGGCATAACCATGGCACAATCCTGGAATACCCACGGCACAGCCCTGGCATAACCATGGCACAGTCCTGGCATAACCCTGGCACTCCGACCAGCTCTGGCACTCCAACTTCAACTCCAGTGAAGCCCTGCGCAGGGACCCTGCCCATCCTCTGCTCCTCCTCTCAACATGATCCAGAATCCAGGGCTCCCCTGCAGCCAGGGGGATGCCAGGGAGGTGCCAGGGTAGGAACCACCTACCAGGGTAAGACCAGTGACCCGGCCAGCCCCGTCCCCGTGCACACCCCAGCTGCACACAGCCCACGCTGCAGGACACGGCCACCACGGCCACTGGGAAGGGACAACTCCCCGGAGCTGTTCCCTGGGCTGGCCACTGCGGGAAGGCCAGCACAGCCTGGAGCCCGTGCCCACCACGGGGTGGCAAAGGAGCTCTGCTTAACCCCGGAGTGCGGCTGCCAAGCGTGCAGGAGCCGGGCGTGGATGCTCAGTGATCCCGGCGCTCCCAACTAGAGCTGCCTGCAGGGATTGTGTTTAAAGCGGCGGCTGATTGGGGTAATCATGGGAGCAGGGAGTGCATTAGCTGTGAAGGTTTATAAAGGGAAATTAAAATAAAATTGGATGTGACAGAAAAGTACATGGAAAATTAGTATAAGAATATGAATATTTATGGCTGCGGGAGCACGCGCGGGGAAAGGGCTCCTCTGCTCCAGGCCACCCTCCTGCTGTGGGGCTGGGGGCAGCTCCTGGGGGTCCTGTGGGTGGGGACAGCCCTGGTGGGCACTGTGTACCCCCCCATCGGTCACTGTCAGTCACCAGGGACCTCCCTTCGCAGGGCCTCGGGGTGCTGGAGGCTGTGACACCCCCCTCGCCCCCACGGGCCCCTCGCACCCAGCGCTGCTGCGGGGCTGGCGTGTCCCAGAGCGGGTGGTGGCACCGGCACAGGGCCACACGGCTGCTGTGGTGGCACAGGGACGGGGACAGGCACAGCTGGTGGCACAGACGAGGAGGTTGTGCTGGCACACACCCAGCCTGCTCCTGTAGGAATTAGGGCACTGGGGCACAGCCCGGCCTGCCAGGGTGGCACAGCACAGCTGTGCCCTGCCCGCTGGGGCTTTGCCACCCGGCCGGGCTCCTCAGGGCTTTCACCACCAGCCCGTGACCCCCCAGCCACGCACAAAGTGCCACCACCCTGCTGGGGACACCGCGAGTCCCCCCGCCCCACCCGGAGCAGCGGCTGCCGCCAGGATCCCGCCCGCCCTGCCGGACCCGGGGGCAGCCATCCCCCTGTCCCCTCCCGCTGTCACACTTAGAAGCCATTAAAATAATTGAATGCTTTAAATATTCAGCGCTCGGCTTAAATATTCATCAGCGAAGTTATTCTGATTGCTGAACTGCATCAGCTCGGGCTGGGAGATGGCTCCTCTCGGCAGAGCCCCCCCGGGCCCCGCACAGCCCTGTGCACCCCGGCCTCACGTGTGTCACACGTGTGTCACACACGGAGCCGCCACGCGCGGACAGGGACACACGGAAACACCCCCAGAGCAGCGGGGTGGGCTCTGGGAGCGCCTGGGGGGGCTGGTTGGACCCCACAGCAGAGCTGGGGCACCCAGGAGAGGTTCTCAGTGCTCTGGGCATGGCAGGAGGGTTTGCTGATCCGCCCAGCTGGGTCTGCCCGCTGCACAGTCCCACCCCTCGGGCTGGTGGGGATGTTCTCCTGCAGCTCAGCAGATGTGGCAGCAGCAGCTGCTTGCCAGAGTGATGGCAGGGCCATGGAATCACGGAATGGTTTGGGTTGGAAGGGACCTTGAAGGTCACTCAGTGCCCCCCCTGCCATGGGCAGGGACACCTCCCACTGTCCCAGGCTGCTCCAAGCCCCGTCCAGCCTGGCCTTGGGCACTGCCAGGGATCCAGGGGCAGCCACAGCTTCTCTGGGCACCCTGTGCCAGGGCCTCCCCACCCTCACAGGGAACAATTCCTGCCCAATATCCCATCCATCCCTGCCCTCTGGCAGTGGGAAACCTGTGTCCCAGATCCATCCCTTGTCCCCAGTCCCTCTCCAGCTCTCCTGGAGCCCCTTTAGGCCCTGGAAGGGGCTCTGAGGTCTCCCTGGAGCCTTCTCCTCTGCAGGTGAGCCCCCCCCATCTCTCCCAGCCTGGCTCCAGAGCAGAGGGGCTCTGTGGCCTCCTCTGGACTCTCTCCAGCAGCTCCACGTCTTTCCTGAGGACCCCAGAGCTGGAGGCAGAAGAGCAGGTGGGGTCTCACGAGGGTGGAGTAGGGGTGAGAATCACTTCCACGGCCAGAACTGGGGTGTGGGGAGAGGAGCACCAGGGGAGCATCCCCTGCAAACCTGGGGACACCAAGTGGGACAGCAAGAGCTCAAAGAGCACCACGCTGAGAGCCTCGGTCTCCTCATCTCCTGCTGAGCCTGACAGCACCCTGCTGTAATCTTCCTTCAGGAGACAAAAGATCCTTGCTCAACACCTCTTTTCTTGGAACGAGGCACCTCTGTTCCTGGCTGAGAGAAGAGCAAGAGGAGGAGAATCAAGAGCTGACATAACCCGTGTCTGGGAGCAAGGGATGCCCTGGAAACAACTTGCCCCTGGCACCTCTGCGGGGTGGGTGAAACCAGAGCCAACAGCTGCTTTTAAAGGGATTTTCCTTCTTCACTGGGATGCACGGAGGTGGGAGCCTGCAGGGAGTCTGCACATCCCTGCCAGGAACCCCCTTCCCACCTGGAGCCTGGTGAGAAGCAGGAGCTGATGCTCAGCACCTCCAGGAAGCGGAGATCAACCCTGAGGTGCAGCCCCAGAGCCCACATTCCCTCTGGGGTGGCACGGTCTGACTGAGAGCAGTCCCTCTCCAGCTCCCTCCGGGGTCTGCAGCGCCCAGAACGTTCCAGGATGAATGCTGCCAGAGGTGCTGCACCCCCTGCCCTTGCTCTGGCTGCTGTGGGTCCGTGAAGAGCTTTTTCCTTTCAGCCAGGGCCCATTTTCTCTGCGGCAGGGCAGGCAGGGAGGTTCTCTCCCGCGAGCACACGGGCGCTGGCATGTGCAGGCACACGGGGAGCTGGGAGCGGCCCCGGCAAAGCTCTGCAAACAGACCTGATAAAATTGTTCCTCAAATACCTAAAGCAGGCTTAGGTTTAAGCAATCTCGCTCCAACGACGGCTCCCGCATACATTTCGCGGGCTGGAGCTGCATCTTTAATCCCGAGGAATCGTGAGCTTTGCAGCCGCATTTGCCAGTCAGATTTGCCACGGCGGCAGCAGCACCCGAGGGAGGGGGGCTCGGGGGGCTCGGGGGGCTGCCAGCCCTGCGGGAGGGACCCTGCCCATGCCACGGCTCAGCCAGCCCCCCAAAAACCAGAGCAGGGCACGGCTGCCGAGCGCCGGGAAGGAGTCGCTGGTTTATCTGATATGATTTAATCAGCCCTATAATTAGATTAATTTGTTGATTTGATAGCAACCCATTTCTCGCCGTTAGATTTGTTTATGTGTGTTTTATGCTCCAGTTTGGCAATAAAATAGGAGCTGAGGAGGTGGGGAAAAAAATCCCTTGGATTGCCCATGCTCTGACCCGATGGATGCTGGGCTGGACATGCACCCAGGAATCCTGCACCCAGGGATCCTCCATCCAGCACCCCGGGGCGGGGGGCTGCGGGAGGCAGGGATCCTGCTGGCTCCTTGCGTGGGGTGGGAACAGGCAGCTGGAGGAACAGGCTGCCACGGGGTGGGGGCATCCCTGTGGGGACAGCAGGGGGGACAGCGCTACCCAGGATGGTCCCAGTCCCGCTCCAGCCACTTCCCAGCATCCTGATGCCAAAAGGAAAAATAACCCCAAACTTGTTCAGAGGGGGAGTAGAAGGGCTGGGGAGTGTTGCAAACCAGAGGATGCCCGGCAAGGCGGGGAGGAGGGAGGGCTTTGGAGAGGCTTTGCTTGGCACAGCATGGCCCGGCATGGCCCAGCAGCTGCTGCTGGTGGCTGCAGAAGGACAAAAACCCCTTGGTGCCTCCAGGCCCATCCCCTGCACAGCCCCTTGGCCCTGCCAGCCCCTCCTCGTGGTGTTGGAAGCAGCACCAGGGCACCCACAGGGCCAGGCTGATTCCAGCTCTTCATCCCCATCCTCACCGCTCTCCCCGCGGATCCGCCAGGACGGGAGGTGCCGCAGCACCCACGGTGGCTGGGGACAGCCGCGGCACCTCCTGCCACCGCCCCAGGGCCGCCTCCCCGGCAGTGACTCCTTCTCCAGCGGGGCATCCCCGCGTCCAGGCCGGCAGTGGGTGGGAGGACCCCGGGTCACACCCCGGGGCGGGGGGCTGCGGGAGGCCCCCGGGTCGCAGCCCGGTGCGGGGGGGCTGCGGGAGGCCCCCGGGTCGCAGCCCGGTGCGGGGGGGCTGCGGGAGGCCCCCGGGTCGCAGCCCGGTGCGGGGGGGCTGCGGGAGGCCCCCGGGTCGCAGCCCGGTGCGGGGGGGCTGCGGGAGGCCCCCGGGTCGCAGCCCGGTGCGGGGGGGCTGCGGGAGGCCCCCGGGTCGCAGCCCGGTGCGGGGGGGCTGCGGGAGGCCCCCGGGTCGCAGCCCGGTGCGGGGGGGCTGCGGGAGGCCCCCGGGTCGCAGCCCGGTGCGGGGGGGCTGCGGGAGGCCCCCGGGTCGCAGCCCGGTGCGGGGGGGCTGCGGGAGGCCCCCGGGTCGCAGCCCGGTGCGGGGGGGCTGCGGGGAGCGGCGGGCGGGGGGGGACAGCCGCGGCGCGGAGCGAGCGCCGGGGTTTGCCGGAGAAGCCGGAGCGAGGAGCGCTTTGATGGGCAGCTCCTTTGATCAGAGATGTGAATGCAGCCCTCACGTTTCCCCCGCGCGAGCCCGCTGCCTAATTACCACATGGCAGGGCCGCGCCGAGCCCTCGGCACGTTGCTGGAATAGATTTCCCTGGTCCAGCCTGGAGAAGGACATCGATCCTGCCCACAGCCGCAGGCTCATGCTAAACATTGCGTCCTATCGATTTTTCCCCCCTCCCCCTTTCCCCTTTTTTCCCCTTTTTCTTTTCTTTTTTTTCCCTTTTCTATAAGAATTTTCTTTATTTTCATTAAATCATTAATCAGGGAGAAATCTACATTTTTATCATTTCTATGGCTGGAGAGGAAGAGAGGAAAGTTATATTGCCATAGAAACCGTTCCCTACCATTCTCAGCCTCCGAGCAGTCCCTCTTGTGCTGTCTCTTGTCAAAAGGCGTAATTGTTGCTCCTGATCTTCACTGCTCAATTAGCAGTGATGTCTCCCTTCAAGTTAATTGCTGGAGATGGGAGGAAGTAGGACAAATGTAACCTTTTAGATGAAAAGATCTCTCCCCCCGCCGCTCCTTCCCCGCCTTTCCTCGCCGGCAGGCACTCGAGAGCCCCTCTACAGCGAGCTGTGCCGGGGGGAGCCCCTCCGGCCCGGGCATTTCCATCCCTCCCCTGCTCCCTCCCGGAGACCCCTCCCCATCTCCCTCCGCCCGTTATCCACGGCAGGACCCCTCTGTGCCCCCCTCGGTTCCCTCAGCCTCTCCCCGCCGCTGGTGTCACCCACCCAGCGCCTCCCGAGCTGGGACAACCCCTGGGATGCTCCAGGAGTGCAGCTCCAGCGCCCGTGGCTCCATCCCCTGCCGCAGCAGCAGTGAGGGGGGCCCGTGGTCCGGGAGCAGGGGGACCCCTGCGCACGGCCAGGAATAAAAACCGATCACAAAACCAGGCTGGGGGTGGAGGGCAGAGATGGAAAAACAAAAGGGAAGGTTTCACCCTGCAGGAATAACCCCGAGCAGCTCACAAACCTGTGTGACGGGCTGCAGGCAGGAGCAGCGCTCGGAAATGCCGCCTGGACAGAGGGTTTGTCACCCCGAGGGATGACAGACGAGCCAGACAATACATTGAGGAGAGGAGAAGTGTGGCAGCTGCCTGGACCTTGGCAGGCTGCAGAAGAGCCCTTAAACACGACTCAAGTGTCTGAAAGGCACAAATCAGCCGGGCCAGGCACGGCGGGCAGGGCACAGACCCACGTGGCGCTGGCAGCGATGGCATGGGGACAGGCAGGGACACCAGTGGGGACAACACAGCCCGGCCAAGGCTGCAGCACAGGACCCCACCTTGTGCCTGTCATGAAACAAATGAGCCCTGGGAGCTCAGGATGGGGGCAAGGCAGCGTGCAGGGCTGGAGGGTGTGAGGGCATCCCAAGGGTTGGCTGGCAGCCAGCAGCTGGACACAAGGAATGTCACCACCCCTGAGTGACACTGGGGCAGGGTCAACCCTGGAAGGTCCCCAGGAAGGTCCAGGGAGGATCCAGCCAGCAGAGACTGACCCAAGGACAATTGCTATTCCCTTCTGACAGCCACAGAATCAGGGAGTCACGGAATGGTTTGGGCTGGGAGGGACCTCAGAGCTCATCCAGTGCCACCCCTGCCATGGGCAGGGACACCTTCCACTGTCCCAGGCTGCTCCAAGCCCCATCCAGCCTGGCCTTGGACACTGCCAGGGATCCAGGGGCAGCCACAGCTTCTCTGGGCACCCTGTGCCAGGGCCTGCCCACCCTCTGTGTAGAGAAGGTGTCACCAATGTCATCGGACACCTCTCCCCAACATCTCCTCTGCTGCTCCCAGCAGAGCTGGAGCAGGAAGAGCCCTCACAGCCTGCGCTGCCCTCACCTGAGCTGCATCCCAGGAGGTCTCAGCTCCCGAGGACTCCAGGGATGAGGGGACTGTGTGGAAGGGGCCTCTCATCCAAGCTCTTTTAGAGCATCCCTGTTCCAAGGGTTGGATCCGGGCAGAACCACTGCTCCAAGCACCCCAGGGATGCCCTGAGGAATGGCTCCTGTCAGTCCCAGAAGCTCTGGAGTTCAGCTCAGGCAGACCCACCTCCTTCAGCCAGCCCAGGGCAGCAGGAGGCCAAGCCAAAGCCGCTCAGCAGAACCAGCCCTTGTTAAAAGCAAACCTCGCTGTCGCTCAGCAAATCACTGCCAGAGGAGCCTGCTGAGCAGCAGATGAGAGCAGTGTTCATCATTGCTCTGCTCTGGGGGCTGCACCAGCTCCAGGCTGGTTACTGTTCGGGTGGAATTATCACAGAAACCTGGAATACCCTGAGCTGGAAGGGACCTCCAAGGAGCCAGCCCTCGGCCCTGCACAGACACCCAACAACCCCACCCTGTGCATCCCTGGCAGCGCTGTCCAAACCCTCCAGGAGCTCTGGCAGCCTCGGGGCCGTGCCCATTCCCTGCCCAGCACCCTCTGGGGGAAGAAGAACCTTTCCCTGCTCTCCAGCCCAGCCCTCCCTGGCCCAGCCCCAGCCGTGCCCTGGGTGCTGTCCCTGGTCCCAGAGCAGAGCTCGGAGCTGCCCCTCGGGAGGAGCTGCACTTGTGGTTGGGATCAAGGTGTGAAGGGGAGGAATCGTGAAGCAGGAGGAGCTCTCACCTTGGGATCCTGGCAAAGGACGTGGACAGCAGTGCTCACACCCTGAGCAGGGGCAGGAGCTGCTCTCCAGCCCGCAGAGTGATGGTCCCCACCACTGGTCCCCTTGGCCCTTGTGCCCAGTGGGACAGAAATGACTCACTTTCATCTCACACAGTGGGGACTGGGGCAGCCAAGCTGACAAATCCAGAACTGGGTTACTCCCCTGGCTCAGTCACTCGCTGGACTGCTGAGCAGATCCACCCTCAGCCCCTGCTCTGGGGCCATCTCCCCCTTCCCCACCCAAGGCCACCATCTCTGCCTGCACGCTGCTGTCCTGGGCTCCTCCTGCTGCAGTGCTGCGTGTCCTGGCTCCTCCTGGCCTTGATTTGCAGGTCCAGGACAGGGACCCAGCTCAGCTCCGTGCATCAGCCCCAGGGCCACCTCCAAGTGCTGCCCTGGCCACGGAGCTCATGCCTGGGATGCTCCTTCTGTAATGCTTGGGAAGCTCTGGAAGGTCTTTAAACCAGGAATAAAACCACCAGCAAGGCTGAAAAGAGACATTTTGGGGCTGAGCACGTGGAGGAATCACTCGAGGATGCTTCCCTGCTTGGATGAGCCCTTCCCTGTCTCCGGAAGGTTCGGAGGAGCAGTTGGCAGCCGGGGCTGAGCTCCCGCTCCCCTTCCGCCGGCTGCAAACAAGCCCTTAACATTTCAGCGAGTGGCTGTGCCTGCGGAGACAGGCGGGGGGCCGAGAGCTCGCTCCAGAGCAGCCCCGGGAAGGTCGGGATGAGGGCGGCGGGCTGGGAGCCCCCGGAGGCTGCGGGCAGCGCCCGGCCGGCGGCGGGGGACAGGAGTGCCCATCCCCTGCCCCCGGCCCCGCCGCCTTCCCCCGGCTCCGCGGCTCCGGCTGCAATTAAAGCTCACCCCGAACGCTGCATTAATGTCAGGTTTGCATCTCATTTCCCCAGCGCCAGGTAAGGAGGGGCCGGCAGGCTTGGAGAAGGATCACACGTGGCAGCTTTTAATAGAAACCCGCCCGCCTGTCACTGGCGGCTCATCATTCCTCTTGAAACGGTTGCTAATTACCAACGAGCCGTGTTTGTGTTTCGGGTGTGACGTTCCCCTCCGCAGCCCCGCTCCCCGGCTGGCGGCGGCGCCCGGGGGGCTCCGGGCACGGTGGGAGCTGCAGGGTGGGCTCCAGAAGGGCTACAAGGGCACGGTTCCTTCAGAGAGGGACTCAGGGCTGGGTGGAAAATGGTTCCCTCCAGTTCCTCTCTCCTCCCTTCCCATTTGCCGTGAAGGGCGATTCCTTTGGAGCTCTCCAGAGAGTTAAACCCGACGAGTTAAAGCCTTGGGATCCCAGCTGCCGCCCCCTCCCATCCCGGGGATGCTCTGCTGGACCAGGACACCCCTGGACCAGGACGTCCCTGCCACCAGCTCTGCCCAGGATCAGCGTCCCCACACCCCCCTCGGAGCCGTACCACGGGCTGTGCCCGAGCTCCTGGCGACACTGACTGGAGTGGTGGCACTGCCAGCTGCTCTCATCGCCCCGCTGCTTCCCAGGGATGTGCCGCCTTCTTAGCCCATGCTGGAGAGGGCTGGTGGGGAGCAGGGATGAGATGGGCACTGAGAGAGGCTCTGACCCCCTGGGAGAGCTCCTGCACCCCTCGCCCGTGTTTGGGCCCCTCCTGGGGCAGCGTGAGCCAAGGGACAGAGGGAAGGCGTTGGAAAAGGGAAAGCAGGGTTGGGAAAGCGGCTGGAGCCGCTCCAGAGGGTGTCCCGGGGGGTGCAGTGTTGAGCAGCCCTCGCCCCTCCCTGACCCTCAGCACCGGGTCTCCCACCCTGTTCCACCCTGTGGGACTGCCCCACGCCCCTCCTGTGCCCAGTTTGGTGTGGCAGCGAGTGCTGGAGCAGCCCCACGCTGCATTCCGAGCCTGGAGAAGGGCTGGAGAGGGGCAGCATTTGCTGAGTCCGGTTCCAACCACTCCCAGCACAGCGGTAACACTTGGGATGCCCCCAGAGTGGGAGATCCCGGTGAGGGCTCCCCCTGGTCTGTGCCAGCCCCGGAGCTCCCTGCTCCCCTGTGCTCAGAGCCCAGGGGTTCTCTAGCGCTCTGGGGGCTCAGGAAGAGGCTCCTTCACCCCAGCGAAACCCATTCCCTCCTCCCAGCAGCAGCAGGGGTGGTGTTGGGGTGGGAGAGGGGCGGGAGCGCCATGGGAGACCCCCAGCTTTACCCACCCACCTCCTGACTGTCGAGGCAGCCGCGGGTTCGATGGCTGGAACGGGGCCAAGGCAGGTGCTCTGCTGGCTGGGGAGCCCAGCCGGCACAGGAGAGGCACCCCAAGCACCCAGCTCCCCGGGGGGCTGGCCGGCTCTGCTGCCACCCGGCTGAGTGACAGCTCCCAGCCCCCCAGCCCACCTCCCCCCTTGTCAATCCACTGGGGAATTATTTATCCTGACAATAGCAATTGTCTGCACCGGCCCTTCCCCCTCTCCAGCACCTACCCCAACAAAGGAAATCATCCTGATATGAAAGGGAAAATTAAATTACCCCAATAAAGACTTAGTGCTGCTTTAATGACATCACCAGACTCAGGCGCTAATTAGCTGAGTACAAAGGAAAGCTAAATGTGAAAACGTGAATTTCTGTTCCCTTTTCTCCTGTCGTACAGTCTCGGGAGTGGGAGTCTTGGCAGGCTTGGCAGGAGGAGCTGCTCCCACCCGGCCGGGCGGCTGCGGGTGCGTGCCAGGCTCTGGCAGCCGGGCACCGCCACTGCCCAGGGGAAAGAGCTCCGGGAGGCTTTGGGAGTTGGATCCAGCAGCTGGCGCCGGTCTGCATCCAGCCAGGGACCCCCGGGCTGCCCGTGCTCGAACCCTGCTCGGTGCCATCGCTTCCTGCTGCAGTGTGTGCTCGTCTCGCCGAGTTCAGGCACCCGCACGGCTCTGCACGGCTCTCCCCTCCCTCACACCTCGCACAGCGCTCTGCTCCCTGCCCAGGACCCTTTGCTCCGGGCCAGCGTCCACCACAGGAGCGCGTCCCCAACCCTTCCGCACGACCCCGGCACGGCGGCAGTGCCAGCACCTCCCCCGGAGCTGCCCCCGACCCCCTCCCCGCAGCGCGCCCAGTTCTGTTCGCTGCCCCCCGAGCCGTGTCCCCGCCAGGGCTGCAGCCCCGGGCCCGCGGGGTGACCCTCGGCCCGGGAATCCCGTCCGGCATCCGCTCACCGGAGCGGCTCCACCGCGTCCTTCCAGCCCCCTCGGAACGGCGACAGCCCGGGCAGAGCGGGCAGCACCGCGGAGCTGCTGAGCCGCGGCCCTGGGGACACCCCCGAAGGGCCAGGGGATGTCTGGTCATGGGGAGGGACAGCAAACAGCCCCCGAGCAGCGGGCCCTGGCCCTGGGGCTGCCCGCTGGGAACAGGGCGCGCCCCAAAGCCCTCGTGGGCAGGGGGTGAATTTTGCATCCCCTGTTTGCCTCTGCGTTTGGGACTGGTTTTTTTTTTTTTTCCCCCGCTGGAAGTGCTGCTGCATCCAACCCTACCCGGGATAATTCCTCCCTCCGGGGCGGCCGTGGGAATGCAGGGAGTTCCAGCAGAGGCTCCAGAGCTGCCCGCAGGTGCTGAGAGGCCGAGCCGCTCCTGCTCCCGCTGCTGGCAGGGGAAGGGGGGGCTACTGATACATAAAGCCTCATTTTAACTAAAGCTGAAATTATCCCCAAATCCAGGCTGTTACTGCCTTCCCCTGGAACGTCACCCTCGGTCAGCACTTGCAGGCCCTCCCCAGCACCATCCAGAAGAACTGGGGGGCTGCAGGTATCGGGCGCTGCTCCCTGCGGGCTGATCCCCATGGCCCGCCCTGCCCCAGTGCCACCAGTTGCTCCCAGCTGGCCCCGAGGGAGGCCGGCCCCGGGGCACGCCCAGGGCAGGCAGCCCTGCCTGCAGCCTCGCTGCCGGTGCCGCGTCAGGTGGCACCTCTGGGGACCAGCCAACCCCCCCGGGATGTGAGGGGACGCTGGGCATTCCCAGCCCGCTCCCCTCGCCTCCCGCTGCGGGGGTTCATCCGGGAGGGAAGGGTGCGAATGCCTCCGTGCCTCCTTAAAATGACATAGCCGGTCTCCATGGCAACTCTTCTCTGCCTTTCGCCTCAGACCAAGAGCTTCATCTGCTCCATCATCCCTGCAGCCCAGGGCCCGGCGTCCCTGGGTAAGGGCTGGTGGGGTGCCCAGGCTGTGGGAGCCCGCCTGCCCCACGCCTCTGCCCTGCTGGCAGTGCCAGCTCTCCGGCCAGGCTGGTGTCCGGCAGGAGGGGCCCGGCCTGGCTGCAGCACCCCGGTCACCAGCGGCCTCCTGCAGCCCCCACCCCTGCCAGCGCTGCCGGTGCCGCGGGATGCCCGGCACAGCCGTGGCAGGGGCTGTGGGGGTAGAGGGGCTGTGTCTGGAGCGAGCTGGGACCGCTGCTGGCCTGTCCCCACCCCAAACACCTGCGAATCCACGGCAAAGCCCCTTGCTCCACGTCCACCCGTCCTGTGGACAAGCCTGTGTTTCCGGCTTGCTCAGTCCTGGTGCAGCCTCCAGCCTTGACTGGGGGCACGTGTGTGCTGTGCACTTCTCCTGCAGCCCCTCCTAAGCCTCACTGAGGTTTTAGGAGCACACCTGGTGCTCCCACTTTGTCATGGCCAGCTTGTCCATCCAGCTTCCTGCTCCAACAAGGAGCCAGGCACACAGGGATGGAGGAATGGAGGGCACGTGTGTGTGTGTGTGTACTCAGCGATGAGTGGGGCCGTGCACGTCCCCTAATGCCACACTGTCCCCTCCAGGCAGCTGTTCCCTCAGACACCCTCCTGCCAGGGCCTCCAGAGCCACCGCAGCCCTGCCCGTGCCCCGCAGAGCCACAGCACTGCCGGCTCCCCAGGGAGCTTCCTTCCTCCTCCTCACGGCTGCTTTGCCGGGCGCCTTTCCCTGCTCCCCGCCCAGCATCTCCCTGTGCTCGCTGCTGTCCCGGTGCTCTCGGTGCCCCAGCCGTCCCCCGCAGCCCGGCAGGTGCGGCGCTCCGTGGGTGTGTTTATTTGCTGCAGAGCTGGGAGCTGCGTGGGGCCTGCAGCCCCCCACCCTCCTGGGCTCCCTTCCCCACTTCCCAGCCTGGGCACGCGCTGGCCACGATCTGTGCAAGTCACAGAGTCCTGGAATCGCGGGTGGGGAGGGACCTCCAAGTTCATCTCGTTCCACTCCCTGCCATGGGCAGGGTCACCTTTCACTATCCCAGCTTGCTCCAAGCCCCATCCAGCCTGGGCTTGGACGCTTCTGGGGACTGATTGGCAGAGGGAATCTCCAACCAGGGCTGGGATGGCTCTGGTGCTTCATCCCAGCAGCACCATCCTCATCCATCAGCCTGTCCTGCTCCGTGTTTCCGGCTTGCTCAGCCCTGGTGCAGCCTCCAGCCTTGACTGGGGGGACGTGTGTGCTGTGCTCTTCTCCTGCAGCCCCTCCTAAGCCTCACTGAGGTTTTAGGAGCACACCTGGTGCTCCCACTTTGTCATGGCCAGCTTGTCCATCCAGCTTCCTGCTCCAACAAGGAGCCAGGGGCTTGGGGATGTGCTCCTGCTGAGCGCTGTGTGCTCAGCCAAGGACCCTGCTCTGGGGCCTTTGGGTGACAGGGAGCCATGGAAGAGCCACACCAAGGAGAGCCATTGCTTTTGGGTCCCGTGCTGCAGCTGGATGGGCGGTGCCAGGGCGAGGGCATGGAGGGGACAGTCCCTGTGCCATGGGGTGGCCCATGGGGCACTGGCAGCTGTGGAGCTGGGGAGAGGATCACTGGAGGCTCAGCAGATCCACTGGGCATCAAGGTCCTCCTGCAATGGCATGGGCTGTGCGGAGAGGGCAGGGCAGGGCAGGGCAGGGCAGGACCTGGCTTTGCATGGAGCACCAACACCCAGCTCCCAAAGGACTTGGAAAGCGACGAGGGGGTGGGCACGGGAATGGGACTGCATGTGGGGTGGTACCGGTGCCCAGGGGGCATGGTGGGGCTGGCAAACTCTGCCCTGATGCCAGAGCTCCCTGGCACGGGGGGTTGAGCTCTGTGAGCAGCCCCTCGTGCCCCGATGCCAGCAGCCACCAGATCTCCGAGGGCTCCGTGCCAGGGCCAGCACGTGGGGCAGGGTCTGGATGCCACGGCCCAGCCCCGCGCTGGCTGCCCTCTCATTTGTTCTCGTTAAGGTCTGGCAGGGTGTCTAATTAGGCAGTGTGAGTGCCAGCGCCCCGCTGACAGACACCTGTGCTGCCAGCCCTCCTCCTCGGCCTGCTCACCATCCCCTGCCGCCTCGGCCGTGCTGCCCAGCAGGACCTGCTCAGCCCCGCTGGGATGTGGCACGGTGCCAGGCTCGGTCTCCGTGGCACAGGGACCCCGGGCCAGCCCTGGGGCACTGCCCTGCACCCCATTCCCGTACCACCGTCACCCCAGCCACGTGCTGGTGCCTCCGGGTGCCCCAGGCAGGGGGCAGAGCCACCCCACCCACCCCCTGTGCCCCCTTGTCCCCCCGGGGCGGTGCCCTGGGTACCCCTGACCACGGACAGGGCGAGTCCTGTCCGTGCCCTCCCGTGTGCCCCCACCCGTGGGCAGGGCATGGCGAGCACAGGCCGCCTGTGCAGCCTTGTGAGCTGTGTGGGGATAAGGAGCCAGCGGCCGCTTTAATTAGATTAATTGGCTCCCATTCGACTCCAGAAGAGCTGTCAGGCTGCAAGTGTGTTCCTGCTGTACCTGGCTAATTACGGCACCGCGGCCGCCACTCGGCAGCGCTCACGGCCACGGAGAGCTGGCACTGGCCAGAGCTGTGCCAGGGAGGGGCTGCCGGGCAAGGGGGGCTCGGAGAGCTCCGGCTGCCAAAATACTCGGGAGAAGAGGAGAACGAGGAGGATCAGGAGGTCCTGAGGATGCTGCAGGAGAGTGAGGGCTGTGAAGAGCTGGAGCACAGGGAGGGGGTTTGGGGAGCCCAGAGGAGCGGGATCGGAGCTGGGGAAGGTGCTGGGGCAGGAGCCGGGAGATGGGGTGCCCCAGGGACAGGAGGGTCTCGAGGGCACCCAGGCCGGGGTGACACCAGGATCAGTGTCTGTCCCTGCTGCCCATGCCCTGAGGAAGAGGAGGGCAGCGAGCAGGGCATGGGCAGCCTCTGGGCAGGGTCTTTCCCAGCTGTGCCAGGCATGGACACAGGGAGCTCCTGCCTGGCACTGGGGCCACTCTGAGGCACTGGCTGTTTATAAAATCCACCCACGAGAGAACAAGGAGCTGACAGCCTAAAAATAAGCGGCTGGGCTGGGGTGGTGAGCCACCACTTCCCCACAGCCCGGGGAGAGGGAGGCAGAGCTGGGGATGTCTTTATCCCCCTATCCCCAGGCTGTTATTACAGTGCCCACTGCAGATGGAGCTGCAGCCTGTGCCCACGCAGCTGCCCTGTGCTCCAGGGCATCGTGTTTCCCTGGAGGAACAACGATCCATCGGCAGCTGGGAGCGCAGACAGGTTGGTGAGCAGGGCAGGGCGGCTCCAGGAGGCAAATGATCCCTGTGCACAGCCCCAAGAAACACTCCAGGGCGCCCCTGAGGATCAGGAGAGTGGTACCCCGAGGGCTTGCCCAGCTGTGGGACGGCAGCAGCTCCCCAGGGTGTCCCCCCAGAGACACCTCACACACGGATGTGTTGGGCAGTCACACCTGCACACGGGTATGAGCGGAGAATCCAGCTGAGCCCACACCGCACTGGAGCTTGGCACAGGGCTGGGCTGGACCCTGCGTGCTCTGGGCACACCCACGCGCTGTTTGCAGGCACAGGTGGGCACCCTGACTGTGCCACCTGCACCAGAGCCATCCTGGCATCCCAGCGTGGAGGGCACACCCTGGGGGATCCATGGGGGACTGTGAGTGTGGGATCATCACACAGCTCAGCAAGGAACCCCCACATCCCACCGTGGCTCCCCAGGATACTCCAAGCACCTGCCTGGACCCTGCAGCCCCCAAACCGCACCTGACCCTGCCAGACACCAACCTGCCACTCTCCTGAGCGCGAAGCAGGGCACCCCACCTCCCTGAGTGCCAGCGCAGTGCCAAGGGACGCTGCCAGCCTCGCAACCCCGGCACACACCGTGATGCCCACTCAGCCCCCACGCGTGTCTGGCCGGGATGACGGCGCTGCCGGGAGACGGACGGGGCAGCAGAGCGGGGAGCAGGCGCAGGCAGGGCCTGCACGCTCAGGTGTGCGCAGGCTATGTTCAGCGGGGAGCTCGTTAGGCCGGCAGCAGCAGCAGCAGCAGCAGCAGCCCTCGCAAAGCGCTGACGCGGCTGCGGCGCGCACATCCCGGGGGCTCCCGGGGGAGCCTGCGCTGCCAGTCGTGCCGCACACCAGGCCCCCGGAACAGACGCGGCTTGGATGGAGTGATTTTTTCACCGGTGTACGTTAATCCTGGCTCAGTTCGTGCCTCTGGACCCTCCTCCAGGCTGGGGGTGTCTCAGGGTTTCCTGAATTTCCCTGCCTGACTTTCCCATGGGGATGGGGTGGGGTGTCAGGGGGGTCTGGTACCGCCGGCTCCGTTCCCGTGGGGGGTGTGGGGAAGCGCAGGGTGGTGGGAGCGGAGAAAGGGATTCCCCAGCTGGCGAGGAGGAGGAGGAGGATGTAATTGTACGGTACAGATTGAGCCTGTCAGGCGTCCCTCCGACAGCTTCCCGGGGCACCTTCACCGTAAATAATAAATAACAGCCCGGAGAGGAGGGGATTAACAAGGACAGGCGAGGCACTTATTCCCTAATTGATGGGTTTGTGCTCCTGCGGAGGCTGCAGCCACAGCCACCCTGATGCCACCGCAGCGAGCAGGAGCCTCCTCCCCGCGGCTGCTGGGGAGAAGCAGGCAGGGGGAATGCAGGCAGGGAAATGCAGGGCAGAAAACGCAGGCAGGGAAATGCAGGCAAGGAAATGCAGGCAGGGAAAAGCAGGCAGAGAAATGCAGGCAGGGAAATTCAGGCAAGGAAATGCAGGCATGGAAAAGCAGGCAGAGAAATGCAGGCAGGGAAATTCAGGCAAGGAAATGCAGGCANGCAGGGAAATGCAGGGTGGAAAATGTAGGCAGGGAAATTCAGGTAGGAAAGTACAGACAGGGAAATGCAGGATGGCAAATGCAGGCAGGGAAATTCAGGTAGGAAAGTATAGACAGGGAAATGCAGGATGGAAAATGCAGGCAGGGAAATTCAGGGCAGAAAATGCAGCCAGGGAAATGCAGGTGGGGAAATGCAGGCAGGGAAATGCAGGCAGGGAAAACCAGGCAGGGAAATGGAGGACAGAAAATGCAGGCAGGGAAAAGCAGGGCAGAAAATGCAGGCAGGGAAATGCAAGCAGGGAAATGCAGGCAGAGAAAAACAAGGTGGAAAATACAGGCAGGGAAATTCAGGTAGGAAAATACAGACAGGGAAATGCAGGCAGGGAAAAGCAGGCAGGAAAAAGCAGGCAGGGAAATGGAGGGCAGAAAATGCAGGCAGGGAAAACCAGGCAGCTCCAGAGCACAGCAGAGCATGGCATGGGCTGGGTGTCTGAACCCCACCCCATGGGATTCACCATCCCCTGGATCTCAGGGTCTATCCAGATCTTGGTGCTTTTCCTCTCATCCTCCATTTAACTCGTTTTTTACTAAATCTTTAGAGGGTGACCAAAATCCCAGAGCCCTGCCCCACCCCTTGTTCACGGAGCCTGGGATAAGGCTGTTCCATCTGCTTTGCCCAGGATTTGGGGCATCCCAGCTGGGCAGGAGAGGGGAGCAGGATGGGGTCCCAGACAGCTTGAGTTTGCACGTGGGTTTAGCTGAGCTAAAAGAAGCTCAGGGAGGAGGCTGGGCCACTTTTGGAGATATAATTATGTATAAAAAAAGCTGATTCTGGTTCCTGCAGGGAGGGGCCATGTCCAGCTCTGCTGCTCAGGACCGGCCAGGACCCCAGACCTGGCTTGGCCCCAGTGGGGGTCTCCCCTCCTGGCCACCCGGGGCTGGTGGCCTGTTCCAGCAGCATGGCCTGGTTCCTGTCCCGGATTAGCCTCTCCCTCCAGCAGGAGGGGGAAGAGCTCTCCGAGTGCCAGATGGTGCCATTTAATTTTTTTCTGGGTGAGGCTGGAATCTGTTTGTGCCCGTGTGAGCAGGACCCCAGGAGACACAACACGGGCTGGGAGCCTCCTGCCTTTGGGCATGGCTGTTTCTCCTCTGGAAGAAGGAGATTCCCAAAAATCACATGTTCCCAAAAATGCAGAGCATTCCCAAAAGCCCCTTCCTGGGTGCAAACAGCCCTCGCTGCAGGGGCAGTGCCAGCGGGGTGACCCCATCCCTTGTGGGGGATTTTGGTGATCCATCTGCCCTGCCTGCAGCCCTGCCAGCTCCCTGCCTTTCCCAGGAGCCGGGATGTGGGAGCTGAGGAAGAGGAGGGGTGAGGAAGGCAGGGGATGTCCGTGGAGGCAGCATTTCCCAGGTGCTGCTGCCCCTGGTCGGCACTGAGCTCACAACGATCCGGGCTAATGGCAGGGGAGGCTGACCCAGATAGCGGGGAGGAGGATAATGAGGAGGATGTAACCGAGGCATTGGGAAAGGGAAACGAGGGGGGGACAGGAGAGAGGGAGGAGAGGAGCTCCAGCATGAACCCTGAGCTGGGCTGCTGATCCAGCACGGCTCGGAGCATCCCTGTGGCCCACGTCATCCCTAATGCAGCAGCAAGCAAAACCACCCCTGGATCCCTGGCCCGGCAGGGTTTGGGGTGGGAAAAGGGGCAGGCAAAGGACAGCAGCATCCCAGATGGAATTTTCCTACCCCACTCCTGTCTGGGATGATGGAGGGGGAGCTGTGAGGGGGACACAGCCCCCAGCACGGAGCTGTCCCCAGGTGTCACAGCCCCGTGGGGGCTTTGCTGGAGGGCACCTTGTGGGGCAGCACCTGCAGCTCAGCACAGGGGCCTGGGCACCTCCCTGCTCCCAAAGGGCCCACGCAGCAGTTTGGGCACATCCAGAGTGATATCCCAGCATAAATCTGCCAGTCCTTCCCAGCAGCCCTGCTCCACGAGGAGCTGAGGAAGCAGAGGCCTGAGCCAGCGCTCGTCCATCACACTGAGAGGCGTCCCCACACTGCCGCCACCTGCTCCGGACACCTTGGCAAGCTGCTCCCGGGGGAATGCTGCCTCTCCAGGACTCCTCTTCCCCCCTGGCCCATCCTGGGCTGGGGCAGAGCTCGCTGTCCCCTCTCCAGGAGGGCTTTGGAGCTGAAATTCTGAGCCCAGGGATGCAGAGGAGCAAAAGCGGGCGCTGCCCCTCCCAGCGTGATGCTGGTGGCTTGTCAGCAGGGCAGGGCTCTTCCTTTAAAATCAAAGGAGCTGGGAATGATGTGGGATCAGCAATCCCATGGTAAGATAGCCCTGACTTGTCCCCAGCCTGGTGGCTGGCCACTGTTGAAGCAAAAGCTGAGGGTTTTTGTCCCAGCATGGTGACACAGAGGTGACCTGTCCCCAGCACACAGCAAGCTCCAGGATGTTTGGAGCTTGGCTCTCAGCTGCAGCCCCCAGCGAGGCTCAGGGTCTCATTCCAGGTTTCTTTGGGAGCAGAGCCTGCCCTGGCCCTGCAGCGGGTGCAGGAGGAGCAGCCCCAGGCAGGGGAGCTGCAGGAATGGGACCCTGTGCTCTGTCCGTGGGTGGTGAGGGGGCTGTTGGTGACCCCACCCAGCATTTGGGACGGACAGGTGAGGGCGAGCATCACTCCGGGCACAGCAGGGACCCTACAGAGCAGCAACAGAGCTCCCAGCAGTCCTGGCTCATCTTGTGTGATATTTCAGTGGCAGAAAAGAAAATAAAGCAGGGGAGGGTGGGATGAGGGGAGGATGAGCTGCAGAGAGAGGAGGAGCTGCCCCCCTTCCCTCCCACACCTCCCCATGGCTTTGGGGGCCCGGGTGGGCTGGGGTGAGGCTGGTGGGGGGCCGGGGTGGGTTTGGAGGGGGGACACAGCGAAGGAGGCCGCCGTGTTCCGTGACAGGCTCGAACGTGACTCAACGTCACCTACTTTCCACCACGACAACTTCTGCTGCTTCATCTTCTCCACACAAATCTGGGGCTTGGGGAGCTCCAAACGTGGCTGTGGAGGGGGGCTAAGGGCAGAGGCTGTGAGGAGGAGAAGGAGGATGATCTTCTTCTTCCCCTTCCCTCCCCTCTCAAGCTGCCTCCGAGGGCGCTTCCACCCCGGGGAAGGGAGCACCGAGAGCCCTGCAAAGCCACTCTTCTATTAATTGAATATTCAATTTTCAAAATAACCTTGAGGAACTAAATGAAGAGGCTGGGAAGAGATAGCTAATTGTCAGCTGCACCTGCTCGGCACAACCACAAAATGCTGCTTGCAGCTTCCTTCCAGCCCACTCACACAATTCAGATGATTTTTTTCCCCGAGCCGTTATGTCAGTGCAGAGGGCACAACAACCTGGCAGGGCACGTCCCCAGAGTCCCTGGGACAAGGCTGGGCTCTGCACCTGGCCCTGCTCCATGGCTGCCCACAGTGCTGCTGCTGGCTTCTCCCTCCTTCCTTCGGGCAAGCCCTGTCCCTGCAGCAGAGCCACCTCCTGAGCCTGCCCTCACTCTGGAGAGGCCCTGCTGTCCCTCTGTGCTGGCTGTGTCCATCCATGGGGCAGCAGGAACAGCATGCCTTGCTCTTCCCGGGGCTCCTGAGCCCCCCAGCCTGGGCACCCTGGGGGTCCTGACCTCCTTCAGCCTGGGCACTCTGGGGAGTTCGAAGTTCAGTCACCTTCTGCATCCCAGGGGTGCTGAGCCCCCCAGCCCGAGCAGCTCAGGGGTTCTGAAGCCTCCCAGTTTGGGTGTCCTGAGCATGCTGAGCATCCCCAGCATGGTCACTGAGAGGGTTCTGACCCCTCTCAGCCTGGACATCCCAGGGCTTCTGAGACCCTCCTGCCTGGGCATCCTGGGGGTTGTCATCCCCCCTGCTCCAGGGCATCCCAGGAGTTCTGAGGCCCCCAGCCTTTCTATTCCAGGTGTTCTGACACCTCTCTCCTCCATCCTGGGCATTCCGGGGGTTCAGATCCCCCCCCATCCTGGCCATTGGGGATTTC
>VZRZ01006131.1:54228-79557 GCA_013398175.1 Climacteris rufus
TTTCTGAGCCCCCCCAGCCTGGCCATTGGGGATTTCTGAGCCCCCCAGCCTGGCCATTCAGGGTTTCTGAGCCCCCCCAGCCTGGCCATCCCAGGCCAGCGCCTGCCCTGCACACCCGAGCCGGGAGCTGTGGGTGCAGGCAGGAGCCCGGGGCACCTCTGCAGCCCCTGCCCCATGCACAGGGACAGGCAGGAGGCCGCTGGCACGGTGGCAGGGAATGGCCAGCATCCTCCGTGCCCCGGGGCAGCCGGCCCGGGCCATGGCCTGCCTGTGAGCGGCCCCGGCTCGCCGGCTGCCGCCACCCTCGGCTGCGCTCGCAACCAGCCGGCTGGTGGGGAAGGATTTACCAGCTGTTTTCCGTGACTCCCTCGGCCTCAGATAAATCAGGGAGGGGACGTTTGCCAGGGCCCTGATGGATGGTGCGGATGGCGCACACGCTGACACCGCCGGGCTCCGTCGGGTGCCGGAGATCGATGGCCCCAGTGCAGCGGGGAGGAGCCGGGTGAGCCCCAGCGCTGCCCCCTGCCCAGCACCGCCCGGCCGGCTCTGCCCACGCTGCGGGGACCCCTCCCCTTCTCCCCCAGCTCGCCCAGTTTCCCCAGCCTGCCCAGGGCCGCGCCGGCGTGGGCAGCTCCGCCGCGGCGGCTGCGGGATGGAGATTAGCTCCAAAGAGCTGAGCACACACAATATTTCCAAAGCGATTGCAAGCGAAGCAGGGAGCAGCTGTGGGCTGAGCAGCCCTGCCTCCCTCAATGCCGGCAACATCTGGACGCGGCAGCTGTGCCGGCGACTGAAACCTGTTTGGGGTGCGGGAGAAGGGTGCGGGACCCCACCGCCCGGCACGGCGTGGCCCGGGAAACCTGCCCCGGGTGCCTGCAGCGGGGATAACCCCCAGAGCCGCCACTGCTTTGGGGCAGGGGCTGGGGGACCCCCCCCTGCACCCACCGCGCTGGGAGGGCCCCTATCCCGGGTGCCCGGGAGACCCTGGCACATGGCAGAGCATTCCCTGCTCCGGCTGCTTTGTGTCCCCGTGGGCTGGGTGCTGGGCAGGGTGGGCACCCCAGGAGGGGCCGGGGGTCTCGGTGGGGAGCCAAGCTCTGCTCCGGCCCTCCGGGCAGCATCCCGGAGCTGGAGGATGTTTTAAAGGAGAACTTCCCAGTGAGCACAACCCCGGGGGAATGTTGTACCTCAGGGATGGCAGTCGGCTGCCAGGGACTGCTGTGCGCACCCTGGGAGCCGGGGGGCCCCAAAGCAGGGTCCCCAACACAGCAGGGCTTTGTACTGGTGGGAATGTAAGCGTTGGGTGGCTGGTGCCACCTCCCAGCCCCGCGTGGGGACGGGCAGAGCAGGTTGCTGGCTCACAGGGTGCTGCCCCTGCCTCTCTGCCCTGCTCTGGGGCATTGGGGGCAGTTCCGCGTCCCCACTGAGCCCCACTGCCCTCCTGGTGACAGCCCTGAGGGTCCCGAGGCAGAGCCCATGTCCTGGTGCCAGCCCTCCTGTCCGTGCCAGGGATCAGGGTGGCATCGGGGTGGCACCAGGGAGCATCAGGCAGTGGCTGCGCTTCACAGGGCGTCCAGCAAGAGCCTCCTGGGAGCCAGGACAAGTCAATTGTTCCACTGAATTTGGGGGCATGGGCAGCGGCGCAGGTGGCAGCGCTGCCTCTCTGGCACAGCAGCTCCCAGCTCTGCAGTGCCCCGTGCCCCCTGCGCCCCCCAACACCCGGGTGGGCTCTGTCTGTGCCCCTGGGACCCGCCACCCCTCCGGGATGTGATGTGTGGGTGCAGGGGCAGCGGGGGAGCTGGAGGGGGGCTTTTCCCCGGCCATCCCAGGGATGAGCAGGGTGCAGCAAGGGGACAGCTGCCAGCAGGAGCCCCGTGCCCACCTGTGGGCGCTCCGTGGGGCTGGGGACACGGGCTGCAGCCCCTCGGTGTCCCCAGCTGCAGCAGTGCCAGTCCCCGAGGGACGGGCTGGTGGGAGGGGAGGCCGTGCCCAGGTCAGGGCTGCCCTCCCTGGGGACAGCACCAGCCCCTGCCCGGGTGAGCCCCTGGCCAGGCCCGCCGGGAGCTTTGATCCCAATCCCTGCCTGCTCCGGGCGGCCGTGCCCGGCTCTGATGGCTGCTGCCTCGTGGCTCTGCACAGGGCTGTGAAATATTTACAGCCCGGTCCCCTTTGAAGTGTGCTGTGCTCCCCGCCCCTCCCCGCAGCTCCGCAGGGCGCTGAGCTCGGCCCCACTGCGCCAATCCCATGGGATGAGGCAGGACACGTCCCCCTGAGCCCACCGGCCCTGCTCCTGCTCTCCCGAGCTGCTCCCTGGCAGGGGAAGGGGTGCCGGGGTGTATCCCGGGGTATCTCCCACCCCGGAGCCATGTGCCTGTATCCTGCTGCATCCCTGGCCCGCCGGGCCCTGCTCCCTCTCTGCTCTTGCCCCACGGAGCCGGGGATCAGCGCTGGGCTCTGCAGGGAGCTGGGGAGGGCACAGCAGCCTGGCTTAGCTCTGCCCCTCGCTGTCAGCCAGTTCCTGCTCCAGCAGCCAGGAAAACAACGGGAAATGGGAGCTCGCTGGGGGCCAGTGAGCTGGAAACAGGCACAGCCCGGGCAGGGAGTGTGGCACTGCTCCCCGCCCCAGCCACGCCCTGTTTGCTGCCCGCTGTGCCATGTGGCACCGGCTGTCCTTGTCCCTGGGGTGCCACAAGGGTGCCAGGAGTGACCCTGGCACTGCCACCCGCCCCTGAGCACCCTGAGGGTGCAGGGGGCACTGCCCGAGGGGTGTGCCTGGTGTCGGGCTGCAGGATGGACCGGGAGCCACGGCCTCACAAAGGGAAATCAGGGAATGGTTTAGCTTGGAAAAGTTCTCCAAGATCATTGAGTCCAACACGAACCCAGCACTGCCAAGCCCAACAGCAAACCAGGCCTCTGAAATCGCTCCCCTTTCCTCTCTCCCAGGGAGATTTCGGTGACCCTGGCTGCTCTCCCTGAGGGCCTCCCCTCTCTCAGCCCCCGATGGCCCTGCAGAGCCACCCAGCTCCCCCTGACCTGGGCACGGGGTGCTCCAGCTCCCTGTGGCTGTGGCTCTGCTTTGGCACAGGCACCTTTGGGTGGCAGCCGTGTCCCCAACTCCCCTCAGTGCCCTGACAGGGGTGGGGCTGCTGGAACCCCTCTCCCTTGTCTGTGAAGGGGAATATTGGACTCAGTGGAAAGCTGGATTTGGCAGGTGCCTCCCTACCCTCCTGCCAGGACTTTCTCTGGGGCCTGGTGCTGCCTCCAAATGCGAGACCCAGTCCCTTCCACCCTGGGAGCCTCAGTGAGGCTCCTCACACCAAGGAGAACCTGCTCTGCTCCTGGTTCAGGTCAGAAAACACAAATGGAGACCCCCCAATCCTTGGAGGTGCCTGGGCTGTACCTGGTGCAGGGCAGGGGGAGCATTTGGGGCTGTCCCATTCCCACCCCCTGCCCCACAGGTGCCCGTGGCTTTGCCAGCCCCTGGAAGGGGTTCTTCCCTGCCCCAGCCTCCAGCCTAAGCCTCTGGATTTCGGAAGGCTCGCCCTGGCGTGCAGGAGGCTCTGCCAGGCCCGATGCCCCCACCTGGGGTGGGAAGGGCATCCCGAGCAGGGTGAGGCATGGAGAGGGATGGCTGCTAATTGCAGTGGCATGGAGAGAGCAGAGAGAACCTCCCTGGTTTGTGGGCTGGCAGCAATAAAGCCTCGCAGCGCTGCAGAGGGAATTCAGGTTAAATCAGAGCTCAGGGGAGCTCTGGCTGATCCCACTGCACACGCCCCACGCACAGGGCTGGCACTCCCTGGGCAGGCTGCTGGGGCATGGCGGCACACGCAGCCACAGGGGTGTGCCCACGCGGGGATGAGCTCCCAGCAGTGCCCCCAGGCCCGCACACGCTGTGACCCCCATGTCACACCCCCCGTGAGAGTGGCAGGGGTCCCCCAGGCCAGGCAGGACCAGCCCAGCGTTGTCACCTCTTCAGAGACAGCAGCGAGGACAGGCAGAGCACGGCGATGTTGTGGGGTGCCTGGAAAGCCGCCGAGCACAGCCTGGCAGCCGCGGGCCGGGTGTGGTGTCAGGGATGAGGAGCCGGGGCTGTTCTGCCCCAGGCTGTGTCCCGGGGGCACGGAGCAGAGCAGTGGCAGGGCAGGGGACACGGAGCAGAGCAGTGGCAGGACAGGGGACACGGAGCAGAGCAGTGGCAGGGCACAGGGCATGGCAGGGCTGGCTCCTGGCTCTGGAGCTGCATCCAACAGCTCCAGACACATCCCCAGAGCAGGGTGGGGATAGCAGGGTGCTCTGGGGATGGAGCAGGGAAGGATGCACCAGGGGTTGTGTCCCTCATGCAAACCACGGCTGCTCAACGCTGCCTGGGGTTCTGCAGCACTACTGTGGCTGCAGCAGCAGGATTTGGGGGGAAAAGGGAAGGGCTGCACGGTGTGTGGGGGTACTGAGCATCCCAACCCTGCAGCAGCACTGACATCCCCCTGGGCCTGCTCCAGCCGGCCCCAGCCCTGGCAGTGGGACATCAGTGCTGCCCACCCATGGGAGCATTCCCAAAGGGAGCAAAGGTGCCCTGGGGCGGTGCCAGGCGAGCAGGAGGGTGAGGGGCAGGGAGCCAGGCTGGTGCAGCTGCACATCCGTGGGGTGCTGGGGTGGGCAGGAGAGGGTGAGCACCCCGAGTCCCGCTCTGTGAGCTGTGCAGGGAGAGCTTTCCCCTCAGGCTGGGAGCGCTGGCACATTTTCAGACGTTTTGTTCTCGGTGTCAATCCGTCCCCAGGAGCAAGCACAGCCAATGGATTCCGTGCTGTGCTGTGCTGTTCTGGCAGCACCTGGAGCGCTCCAGGAGCAGGGACCCCGCACCCAGCGGCACCCACGGAGGTGGCAGGCAGGGCACAGGGGCGGGGGGATCCCGGGCTGCCACCTGAACAGGCTGGCGAAGCGGCGTGGTGCTCCCTGGGGTGGGCGGAGGGTGGGGGAGAGAAGGCTGGGAAGGAGGAATGTGTGGGAATGGGCGTGTGGATGCTTCCCAAACGTGCATCCACGTTAGGGGGAAAGAGCAGGGCCCGGGAGTGACAACAGCGCCGAGCTGAAACCGGGATCGGCTGCGGGGTTGGTGGCAGCCCCGGGCAGGATGGGGCTGGAGCCGAGCGATGCGGAGCAGGGACTGCGGGTGACCCCTCCGGGCAGGACGAGGGTGCTGCCGGCCCTGCCCCGCGCCACCGCCGGCTGAGCACCCCCTGCTCCCTGGGGACAGCCCCGGCGGGCGGGTGACACCGGTGCCACCGCCGCTGCCCCCGGGGACCCGGCGGGGCTGGGGGAGCCGCTCCCGGAGCTGCGGCTCCCATCCCGCTCTGCCATGGCAACGCCGGCCCGGCGCCGCAGCCTCGGGCACGGCTTGTTCCGAAAGGTCAGCGCCGGCGGCGGGGGCTCGGCGCGGCCCCTGCGACAGAGCTGTGAGCGGGGACAGGGGCGGGGATCGCAGCCCCTTCCCCGAATTCGTCCCGCCAGGGGAGGGGGCCGTCCCGGGGACGGGCCCTGCGGGGGGATGAGGGTGGCTGAGCTGCCGTGGGGTAACCGGGCACTGGGCATGGGACACGGCCCTGGGGGGCTCCCCGGGCTGTGGGGCGGCCTGAGGAGCCGGGGGCACTGGGGGTACCATGGGCTGGGGGACAGGGACAGGGACAGGGACAGGGACAGGGACAGGGACAGGGACAGGGACAGGGACAGGGACAGCCTCGGGCTGCAGCAGCCCCCGCCCCGCGCTCCTGGGTGGCCCAAAGCGGCACAGTGCGGATGGGTGGCAGTGCCACGATGCCCCGGGTTCCTCAAGGACGGGGGGACGCCCTCCCTGTACCCAGGGATGCCCAGGCAGAGCGGTGGCTCCAAGCACAGCCAGGAACAGCAATTCCTGTGCCCACTGCTGTCCCAGCGCTGCAGCTCGGGACCTGAGCAGGCTGGGGAGGGATATCCCATCCTAAACTGAAGCGTTTCCCGCTTTTGGGAGCTGTCCCGGCCCTGGATCAGGGAGCTCAGCACCAACCCTGCCAGCCCAGCACAAGCTGCCGGTGTTTGGGTGCCCACCTGGGCAGGAGGGTGTGGAGAAGGAGCCCTCCCTCTACCGAGGTCCTCACATTCCCTTTCCCAGGCTCCCCTCCACAGCCTCCCCAGCGCCCGGGGAGCCATCGGGGTTAAATATTCAGGAGCACTCGCTGTGCACATTTTGTAAAGATCAAGCGGCTCCCAGGCCCGGCAATTCCCGTCCCCTGCTGCCGGGGCTGCGCCTTAATGAGTGTGCAGAACGATACATTTTTAAAGTCATTATTTCCGGCCATGTTCAAAGTTCCAGCATTTCCTCCGCTCCAGTTGCTCCGGCGGCCGCCCCGCTGTGCCCCCCCCTACCCCGGGGGGTCACGGATGGGGCACCCGGGGATGGGGCACCCCAGGGAATGGGGCACCCAGGGAATGGGGCACCCCAGGGAATGGGGCATTCCAGGGATGGGGCACCCAGGGAGGGACTGGGGGCTGTGGGGATGGAGCAGGGAAGGGCCCCCCAGGGGACCCCCACCCTGTCCCCTCCTGGCTCGACCACGGGTCTCTGTATGGTCTGGGGGTGCTGGGGACACGGATCCCTGCCCTGCCTGGGGGGCATGGGAATATTGATCCCTGTCCTTCCTGGGGACATGAGAGCACTGATCCCTGTCCTTCCTGGGGACTTGGGGACATGGGGATATTGATCCCTGTCTTTCCTGGGGACATGAGAGCACTGATCCCTGCCCTGTCTGGGGACCTGGGGACCTGGATCCCTGCCCTGCCTCATGACAAGGGGAATATTGATCCCTGTCCTTCCTGGGGCTGTGGGGGCATTGATCCCTGCCCTGCCTGGGGACATGGGGACATGGATCCCTGCCCTGCCTCATGGCAGTGGGAATATTGATCCCTGTCCTTCCTGGGGACATGGGAGCACTGATCCCTGCCCTGCCTGGGGACTTGGGGGCACCGATCCCTGTCCATCCTGGCTCCTGGGGACACTGATTCCTGCCCTGCCTCAGGCCATAAAGACCTGGATCATCCCTGCCCTGCCTAGGGGAAACAGGGACAGTGTTTCCTGTCCTTCCTGGGGCCACGGGGACCCTGTTCCCTGTCCTGCTTTGGGACATGGTGAGACTGATCCTTTCCCTGCCTTGGGATGTGGGAGCACTGATCCCTGCCCTGCCTGGGGCCACGGGGACACTGATCCCTGTCTAGTGGGAATAGGTATATTGATCCCTGCCTGAAGCCATGGGGACACTGATCCCTGCCCTGCCTTGGTCTGTGTGTGCACTGATCTCTGCCTTGTGAAAATCGGAATATTGATCCCTGTCCTGCCTGGGGACATGGGGCACTGATCCCTGTCCTTCCTGAGGGCCATGGGGCACTGATCCCTGTCCTTCCTGAGGGCCATGGGGCACTGATCCCTGACCTTCCTGAGGGCCATGGGGCACTGATCCCTGTCCTTCCTGAGGGCCATGGGGCACTGATCTCTGTCCTGCCCGGGGACATGGGGCACTGATCTCTGTCCTGCCTGGGGACATGGGGCACTGATCTCTGTCCTTCCTGAGGGCCATGGGATCACTGATCCCTGACCTTCCTGGGGCCTTGGGGACACTGCTCCCTGACCTTCCTGAGGACATGGGAGCACTGATCCCTGCCCTGCTTTGGTACATACGGGCACTGATCCCTGCCTAGTGGAAATAGGAATATTGATCCCTGTCCTTCCCGGGGCCCTGGGGACACTGGTCCCTGCCCTGCTTGGGAACATGGGGACACTAATCCCTGCTGTGCCTCACAGCAATAGGGAGGGAATATTGATCCCTCCTGTCCTTCTGGGGGCCAGGGAGGCACTGATCCCTGCCCTGCCTAAGGATATGGACACAGGGATCCCTGCCCTGCCTGGGGCCATGAGGATATGGATCCCTCATGGCAATGGGGATATCGATCCCTGTCCTTCCTGGGCTCACAGGGACACTGATCCCTGCCTAAGGATATGGGGACCTGGATCCCTGCCCTGCCTGGGCTCACAGGGACACTGATCCCTGCCCTGCCTGGGGCCATGGAAAGCTGCTGCTCCCTTCCCTGCCAGGGACACGGGGCCTGTGCTGAGTGCCAGCCCCAGGCAGCACAGGCAGCGCAGCAGCAGCTCCCATCGCAGGCTGTGCCAGGCAGGTGCAGAGCCAGGGCCCAGCACTCCCCCAGAGCCCCCCAGCAGCGGCCCCCCCGTAATTGTGGGTCTGCCTGCACTTAATCACAGCCTTGGGAGCAGCACAGGGAGCAGCAGCTGGGAAGTGCCATGGAAACCACCCCAGAGCTGCACCCGGGCTGGGCAGGGGGCTCTGGTACCCACCAGCTGCTTCCCTTCCCTCCCCTGCGCACCATCCCAGCATCAGCCCTGCTCCCAGCCCCTCTCCAGCGTTCCCTCTCTTCCCCTGCCCACCCCCTGCCTGGGAACACACAGTGTTTTTTTCAGGTTTGATGGGATATTTCAGCTCTGAGGGGGCTGAAACAGAGGACAGTGGGGCTTTGGTGCCTCAGCTGGGGATGAGATTTGGCACAGCAATCTGGGGACTGGCGATGCCTATGATGTGTCACCCTCATGTCCCAATGTGCTGCCCCCCTGTGCCACCTGCACGTGTCCTGAACCCATCCCAAATCCTCCCAAACCCCCCCCAGATGCTGGCAGCTGCCCCTGGCCATCAGCTTTGTGCTGGCAGGTTTGGCCCGGGGCAGGCTCTGCCTGGCAGCTCCCACATGGCTTCAGGACCTTCATCCAGGAGGATTCCAGGGCACCAGGCACCCCTGGGTGGCTCCTGCAGAGTCACCTCTGTGCCGTGGGACAGGAGGTACCTGGGAGAGGTGTCCCAGTTCTCATCCATGCCACAGGAACCCCTTGGGGATGAAGTGCTGGAAACAGGGATCAGGTGCCAGCCCGGAGCTGCAGGCAGGGAGGGCAGGGCAGAATCCCAGGGATCAGCACCTTCTCCCTCCCCATTGCTGCCTTGGCCAGTGAAGGGATCCTGGGGCGGGGGAAGAAACCAGGAGGTGCTTTTAGCGACATTTCTCAGCTTTTAGGGACATTTCTCAGCTTTTAGGGAGATTTCTCAGCTTTTAGGGACATTTCTCAGCCTCTCCATGGCCTTAGAAGCTGCTGGATCCATAGTCGTCTCCGTATGGAGTTTGGCAACTTTGGAAGAGGTTCCTTTGGGCGTGAAGATCTTTGTAGGCAGCTCATCCAGCCCAGGGAGGGGACCTGGGGGCTTCCTTGCCCTCTGCAGCCCCACACGGGCTGTCCCCACGCGTGGCCATCCAGGTGGTAGCACAAGTGTCACCTGGGAGGTGCTCAGGCTCCTTTATCCATCCAAAACTGGGCGGCACCACCAGCACTGGTGGGGAGTGGGGGAGCCTGAGGAGGGATTTTGGGATGCGTTCCTCTCCCAGCATCCCATGGCTGCCTACGGACCCCGACGGTCACCTGGCTGTGGGTCCAGGGGGCGCGGGGCGAGCCCATCGTGGGGGGCTCTTCCCGCACGGATCGGGGCTGGTGCTGGCGCTGCCGGGGACCCGGGGAGGGCTGTGCAGCCACCTCTGAAACCCCTGCCTCCTCTGATGGGGAGATAACGGCGATGGAGAGATAACGGCGGTGGGGAGATAACGGCGGTGGGGAGATAACGGCAATGGAGAGATAACGGCGATGGGGAGATAACGGCGGTGGGGAGATAACGGCAATGGAGAGATAACGGCGACTGAGATGATGGCCATGGGGAGATAACGGCAATGGAGAGATAACGGCGATGGAGAGATAACGGCGATGGGGAGATAACGGCGGTGGGGAGATAACGGCGATGGACAGAGAAGGGTGATGGGGAGATAACGGCGGTGGGGAGATAACGGCGATGGGGAGATAGAGGCGATGGGGAGAGAAGGATGATGGGGAGAGAACGACGATGGGGAGATAACAGCGACTGAGATAACAGCAATGGGGAGATGATGGCGGCGCCTCCAGGCCCCGGGTAAATTATCTTGCCTGGATGTTCATTAATCAACAATTCTTATGTAAACAGACACATCCCCAAGCCTCTGCTTCCCATCACCTTGGCAACAGCACAGAGCCGACCCTCGCTCGGGATGTGCTCTGGGCTCCCACCCGGGCCACAGCCCTGCCCGCAGCTCTTTGCCTGCTCCCTTTGCTCCCACAGCTTTTCCTCCCACAAGGAATCTTCAGGGCCGTCTTGCTCAGCACAGGATCCTGAATTGGATCCTGGAGATCCCCAGAATTGGAGCCACGGCCTCCACATCATCGGATCCTGGAACTCTCAAACATTGGATCCTGCACCTCCCTATTGTGGGATCCCAGACCTCCCCATCATTGGGACCTGGGCCTCCCCATCACTGGATCCCGGACCTCCCCATCATTAACTCTTGGTCTTCCAATCATTAGATCTTGGACCTCTCCATTGCTGGACCTCCCAGTTTGATTCTGGACCTCCCAGTCATGGGATCCTGGACCTCTCCAGCACTGTAGAGCCCCATCTGGACATCCATCTGGATTCTGGACGTGCCCATCTCCAGCAACCAGAGCAGGGAAGCAGCAGCCCTGCCAGTCCCTGGCCAGTGCGTGGCCAGGCCCCGGAGAGCACATCCCACAGGGATCAGTGCTGGCTACAGGAATGTGGCAGCGCTGCCAGAGCCACAGCTGGGCTCACACAGGGGATGGGCAGCGACCAGGGGGTGCTTCCCTGAACCCCTCCCCAGCCATCCATCGCCTCTCCCTGCCTTATCCCTGCCTGGGAAGCTCTCACAGTGCCATGAGTGGATATCCTGTGCTGCTGAGCTCATCAGGACCCTCTGCCAGGAAAAAAAGAAGTCCTTGAGCTCTCACAGGACACAGGCAGGAGCTGCCTGGGGAGCAGGGCACTGCTGCCCCCCGGGGCTGCCCCACAGCAGGACAGCTCCGGCACGGGATAGAAAAGCCCTGCATGGGAGCTGATAGAAGCTGGAGGAGCCCAAGTCATTTAAGACTGAAGGGAAATGTTAAAGACAGCAGGAAAAGCAAACATTAGTGGTGGCCATGCAGCTGAGGGGAATAGGAAGGGCTTTTACAAATATATCAAGGGGAAAAGGAAATACTGGAGAGTCAAGACAAAGTAGGCCCATTAATAAATGAGGAAGGATATTAAATTAATGATGATTCTCAAATGGCTGAGTTAGTGAACTACTTATTGAGATCTGCCTTTAACAAGAGCAACAAGGGAAAGTGGCTGAGACAATCAGAAAGCAGCCAGGGGTGCTGGAATTGTCCTACATGGAGCAAGGGGGAGAGGGGACAGCTGGGCTACGAGCCCCGGGTGGCAAATGCCCGGGGCTGAGCACCCCATCCATCTCCTCCCTGGCAGGAGCAGAGGGAACGAGCGTCTGGAGCACAGCGGGGTTGGCACGAGGCCCGGAGTGAATAAAGGGTCTTGGGGGAGCGTGGCCCTGCCTTGGAGTGGGGTGGGAGCAGGGCAGAGCTGGGAGAGAGGCTCCCAAGGGTCCCACGTGCAGCCCTCGCTGCCTGGATCCAGGCTTGGGAGCAGCTCCCAAGCTGGAATTGGGGCTGGAATGAGGAGGGGAAAGTGTCTGGGTAGCTGGGCTGAACCCCCCTGGTTCATCAGAGTTTGTCCTGGGAAAATCAGAGCCTCCCAGCTGCCTGGCCGCTGTTCATCCTCCCTCTCACTTGCACGGAATCAACCAGGGGCTGCCCAGCCAGAGGCTGCTCCTGCACCCAGAGGAAAAGCTGTGGGAAGGAGACTTTCTGTCCCCCTAGAAACCTGAGGATTCCCCAAAAACCCCCCAGCTGCTGCTGGCTGGAAAGGGCTGGTTGGACCCCGGGATCAAATCAAGGCAGGACTGATCCCTGCTCATGCATCCCTCAGGCTCCTGTGTCCAACGATGGGGAGCAGGAGCAGCCTCAGGGATGGCTGGAAAGTGTCCCACGTGTGGGGTGTGTCCCTGCCCGTGTCCCCTGCATGTCCCAAACACGGGGAAAGGGGTTTGGGGTCCACCTGGGGGTGTTTGGCTGTGTCCTGCAGGTAGGGATGGAGTGGGAGGGGATGGGGTGAGGTGGGATGGGATGGGATGGGATGGGATGGGATGGGATGGGATGGGATGGGACAGGTGCACATCCCTCAGCAGGGCTGGGCAGAGATGTGAGACCTCTCCTGAGACCCTGGGGCTCAGCACAGCCCACCCAGCCCCTCCTGCCCGGCCTCGAGGAGGTGCAGGAGCCCCGGGGCTGCACAGGGACCCTTCCCTGTCCCCCCCCAGCCGGAGCTGCCCGGTGCAGTGCCCACCCTGGGCCAGCCGGGAGCAGTCCCGTGGCTGTGCCATCTGACAAAGGGCTCTGTGGGGGACAATGTCCGGGAAACGAGGGCCCTTGTCAATGTTTTATGGGCCCGGGGCTCCCCAGGGTGTGTTTACGGGGCAGTAAATGAAAGCACTCAGCCAAGTGACATTTGTGTTCTGCAAATGCGATTATTATGCATGATTAGCAGCCAAGTGCACTGAAAAACCCACACTGGCGGCGCAGGAGGGGCCCTGCCCGCGGCTCCGCACCCCGGGGAGCTCCTTCTCCCCACGAAAGCTTCTCCACAGGATGGCAGAGAGGATGAGCCGGGTGCCAGCACAGCAGAGGAGCTGGGACCACTCCGCTGCCCCTGGGCCGGGGGCACCCCCAGCCCTGCCCTGGAGCCACACCGTGCCAGCCAAGGAGTTAGAGGATTTTCTTCCCAGCTGCCAGCCCGACTTTCCAGAGGAATGCATCCAAACCCACTTTTTAGCTTTAATTATTTATCTGTAACCAATTTGGCAGGAAAACCAATTAAACGAGTGGGTGATTAATGACCTGCTGATTTGCACAGGTACCTAATTTAAATGTCTATATAATACATAAGCACACTTTGGAGATGCTTTGACGGCTCGGGTCAGTCCCTGGCTGCTCGGATGGGTGTTCGGAGGGTCACTGCTTGGTTAGTGCTGGAACATTCCATGCCTTCCGACAGCCCCAGGAGCTCAGGAGGGCTGTTCATCCCAGAAATCCCACTGTCCTTGCTCCCTGGTTCGCCACCTCTCCTTTCCCAGTGTTTCCCACTTGGAAAACTGCCCCAGGCAGCAAGGAGCTGATGGGACAGAGGAGGATGCTGTCCCCTGGCAAAAGGGCCCTGTCCAGAGTTCCAGAGCCAGGGAGGGACAGGCTGGGCTGTGTCACTGTCCCCTCAGCCCCTGGGCACTGGGCAGAGCCTTGTGCAGCTTGAGCAGTGCCCACACCGGGCACAGGTCTGGGCTGTCACCCGGGCGCTTCCCTCCTGCTCCGTGAGGCCCTGAGCATCCCAGTCCTCATCCCTGCCATCCCACATCCCTGCCAGCTCCTCACTGTGCCATGTGCAGGCCCTGCCTGTGGGGTGGGTGGGCCTGCAAACGCCCTCCTGGGCCCCACTGATGCCACCAGGCTGGGGACATGGATATGTGTGGCACCCTGCACTGCTCAGGCCGGGATCCCAGAGGGAGAGGCTCTGGATGGACAGCAGGATTCCCACTTTCTCCACATCTTTTCTCTGCTGCTGGGTGAGTCAGAGCCAAGGACAAGGGCTGCCAGCCCCCCAAAGCTCGCTGTGCCCCCACTTGGCTGAGACCCTGGGCATGGACAGCAGGACTTCCAGTTCATCCACACCTGGTCCCCACTGCAGCCAGGGCTGGGCCCAGTCAGAGCCGAGGCCAAGGGCTGCCAGACCCCAAAATCTCTGCTTGGCTGAGACCCCCAGGGGATGCAGCTCCTCAGGGGAACGGGGAGGAGCAGGGAATGGGCCCATTGTTGAAACAGAAATGGTAAATCCATTAATCTTTAGGAATACAATTCACAGTGAAAAACAGAAAAGGCAAAGAGACACCTCATTTGTTATCAGGTGCATTGTGAGAGCCGGGTTCTTTAATTATCTCACCAAATTCTGCAGCCCATTCATCAAGTGCCACCACGGAGCTGCCGAGATTGCCACCCACAGACCATCTGGGCCCTGCCAGGCAGCCCAGGCACTGCCTGGCACCGTGTCCTGCAGGCTCGGGGGATGCTGGGGATGCTCCTGTCCCCTGGAGCCCCCTCAGGGCTCCCTGCCCAGGAATTCACCTCCTGGGATGCTCAGGGCAGCCCAGCACTGCCCGGAGGGTTGCCATGGAGTCACAGAACCACAGAACATCCTGGGCTTGGGATCACTGATCCAACTGCTGGCCCTGCACAGCCCTGACAGCCCCCTGAGCCTGAGGGCGTTGTCCAAACACTCCTGGAGCTCTGGGATCCTGGGGCCGTGCCCATTCCCTGGGGAGCTTTGTCCCCTCCATGGAGAGATGGCAGCCAGGCCAGGGACATCATTCTGTCCACTGGGGCTTAGAAAAAAGAGGGAGAGTTACTATTTACAGGCAGGCAGTGATAGGACAAGGGGGAGTGGTTTTAAACTAAAAGATAAGAGATTGAATGGGATATTGGGATGAAATTCTTCCTTGGGAGGGTGGGGAGGCCCTGGCACAGAGTGTCCAGAGAAGCTGTGGCTGCCCCTGGATCCCTGGAAGTGTCCAAGGCCAGGCTGGATGGGGCTTGGAGCAACCTGGGATAGTGGAAGGTGTCCCTGTCCAGGGCAGGGGTGGCACTGGATGGGCTTCAAGGTCCCTTCCCACCCAAACCAGTCTGGGATTCCATGTTTCTGTGACATGGCAGCGCCCCCAGGGAGAGGCCAGAGGCTGGGGAGGAGGGGATGGCAGTGATGTGCTGTGCTCCAGAGCCTTGGTAACTGCAGTGGGATGAGGGAATCACCTCCCAGCTCAGGGCAGAGCCTGGGAATTGCCCATACTGGGGCTGGTGAGGCTGCAAGGCCCTTACAGCTCCCAGGGCCTGGGTTTGGCTTTATCCAGGCTGTGGCCGAAGCTTCCCCTCCTTCCTGCCTTCCCAGATGCAGCAGCTCCCTGGCAGGGTGTCAGCCCCAGCCCTGCAGCAGCGAGCTGGCAGGATCCTGGGATTTGAGGATCCAGTGGCTTCCTCTGGCACAGCTCCTGCAGGCCTGGCTCAGCAGCCCCTGCCAGGGGCACAGTGCTGGGCAGGGGGGCTCGGGAGGGTGGGCAGGGGTGCTGTGGGATGGGCACAGGGAAACAGAGGATGGCCACAGCAGGGGCAGGAGCAAGGAAGATGGAAAGGAAAGGGATCTGAGAGGTTGAGAGGGTGGAAGCCTGTCTGGGATACATCAAAAGCCAAGTCAGTGTTTTTCAGAGGAGAAAAGAGAGCTGGGCACCCAGGGGAGATCCCTGCTGGGATCAATGATCCATCTGGAGAAATCCAGGAAAGCAAGAGGTGGCTGAGCCCCAGGGGTGTGGGTGAGGTGTGGGGTGCACAGCCCTGGGCCCCACTTGCCCTAAGCAAGGTCCCCCCCACCCTCTGCCACTGCCCTCCAGAATCCCTGGGGACTGGGAGCATCCCAGGTCCTGGCAGCTGCGGATGGAGCCCCGGGAGCTGGCCTGGGAGCTCTCAGGGAGGGCTGCAGCGGGCTCTGGTCCCTGCCACCTTCCCCCAAAGCTCCGGGGAGGAACACCGGTTCCGGCCCATCTGGAGAGCAGCTCGCTGGTGAGTAATGGGGAGTGGGAGGAAGGCAGCCGGCTCCGGCAGCGGGGGGAGAGCAGCCCATCCTGGCAGCGCAGCAGCGGGAGGGGGCTGAGATTCCCACACCTCCGCTTCATCCCCTCTCCCAGGGGACAGCGAGGGGACACAAACACGGAACGTGGCACCCCAGGACAGGCCACGGCGGCTCTGCGGCTGCTGAGGGCACGGCTGGGGCCAGGGGAGGGACAAGCGCTGAGGATGCCCTGAGCAAACCCTCCCGGGGTGTGAGAGCTGCGGCAGCAGCCACCGCGCTGCGGGGACAGGCTCCGGCAGCGCTGCCACTGAAATCCCCTCCGCTCCCCCGAGGGGCCCAGCCGGGTCATGGTCAGGGCTGGCACCAAGGCCAGGCTGCCCCCGGGAGCAGCGGCCGCACAGCCGTGCAGGGACCGGCAGGACGAGGAGCAGGGACCGGGAGCAGGGATTTGGAGCAGGGATTGGGAGCAGCATGAGGAGCAGTGACCAGGAGCAGGGATTGGGAGTAGGGACCAGGAGCAGGGACCAGGAGCAGGATGAGGGGCAGCGATTGGGAGCAGGACGAGGAGCAGGGATTGGGAGCAGGATGACCAGGGACTGGGAGCAGGGATTGGGAGCAGGGACTGGGAGCAGGATGAGGAGCAGTGATCAGGAGCAGGGATTGGGAGCAGGATGAGCAGGGATTGGGAGCAGGGATTGGGAGCAGGATGAGAAGCAGGGACCAGGAGCAGGGACCAGGAGCAGGATGAGGGGCAGCGATTGGGAGCAGGACGAGGAGCAGGGATTGGGAGCAGGATGACCAGGGACTGGGAGCAGGGATTGGGAGCAGGGACTGGGAGCAGGATGAGGAGCAGTGATCAGGAGCAGGGATTGGGAGCAGGATGAGCAGGGATTGGGAGCAGGGATTGGGAGCAGGATGAGAAGCAGGGNAGGAACAGGGAGCAGGAGCAGGATGAGGATCAGGGAGCAGGAGCAGGATGAGGATCAGGGAGCAGGAGCAGGATGAGGATCAGGGAGCAGGAGCAGGATGAGGATCAGGGATTGGGAGCAGGGTTTGGGAGCAGGACAAGGAGCAGGGATTGGGAGCAGGATGAGGAGCAGGGACTGGTAACATGATGAGGGGCAGGGATTGGGAGCAGGGACCGGGAGCAGGAATAGGGAGCAGGATGAGGAGGAGCAGGCACCAGGAGCAGGAGGTGTCTTTGTGTCCCCCCCCGGGATGTCACCACATCTCACCAGCACCGCTCGCCCCCAGCCATGTGCTCGGTGACTTTGGGACAGGGACATGGAGCTGCCACGTGGTGTGTCTGCTCAGAGAGCTCCTCGCATGGCCCAGGGGCTGTGATATCCCGAGGGGAATGCTGTATCCCGAGGGGAATGCTGTATCCCGAGGGGAATGCCCTCATCCAAGCACTGTCTCCTCCAGCCCGGGCTGGAACGGCAACGTGATGCAGAAGCCAAGTGCCTTTTGCTGTGAATATTTGTTCTTTTCTCTTCTTCTTTTTTTTTTTTTTTTTTTGGTCAAACGGAAACATTTCTGCAGGGAATGACTGTGACTGATTACATTTGTCAGGGTTTTTATCAAGCAATTGAAAGAGCTGGAGATTTTTTGGAAACCAAATAAGTGAAATATTTTGGCTGGTCAAAATTGTTTCCAGTAAAAATCCCCAGAAAACACGGTGAGAAACCGTTGTAGAAAATTTGCAGCGCAAATTAAAATGTGTTTTTCCAAGGGAAAACAGCTCCAGGGAAAAGAAATGTCTTAGCACCATTGGTGGGAGGATGGTCTGAGCTGAAGGCTTCTCCCTGTGGGCTGCTTGGCCCTGGGAGTGTGGTGCCAGGCCAGGGACAGGGGGTGCAGCTTTTGCCCTCACTGCAAAATGGCTGCACAGATTTTCCTCACTTTTTCCCCAAAATGCCACCTCTTGGCCACAGGGAAGGGAGGAGGGTTCCAGGCAGAGCATGGACTCCTGTGCATAGTGGGGGTGATTTGGTGGAGAGCCCCAGGACAGCTCAGGAGATTCCTCAGGAATGGGATGTACAGGAGACAGGGAGCTGTGCCATGCCCTGGGCACCCTGTGCCACCACACCAATGAGCAGTGCTGTGCCCTGGGCACCCTGTACCACCCCCTCAGGAGATGTGCCATGCCCTGGGCACCCTGTGCCACCCCCCCAGGAGCTGTGCTGTGCCCTGGGCACCCTGTGCCACACCAAGGAGCTGTGTCATGCCCTGGGCACCCTGTACCACCCCCTCAGGAGATGTGCCATGCCCTGGGCACCCTGTGCCACCCCTCAGGAGCTGTGCCATGCCCTGGGCACCCTGTGCCACCCCTCAGGAGCTGTGCCATGCCCTGGGCACCCTGTGCCACCCCCTTAAGAGCTGTGCCGTGCCCTGGGCACCCTGTGCCACCACGCCACAAGGATGTCACATTCCAGCTGCACCTCACCCTGGATGTCCAGACAAGGTGGGGCAGCTAGACAGAGTTAAAGTATTCCTGAGAGTCTGGCTTGAGCCTGTGGGAGAGGAACACGGAGCAGGAAGGTGCTGAGGGCAGGGTTTGGGTCACCACCGAGCCCGCTGGGGGCTGTGGTTTGGGATCTCTGCAGCCTTTTGGGATCTGTGCCGTGTTTCCCAGGGCTCCTGCAGCAGTTTTGTGGCCTCCTCCTTGTGTCTAAACCCTGCGTGTCCCCAGCGTGGCCCAGACCGGGCTGAGCCCTGACCCCGGGCTGAGCTCTGTGCAGAATGAGCCGAGCTCTCTGCTTAAAAATAGCTCATGACCATGCAAATCTGGGGCTGGATGTTAATGTGGATGCAAATAGGTGCTGGCAAAGCTGGCAGAGACACCCTGCCCAGCCATTCCCACCTGGGATTTGCAATGCACAGGCTTCTGGCACCTGCTGGGAGGGGGGATTTGCTGGGCTGGGTGGCAGAGGCTGGGATGTCACGCTGAGGGGAGCAGATTCCCACTGGATCACTGCTGCCCTGGCGGCTGGGGGAGCTCCCAGGAGGAGGAGAAGGCTCTGGGAAGGGCTGCCCACCCTTCCCAGCATCGCTCCTGTGGGTGCTGGAGGTCGGCACCCCCACACCCACCCTCCCGGGGATGGGGAACAACAGAGCCACGCTGTGCTTGTGGCACCCTCGCCGTTCCCAGGGAGTTCTGACGGCTCCCAAAACGCCATCCCAGGACTGGGCAGAGCAGCTGCTGGGAGCCAGCCGGGCTCTCCACCCCCAGAACGCCTCGGTGCCCCGTGCCCCCGAGAAAAAGCCATTTGCCATCGCTGCTGAAACGCTGTGCATGTCAGAAATACGGCTCCTGCGGGCACGGCTCCAGTCAGGAAGAGCCAGAGCACTCCACGGGCAGAGAGAGTCATGTGAAAAATGCTCTTGTTCCCTCTTAAGATGCTTGGAAGCAGCCTGAGGGCTTTAGCACTGTGCCGCTTTGGTTTAAGTTTCTCTAATGAGGTTTGCCTTCTATTACTGTCAGGGAACATTTTTCATTGTTGAAGCCACTGTAAATGCAAAGCCTTAAAAATGAGTTTCCATTTCAGATCTGACAGCTCAGCTGCTAATGTAAAATAGAGAAAAACCACAGATCAGGCTGCCTTTTAGTGCAATTAGCCCTCCAAATGGAGCAATTTACATTGGCACACTTGTGTATCTTCCTGCAGAAGGCAGGGAAAAAAGCCTCATTACTTAAGCGCAGACCTTTATGAGCAGAAATGAGGGGAAGAGAGAAAAAACACACCAGGGCTGGGAGGGCCGGGCTGCGCCTGCTCCCCGCGTGCTGACGTGCGGGGCTGGGCCGGGAGTGCCAGGCTGCCTCTGGATTGGCACTTGGAGCTGCCTTCCCGGGCTGGATTGGCACATGGAGCTGCCTTCATGGGCTGGATTGGCACAGGGAGCTGCCTTCATGGGCTGGAATGGCACATGGAGCTGCCTTCCCGGGCTGGATTGGCACAGGGAGCTGCCTTCCCGGGCTGGATTGGCACATGGAGCTGCCTTCATGGGCTGGATTGGCACATGGAGCTGCCTTCCCGGGCTGGATTGGCACAGGGAGCTGCCTTCATGGGCTGGATTGGCACATGGAGCTGCCTTCATGGGCTGGATTGGCACATGGAGCTGCCTTCATGGGCTGGATTGGCACAGGGAGCTGCCTTCCCGGGCTGGATTGGCACATGGAGCTGCCTTCATGGGCTGGATTGGCACAGGGAGCTGCCTTCATGGGCTGGATTGGCACATGGAGCTGCCTTCCAGGTCCTCCCTGGATGCCTGTGCCCCTCATGGAGCCGTGGGTGTGGTGACTGGGATGGTTCCCCGTGCCACACACTCTGCTCCCTGTGCCACACGCTCTGCTCCCCGTGCCACACTCTTTGTTCCCTGTGCCACACTCTCTGTCCCCTGGGCCACGACCTCTGTGCCCTGTGCCACACGCTCTGTCCCCTGTGCCACAGGCTCAGCCATCCCTCCTCTGCCAGAGGGGTTTATGGATTCCAGGAGCTCATGAGTGTTTCAATCCCTGCCAAAGCCCTCAGTGCTCCGGTGTCCTTTTTGTCACGTGTGCAGGTGACTGCACCAGAGGGGTGTGTCATGCTCTGGGCACCCTGTGCCACCCTGCCATGGGGCTGTGCCATGCCCTGGGGACCCTGTGCCCCCCTGCCATGGGGCTGTGCCATGCCCTGGGGACCCTGTGCCATCCTGTCACAGAGCTGTGTTGTGCCCTGAGGACTCTGTGCCACCCCACTATGGAGCTGTACCATGCCCTGGGGACCCTGTGCCACCCTGCCATGGGGCTGTGCCATGCCCTGGGGACCCTGTGTCACCCTGCCATGGGGCTGTGCCATGCACGGGGCACTGGCAGTGTGCCCACCCTGGGCCATGGTGCAGGATCCCAAAACGCCCTCTCAGAGGAGCTGCCACTTGCTTGTCAGCACCAGTTCTGTTTGCATCCTCACTCTTCTCTCTGGCTCCGTGCCTGCATCCTCAATGTCCCCCCAAGGCCACGGCCCCGCAGCTCCGGCCTCTCTTGGAATAAAATGAGATTTCTTCGAGGCCTCAGAGCTGCTCTGGCCTCCTCCTCCTCCCCCCTTTCCAGCTCCATCTCCCTGGCTGATGGGGCTGGAACAGCTCAGGTCTGCGAGGAGCCCCTTCCCTGCGAGGGCAGAGCAGACCTTGGGCTCTGATCCAGCTGCTGCCAATTCCAGAGGCCTCTCCATGCATTTATCAATGGTGTTTGTAAGGACAAAAGGGAGGAGGAGGAGGAGGAGGAGGTGGAGGCAGAGGCAGGCAGAACAGTGGTGGGGAAGCCTGGGAATGTGCAGGGATGGGCACTGCTGAGTGGCAGGGATGGGGATGAGCTGGAGCTGCATGGGCAGGATGTGCCACTGCTCTGGGCAAGGAGAAATCAGCATGGACTGAGCAGCTCTGGAGCTGCTTTGAACTGGGAATGGCCTGGCTGTGCTGGGGGGCTCCCTGCCCGCTGGCCCTGCACAGAACGGGGCTGAGCCTGGCCTGCTGCAGCCTGGAATGGTCCCTGAGCCCAGGGTAACAGCCTTGCACTCCATCCCATCATACGACTTCTCTTCCTGGGCATCCTGCACCCACATCCTTTGCTGTTCTCACCCTTCCAGCCCTCAGCACAGGGGTTTGATCCACGGCTGGGGCTCCAGTAGCCATCCCTATGGATCCTGGCAGGGTCAGCCCTGCACATCGAGGGTTTGCCATCCCCTGGGATGGTGCCAATGGCTTGGGGACTCTCCCCAGAGCCCCTGTGTCCCCTGTGGGGAGTGAGGAGCTGGGCTTGTGCCTCAGCATGGGGGGCACAGAGAGGAGGAGTACAGGTGGGGATGGCTCTGGGTCACAAGCAGTTCCAGTGGTCTGCACTGTTCCCTTGGCTGAGCCTGGCCTGCTGGAGTCCAGGATTCCAGCCTTCTACTCCATCCCATGGGCTGACCTCTCTTCCTGGATGTCCTGGGCCCAAATCCATCACTGTTCTCACCCTTCCAGCTCTCTGCACTGGGGTCAGCCCTGCACATCGGGGGTTTGCCATCCCCTGGAGTGGTGCCAGTGGCTTGGGGGCTCTTCCCAAAGCCCCTGTGTCCCCTGTGGGGAGTGAGGAGCTGGGTTCCCATGGGAGCTGGGCTCCCATGCCCCCCTCATCAAGAGGGGCACGGAGAGGTGGAGTAACTGTGGGTGCTGGCTCTGGCTCACAGGTAATTCCAGAGCTCTGTGCTGTTCCCTTGGGCCATCAGAGCCATCTCCCAGCCCCAAAGGGAGCTGTCAAGGATCCTGTCAAGCTGACACCACGCATTTCCCACAGTGACACCACCTTCCCCCGGCACCTCCGACGTCCAGCCCTGAACACGCCTGTGCTCCGTGGCCCTGCCCGGGACGGCTGTCAGGGTGACCTTTTCAAACAGCAGCGTGACACCAGCCTGCTCTGCTCACCTGAAGCCTCCCCGCTGCTCGGCCGTGCGCTGGCAGCTCCCTGTCCTCACCGCTGGCACCTGCACCGGCAGGAAGCGCTTCCTCATCTCCTCATCTCCTCCTCATCTCCTCCGCATCTCCTCTCCCCAGCCGGACCCCGTGGGAGGGCGCAGCGCGTCCTGAGCCACCCACCCGACCCCCCCCCGGATGCCGCAGGTGTCCGAACGCCGCTTCCCATTGTCTCGCAGGGCTGTTTTGTCCCTCCGCAAGGTTGGGAATGAGCCGCTTCCCGTCCCCGATTGCAGCGTGATCGCCGCTTTCATTCTCTACAGCTGCTCTCACTTTTGTCTGACGCCGCCCGCTTTTCTTAACAGGCCTCTGCTCTCCTGATTGAGGGATTGTCTCCTTGGGTGGCTGCGAGAGTATTCTTCGCAGCGTGGAATTATGATTCAAATTTCTCCTTTTCAATGTGCTCTTCCAGCTGATTCAGCTCGTAATTGTTTCCCTGGCGGTGGAACCGGCCCGCTCGATGCCGGAGCATGTTCGGCGTCAGGGGGGCTCGGCTCCAGCCACGCCGCGGCCGCTCGCACCTGAGCAACCTCTGCTTCCAGCCCGGAGATCAATTCCTCTTTGTCTGCCAGCCCGGGCTGATCCCGGCTTCCCTCTGCTGCCTGGAACCTGTTCTTTATCGCGGGTATTGATTTGGCCCCTCGGGACAGCGGTGGGTGTGAGGGGCTGGCAGCACACGGCATTAGAGCAGCTCTCACGCTGTCCTTCCCCTGCCGGGCCAGAGGATTTCAGGAGAGCTTGTTTGGCTCCCAGAATATCCAACTCCGTCCCCTGGAGCAGCCTGGCCTGCAGGGACACCTCCCACTATCCCAGGCTACTCCAAGCCCTGTCCAACCAGGCCTTGGACACTTCCAGGGATCCAGGGACAGCCCCAGCTTCTCTGGGCACCCTGTGCCAGGGCCTCCCCACCCTCACTGGGAGCAATTCCTTCCCAATATCCCATCTGCCCCTGCCCTCTGACAGTGGGAAGCCATTCCCTGTGTCCTGTCCCTCCATCCCTTGTCCCCAGTCCCTCTCCAGCTCTCCTGGAGCCCCTTTAGGCCCTGGAAGGGGCTCTGAGGTCTCCCCGGAGCCTTCTCTGTTCCAGGTGAGCCCCCCCAGCTGTCCCAGCCTGGCTCAGAGCAGAGGGGCTCCAGCCCTGGAGCAGCTCCGTGGCCTCCTCTGGACTCACCCAGTTCGTGCTGCAGCTGGCAGGGGCTGCTTTTCCCGAGGTTTCATTGATGCCCCGAGGTGCTGGCAATGCCCACAGGTGTCAGCATCCCAAGGGGAGCTGCTGAGCCCCCGCCCGTGTCTGGGCAGGGATCAGGGAGTGGAGGGTGCCCCAGGCTCCCATCAGCACAGGGTTCATCCTGTCCTGCCAGCACACAGAGCCCCCAGCCCTGGCATGTGCCGCTCCAGGGGATTCACCTGTCTTTACACCCAGTGTGGGGTGTCTGGAGCTCGCCCCCATGAGAAGGGCCAGGGACACCCTGTGCCATGACAGGATGACAGGACACCCACCCCTCACAGACACTCACTTGGGACCACGCTGGGGCTCCCGTTTCCCCAGCCCTCCCTCCAAGCACTCCATAAAATCACTGCTGTGGTTCATCCACATGTGCCCCAGACTGGACCAAACCAGCATCCAGCTCTCCGTGAGGGCTCTGCAGCTCCTCCAGCCTGCCCATCCCAAGGGATTTAGGCACCAGGTGACATCTGGGTCAGGATCCTGGTGGTGCCTGCTTGGGATCAGAGCCAGCACATGGAGCCAAAGAGCTCCCTGGCACTGCCATGGTCCTCCCCTTCCTCTGGCCCCAGAGGCTTCCCATTGCCAGGGGTTCCTGTTGGATCCTCACTGTGCCCTCTCCACCCTGGAATTTTAGCTCTTTCCTTCTGTAAACCCACCCCTGTCCCCCACAGGCTGAAGTGCTCCACATGGGGCAGCCATCGGGCCCTGCCTGCCCCACTCCCTGCTGCCCTGTGCCAGGGGCACTGCCAGAACCTCATCCTGTGGGATTAAGCATCATTCCCTGTGCCAGGGGCACTGCCAGAACCTCATCCTGGGTTATCCAGCATCCTGCCCTGTGCCAGGGGCACTGCCAGAACCTCATCCTGTGGGATTCAGCATCCTGCCCTGTGCCAGGGGCACTGCCAGAACCTCATCCTGGGTTATCCAGCATCCTGCCCTGTGCCAGGGCACTGCCAGAACCCCTTCCTGGGTTATCCAGCATCCTGCCCTGTGCCAGGAACACTGCCAGAACCCCTTCCTGTGGGATTAAGCATCATTCCCTGTGCCAGGGGCACTGCCAGAACCTCATCCTGGGTCATCCAGCATCCTGCCCTGTGCCAGGGGCACTGCCAGAACCCCTTCCTGTGGGATTAAGCATCATTCCCTGTGCCAGGGGCACTGCCAGAACCTCATCCTGGGTTATCCAGCATCCTGCCCTGTGCCAGGGCACTGCCAGAACCCCTTCCTGGGTTATCCAGCATCCTGCCCTGTGCCAGGAACACTGCCAGAACCTCATCCTGCGTTATCCAGCATCCTGCCCTGTGCCAGAACCCCTTTCTGTGGGATTCAGGCTCCTGCCCTGGGTGGGCACTGCTGGAAGCCTCCCCTGTGCCACGGACACGGTCAGAAGCTCCTCCTGGAGGATTCAGCATCCTGCCAGGAGCTGTGGGAAGGTGCTGTCACCCCTTTCCCGCAGTGCTGGGGTGCAGGAGCTGAGGGGGACAGCCTGGCAGCAGCGTGGTGTGGCACCACGTGTGCCTGAGTGTCCCTGAGTGCCGGGTCTGGCATGGAAACACAAAGTGCTTCCCGTGCCTCTTGTGTAATTCATGAGGGCTCCTCCAGCAGCAGCGCCTGGGAGGAGCCTGGGAATGGGATGAAGCACCAGGCTCGTGCCCTGTGTGACACCCAGCAGCCTGGAAGGGCTGTGGGGTGAGGATGGGTGTGGGACAGGAGTGTGGGACAGGGCTGTGGGGTGAGGATGGGCTGTGGGACAGGGAAGTGGGACAGGGCAGTGGGATAGGGCTGTGGGACTGGGCTGTGGGACGGGGCTGTGGGGCGAGGATGGGGTATGGGACACGGATGTGGGACAGGGCTGTGGGACAGGAGTGTGGGACAGGGCTGTGGGGCGAAGATGGGGTGTGGGACAGGGCTGTGGGGCGAGGATGGGGTGTG
>VZRZ01006131.1:82455-98847 GCA_013398175.1 Climacteris rufus
GTTTGGGGAGATGCAGTGGTTTTGGGGACCAGCAGGAGGTGTTTTGGGAGGTGCATTGGTTTTTGGGGGCCAGCAGGAGTTTTTTTGGGAGATGCAGTGGTTTTGGGGGCCAGCAGGAGGTTTTTTGGGAGATGCAGTGGTTTTGGGGGCCAGAAGCTGTGGATGAGTCCCATGGCCATGGGTGGGTGCAGCCAGAGCAGGAAGTGTCCCGGGTGCACCTGTGACACCCCCGTGGGCACCCATTCCAGCCGAGGGCCATCCCGACAGTCCCAGGAGCCTGGAGTCTCCCCCTGCCCCCTTTTTTGGGGTGCAGTGGTGCCCCCACCGCAGTGGGGTGCTGTGCCCGGAGCCCTGGGGACCCCGAGGACACCTCCCAGCGCCAGCACGGCAGGTCTGGGGGGCCCTTAGCAACACGGAGGCGATTCTGTGCCCGTTTGGAGGGAAATGGAGCTGCTGGAGTCAGAGTAAATAATTAAAGTTGGATCTGCGTAGGAGAAAGCCGAGATAACGGAGGCAGCTCAAGCAGAAAACCGGGGATTCGCTGCCGTCAGCTCTCCCGGGCACGGCCGCCCCGGGGGCTGTCCCTGGTGTCCCCAGCGTCCCTGCCCCTCCCTGGCCCTGCATTTGCTGTCCCCGACCCCTCTTCACACCTCGGCCGCTGCTTTTCACACTCGGCTTCCTGCTGCTGCCGCTGCATCGCGACCCAGCCGCCCATAACCACCCTGGGGGGGCTTCCAGGGCAGCCACCGCCATCAGCCTTCATCCTCCTCCTCCTCCTCCTCCTCCTGGCTGCCCCGTGGCCCAGGGAAGCCCCTTCCCACATCTGTGCCTATCGATTCGCCTCGTTTGGCTGCTCCCTCCTGTGCTTCATAAATGTCAACTTTTTTCCTCTGACAAAGAAATTTTGTGGTAATGACTCTTTGTGCCACTTCTAAATCCCCAATTACATAAGGAGCAGCAGCACAAAGCCATTCCCTTTGGTGGAAATCTCCGCGTAATCCCTTTTCCAGAGAAGCAGCCCGCCAGTGACACGCTTCTAACTCTTTGTTTGTTCTTTTGGATCAAATCTAACTGATTGCCGTGACTAATTAACTTTCCCTTTCTTCGGGCCTCTGTTGTCTTAATTAATTTCACAAATGCTGTGTTCCCAGCTCCCAGCCAGCTCGCGGGCTCGGCGGTGCAAAGCACCGGCAGCGGCGGGGCCGGGCGGGTGCCGGCGGTGGGGCAGGGCTGACTTCGCTGCCACCGTGGTTCCGAGGCACAGAGGGCCACCCTGCCACGTCCCCAGTGCCACCAAGCCCCTGATGGGGCTGCAGGGATCCCCGGGCACCGATGCTGGGGGGTGGTGGGAGGAGGTGGCTCAGAAGTGCGGATGGAGCATCTTCCCCTGCTGCCCGTGGGGCTGATCCTTGTGCAGGGCCTAATTCAGGTCCTCTCCACCTTCCAGCTCCTGCCATATCCTGATTTTTGTCCGGGGCATCTCCCCCTGCCCTGCAAGGCCCTCTGGAGTCGACACTCAGGCGTGGAGAAATCCAGCCCTTAGAATCCTGGAATGTGAAGGGTTGGAAACGACCTTAATGCTCATCCCAACTCCCTCTGCCATGGGCAGGGACACCTTCTGCTATCCCAGGGTGCTCAAGGCCTTCTCCAACCTGGCCAGGGCTGGGGCAGCCACAACCTCTCTGGGCAACCCGTGCCAGGGCCTCCCCATCCTCACAGGGAGGAATTTCTCCCTAAAGCCTGGTGCAATCTTGCTGCACAGGGCTGGTTTGGTGACACTTGTCCCATTCTCTTCCTGCAGGATCCTGGCACAGTGGCCACCACCACGTCCCTCCAGCTGCCCCTCCAGGACCCCCAGCATCACTGGGATCCACACCCGATGTTCTGCAGCGATGGGCACACGGATCTCAGGTGAGTTCTGTGCCATGGCTGTGCCCCAGGCTGGGTTTTCCCCAGACGAGGGTTGAGTTCAGCATTCAAACACGTCCTGTTGTCCCGGGCAGCGCTGCACAATGGAGCTGCATATTCATGAAGGCACAGCGGCTGATGGCAGCCTGAGATCTCATCTGCTGCTTCCAGCAGCCCTTGTGGTGGCTCTTATCAGCCCTTTCCTATCTGGGGTATGCCCTGGATGAATAAACATCGGAGCTCTTCCACACAGAGGCTCCAGGGCTGTGGAGTGCAGCAGTAGATGCTCGGTGGAGATAAAGGGCAGCAGCCTGGCTGAGATTCCTGCCAGCCTTCCTGTGCCCCAAACGTGGGGCTGACAGCCCTTCTCACTCTGTGGGGAGGGCTCTGCTCCTTGGGAAGGTCCCAAACCTTGGGGCAACCTGGGACAGGTGGGGGAATGTGCTTTGGACACGGCTCCAGCCCTTGATGTGGCAGAGTTGTGTGGCCACCGTGCCCCATGTGACAGAGGATGACAGGAGTGTGGCAGGATCCTATGGCAGGACAAGAGGAAATGGCCTCAGGCTGTGCCAGGGGAGGCTCAGCTTGGACAGCAGCAGGAATTTCTCCATGGAAAGGGTGCTCAGGCCTTGGCAGGGGCTGCCCAGGGAGGTTTGGAGTCCCCATCCCTGAAGGTGTCCAAGGAAGGCCTGGAGGTGGCACTCAGTGCTCTGGGCTGGGGACAGGGTGGGGATGGGGCACAGGTTGGATTCGATGGTCCTGGAGATCTTACCCAGCCTGAGTGACTCTGGGATTCTCTGATCTGTCAGAGGTTCCCCTGGCACAGACACGACTGGCAGAGCTTCAGCATCCCCAAACCAACAGGGGCACCAGCCAGGGGGTGAGAGGGGCCAGACAGAACACTGAGAGCTCAGGACCTGTGTCGAAGCAGGGGTGAGTGACCCTGTTTGCCATCAAGGCCTCTGGTAGGAAATGAAGGAGCTGGAGGGAATCCAGGAGCCTGGAGGAGGTGCTGAGGGAGCCAATCGCCCCAGCAGGTCCTGGGAGCTCGGAGGGACCCGTGCTGTGGGAAGCACGAGGCATTACTGGAACAGCAGATGACTCGCTCTGAAGGCTGCCAGGAGAAATCAGCTCCTTTGCAGAGGGTGGATTGAAACCCATCTGCAGTTAAGCCCTGGCAGTGCTGCTGTGTCTCCCGGGGGTCAGGCAGCCTTCGGAAATCTGGGAGCGCCATCGCTGCCGTTCCCGGCGGCTCCGCTTCACCTGGAGCAGCACCCACCCCTGGCCGGGATCAGCCAGCCTCTGCCACTCACAGGGAGCTCCTTTCCCTGTTTGTAGCTTGCAGCTGAAAGCTTCTGCCACCACACAGAAGGAGCTGTGGCCTCTGGGGACAGGAGCTCGGCGCCGTGGCTCGGCCGGGCCGCTGGCAAACAGGGGCTGCAGCTACACAGCCAAGGGCTGAGGACAAATTTGAAAAGATTTGGTGTCCCTTTGTAGAAACCTTTGATTAAACCATGGCAGCTGGGATTCAGCTGGTGCTCCTCTCCCTGGCCTCCCACCCCCTCCTGCTTCTTCATCTTCCTCTCTTCTGCCTTTTCTTCTTGCCTCTTTTGCTGCCTTCACTTTGGAAGGGAGTGGATCAATAAATAAATAAATAAACCCACAGAAATGTTATTTCTCCGGCGAGAGGCGCCTTGAAGTTCATCAGAAATAACAATCCTGACTCTGGGTGCATGCGCAGGGCAGGGAGAAGGGATGTGATTATTCCCTGGGGAAAAAACACCAGCGCAACACGTTGGGCCTGTTCGGAGGGCGCCGGGCTGACGATTCACCAGCAGCCTTTGAGCTCTCACTCAGTGGCTCGGGGATTTCTGACATGAAAGGGACACCAGTCAAACGAAGGGAAGGATCATCTTGCAGGATTAAATCTCCTTGTCACCAACCCATCACAGCACGGTGTTATGTTGGAGGGACAGATCGTTTGGAGGAGTTTACAGCAGATTGAACCTGAAATTCCAGGGGATTTTTGGCACATGAAGCGGCCGCAGGTGGCACCAGTACTGCAGGAGAAGGGGTGGCTGCGTGTCCCCAGGAGGAGAAGGACCCGCCTGGCCCCACGGGAGCCTCAGCCTTCATCTGCCATGCAAAGGAGCATGCAAAGCCCTGCAGTGCCTCCCAAATCCACCCAGAGGATGAGGGAACTCAAAATCCAGAATTTACAGTGAGCAGCACAATGAGTCAGGATCCAAAGGCTTTCATCTCGGGGCTTGACTGCCCCAGAACTGCCCCAGACTGCGAGAGTGTGCAAAGGGGACAATTCTGCAGACATTCCTGGGAGATCACACACGTCAGTGGAGACAGGAAGCTGTCCAGGTGCATTCCTGAGACCCGGCACGTCCCTGTGTCCCACCAGTGACTCAGGCTCCTGGGGGCACAAACCCACAGAGCAGGGCCAGAGGATGAGGGCGGTGTGGGGGACACAGCCACAGCCCCCCAGCCCCTTCATCTCTTTCTCAGGGTCAGGGTGGAGGTGGGCAGGACCCTCCTGGTCCTTGTCACACTCCAGCAGTGCCACGAGTGAGGCCTGCACGTGTTTGGCTGGATGGGGGAGCAGGTTCAGGGAGGGAGTGTCTGCCAGGACAACCTGCACGTGGCAGTGCCATGGGGCAGCAGCTCCTGAGACAAGGTGGGAATAGGGGATATCTTGGTTCTGAAGTGTTCAATCCGCTCCTTTCCCGGTGCAGGTGTTAATGGGGCTGAGCCTGGGTGACACAGGAGCTGCTCTGAGTCACTGTCAGGGGCTGGGAGCAGAGGAAATATTGTCTTATCCAGGCCTTTCCTACAGGAGATGTCTCATTTAGCAGCTATTGCTGTCAGTGGACAAGAAGATCCTTGTGTGCAAAGTCCACCCCATGGGCTGCTCCGAGGAGTGGCACTGGCAGCTTGGAAGGGAACGACAGCAATTCCAAAGGTCAGCACAAGCAAAGAGTCAGGAGGAGCTCTCCTGTGTCAGCAGTGAAATGTTGGCTGTGTTTGGGTGAAAAGGATGGGAAAAGGAAGTCAGAAAACTGAAAAATTCAAAGCAAGTGAAAATCACGGTGAAGGAACAGTGGAGGTGGAATGGGATCAGCCTGGGGAAGGCCTGGTGAAGATAACCGGTGGCTGCCTCATCCCTGGAAGTGTCCAGGTCCAGGCTGGATAGGATTTGGAGCAATTTGGGATAGTGGAAGTTGTCCCTGCCCATGGCAGGGATGGAACAGATGAGTTTTAAGTTCCCTTCCAACCCAAAGCATTCCATGATTCCCTGTCCTGTACATGCTGTTGTTTGAGCCTCACAGAACCCCCACAACCAACAGGAGAATCCTCACAGGGTTCCTGGAGAACCCTGGAGCTCGTACTCCTCCATTCAGAGGGAGAGGGAGGATGTCAGAGGCTTCCCTGACTTTGTCCCAGCCCTGCCATCCCTCTGGGAAATCAGCTGGGGAGCTGGGGTGTGAAGCAGCACCTGCAGCTATTGTGTTTGAAATTCTCCTTCCTGCAGAGGAATTCCATGTGGCCAGGCCAGCTGGTTGCCAAAGCAATTCCCCCGGGGCCATTTCCTCCCGGGAGCGCTGCAGAACCCGCACGTCCCTCTTGTCCCCTCCCCAAGCCACCTGCACGGCACAGAGCAGCACACGCAGGGCAGACAGAGCCAGAACTGTGGGACATGGGTGGGGAAGGGTTTCCTGCAGCCAGCCTGGGCTCCACCTGTACCCGCAGGTGCTGCAGGATGCCTGGATTTGTGCTCTGGCCAAAAAACGAGCTGCTGGGGCCGCTGTCCTTGCTGTGCCCCTGACTCCCGCCTGCACCCTGCAATCCAGGCAGCTGGGAGGGGATCCGTGGCACCTGGCGAGGCTCACGTCCACACGGGCAGACAGCAGCCCAAAGGGCAGGGAAAGGGCTGGATGAGGAGCAGGAAGCTTGGGAAGGTCAGGGAGAGCAGGTCCGACCAGCACAGGGCTGCTCCGGGTCTGTGCTCCAGGCGGGATGTTCCCTGCCTGCTCTTATCACAGCTTCCCCAAATAACCCAGGGAGCTGCTGCACGATCCCTGCAATCCATGGGGATGTGAGCTGAACTCTGCCTGGGTCTACTTTGAAGGGAGAAGGGCTGCAGAGCCAGTTAAGGCTGCCGAGTGCTTTGCAGCATCAAAGGGTGGCCTAAGCTCCTCTCTGCTCCCTCTCTATCCTGCCCAGCTTGTTTTGGTGCCTCGGGGATGATCACAGCCCCCTCCTCCACATCTCTTTTTAAAGAGCTTTTTGGTCCCTCACTCCAGGGAGTTGGCAGTAAATGCTCAGCCTGGCGTTGGCTGCCTCCGCGTCGCCGGAAAGGTGCATCCCACAGGGATGGGATGATGGGGTCCCTGGGGAATGGTGCCGCTGGGGAAACAAAAGCATCATTGTATGATCACAGAACAGTTTCGGTTGGAAGGCACTTCAAAGCTCAACTCATTCCAAGCCCCTGCCATGGGTAGGGACACCTTCCACTATGCCAGGTTGCTCCAACCTGGCCTTGGACACCTCCAGGGATGGGGCAGCTTCTCTGCGCAAACAGGGGTTTGTGAGAAACCCTGGACTTCCCATCCCTCACATCCAGCCAGGCTTCGACCATTTCCATGAGTAGAAACTGCATCTACGGAAAAAGTGGGAGGTGCAGAGTGTGCAGGGTCCATATAACCAGATTACAAAGTATTCTTCCATTTTCCACACTCCAACGAGGAGAGGGAAGAGCAGCAGCGTTTCACGCTGACAGGCAGTGCCAGCCGTGGCACAAACATCTCATCTGCGCCTGGAAAATGAGGCTGTGGAGCCCGGGAGTGAGAACACTGCCCATTAGGCTAATGGGACATTAATGCTGCCCGTGGTGGAGATCGGAGTGCCCACGGTGAGCCTGCGACCTGAGAGCAGCGGGGTGGGAGCAGGGACTGCCACGGCGGGGTGGGGGCTGCTGGGACACCCTCAGCTGTGGCACCTCATCCCTCTTTTTAACCCGGCTGAGTTGGGGGTGCCCCCCAAAGCCACCCCCCCAAACCTCTGCTCCTTTGCGGGATCGCTGGAGCAGCAGTAAATGAAATACTATTGCCTGATTACAGTCAGGATATGGCTCCAAATTGACTGTTTTATAGTCTTGGGTAATTTCATTTTTTCCTTCAGTGAATGGTTTGCCATATGCCCACAGCCCTCGCTCGGATCCTGGCACAGCTGCTTCCCCAGCACAGCTCCTGTCCCCGCCCCGGGGCTCCGCCACGCTCAACCCCTCTTACTGGTGTGGTGTGGTGGCTTCCTGCCGGGAATCCCTGCCCCAGCGGGCAGCAAAACCATCCAGGAACTCTCCGGGGAATCCAAGACCTGTGGGAGGGTGCAGGGTGAGAGGCTGGAACTGTCAGGCTTATGCCAGCATGGGCAATTCACTGATGCTGCTGAGAGCCCCCCAGGGCTCCAGCAAGGTGCTGGAAGCCCAGGAAACTGGGATCAAGGCTGCATTTTGGGCTGCATGTCCTTAATAAAGCCTCTGGTTAGGCCTTCATCCAGCTCATCTCCCTGCAGGCACTGCCACCCTCCCAGGGCTCGCGGGGGCTGAGCTCTGCCAGCAGCACGAGGGGTTCACAGGCAGGCTGTGATCCTCTGGAAGGCCAGGGGGATGCTGAGAAGGGAAACAGCGGAGCGGCCAGACCCCCTCAGCAGCAGTGCTAAGCCTTGCTCAGCCTCGCTGCACCACGGGGCTCCCTCTCCCAGTGCCTCAGCCCGGGATTCGGATCATTTTCTCCTAAATGGCCTGGCTGTGTTTTTCCAAGTGGATCACATTGTGCCTGCCGGCTCAGCGGGGCCCACTCGCTGTGGCCTCTCTCCTGCTTGGTGTTTTGATCTCTCCCCTGATTTAGTTTCATGTGCAGATTTCAGGGATGTGTTATTCAGGAGAGCTGTGTCTCACTCATTCCAGCCAACACCGCTTGGGAATATCGCTTTTGTTTGTGCCTTAAAAAAAATTCCCCTACATTTCTGCAAAACTGTTTTGTCTCTGGTTGTTTTTTCACTAAATTGGGAGAAACCATTTTGTGTGACACCAGTTCTAGAGTGAGTTGTGTGAACGAGGGGTCCCTGGGGACTCCCTGCTTCGTTCTGTCTGCTTTGATTCACCGTGGGGATGCTTCAAGACTCATCATGGGATGCCCCACATCCCTAAACCCATTGTGGGAGATCTCGTGGAAAAAGCTTTGTCTCTGTTCCGTGACTCACCCCATGTCCTGTAGGAAGGCAGACAGGACAGGGCATCTCTGATATTTTCACAGCCAGCATCAGGCACAGGTAACCCCACCACTGGAGCAGGGCTGGGAGTGCTCAGCGAGGATATTCCCACCTCGGTGTCTCTGCAGCACTGGAATCTCTCGGTTCCCCACGTCCATGGCCTCTGGGGCCATTTGGGAAGCCCTCTGGTGATGCCTTCTGAGTCAGAGAACAAAAAGTGATGAGTAAAATCGTTGTCCTAAAACCATGAGACCTTTAGGACTCAAAGCTGTTTCTGCAAGTGCCCTGAGGGCTGTGGAAAGTTCAAGCCCAGCAAAATATTGCCTTGAAACTGGAAAGTCCCTGCAAGTCCCTCACAGCTGCTGCTTCTGTTTACTCTCTGTGCCAGGATTATTAACGAAGGTGTTTCACAAACAAAGCCAGCCCTGGTCCCCGGAATTCCACTGGCACCTCCTGATCTTTGCAGCTGCCCTTTGTCCTTGGCTTTGAGGGCGGGCAGAGCGTGTGCCCACACAGAGCTGCTGGCAAGTCCACAGGCAAAGACTTCCCCATGGAGATGGAGGTGGGGACAGAGTTCCCGAAGTGCCTGAGGCTTTGCTGGGCAGGATGACCATCACTGTGCCAGTGTCTCCATCCCTGGGCTGTCTCTGGGCAGGATGACCATCACTGTGCCAGTGTCTCCATCCCTGGGGCTCTCTGGAGATGAGCAATGCCTGGCACTGCTGTTGTCCGTGGGGCAGGGTCCCTGTGGCACCTTTCTGGATCTCAGAGCCACCACGTTGCTGTGTCCTGTGGGACAGACAAGCTCTGCATCTGCCCTTCCTCCACATGGAATGGCTTGGGTTGGAAGGGACCTTAAAGCTCATCCCATCCCACCCCTGCCATGGGCAGGGACACCTCCCACTATCCCAGGTTGTTCCAAGCCCCATCCAACCTGGCCTTGGACACTTTCAGGGATCCAGGCGCAGCCACAGCTGCTCTGGGCATCCTGTGCCAGGGCCTCCTCACCCTCCCAGGGAGCAATTCCTTCCCAATATCCCATCCAACCCTGCCCTCTGGCAGTTTGAAGTCATTCCCCTTGCCTTGTCACTACAGTTCCAATGAAGAAGCCCTCTCTGACTTCCCTGTAGCCCCTTCAGCTACTGCCCCGTCCTGGATTCTGTAAGGCAGGGCCAGGCAGTGCCTCTCTAAGGAGTCCCTGGCTCCAGCAGTGACCCCGGGAGCAGGAGGGGAAATCCAGGATGTGCTTGTTCCACATTCCAGCTGTGTTTGGTGTGTTCTGGAGCTTGGGGATCTCCATCTGGCCTCCACCACTGCTGCCCTCCCTTCCCTGCTGCCCCACGGGAGTCACTGAGCACCCACAGCCTTCTCTAGAGTGGAAAAGAGGGAGGCTGTCCTGCACCCCTGCACCCATCCGTGCCTCCATGGTGCCGGGAAGCCGCCGGCTCCCCCGGGCTCATTAATGTGGAGCGCGTGCGTGCCCTGCTCCCCGCGCATCGATCTGATAAATGAAGAGCTGCCGATGGTATTTTCTACCCTTTTAAGTGTTAAAATAACATTTTAGTGAAATATGAGCAGGTCAGAGCCGAGCTGCCCCCTTTCATCTCCCAGCACAAAGCAGCTGGAGGGGAGGGAGTCTGCGCGGGCAAGCAAGTGCACTCCCACATCCATGGGGGACGCTCCCGGGAACAGGGCACAGGTGGGTGTGGGGTGGTGCTCGGGTGGCCAGGAGGGGATTAGGGGCTGGTGTGGGTGTGCAGGGGTTGGTGCTGCCCCTGGGTGGGTGCAGAGGCCGGGCTGTGCCCAGCCCTTGGCACGGGACAAGGAGGAAACCCCATTTCCATCCCTACCACAGTGAAAACTTCCACGTGTCCAAAGCTCCTCCAGGTGCAGAGCTTTTTTGGAAACTTTAGCAACTCATGACTTCTCCTTGAGTCCTTCAGGCTCTTCTTTCTGCAATTCCTTCATGGAAATGCCATGGCTTGTGTTGAGGACTGGGAAAATGAAATGATGTTGTCCTTGAGATCCCTGTGCGCTCTGGCCTGTCCCTGCCTGGCCAGGAGGTGAGGGCTGGGTGAAAGGGAAACCAAACCCCACGTGAGAAACGGGGGATTTCAGCCAGTTAAACTAATCTGGAAAATGGATTGGATGAGGGAAAAAAACGAGAAATGCTCTCTGGACTGTGAAATGATGCTCTGGAAATTGGAGTTATCACTGACAGCTGCTCCTGGTGGAGTCCCTGGTGTCAGGAAAAGGAGTGGGAGCAGCAGCAGCTTTGGCAGGTCCTGGGGGTCCTGCCCTGCCTGAGGCAGTGGTGGCCTGACCTTCCTTGTGTGGGGGATCCAGCCCTTTCCAGGCCTCATGGATTGGCTGGATCTGGTGGCTGTAGGGGATCAGTGCCAATTTTACCCCCCCCAGTATGACCAGTTCCTTCAACACCCAGGATTCCTGTGCATCCCTGGGGCTGCCTGGAGCTGCCTTGGCTATCCTTCTCTTCCCATCCCACACATCCTTCCCCTACCCATCCCAGCCATCCTTCCTTTGCCCATCCCACACGTCCTTCCCCTGCCCATCCTGTGCCCCTTCCCCTGCTCATCCCATCCACCATTTCTCTGCCCATCCCACACATCCTTTGCCCATCCACCCTGTGCCCCTTTCCCTGCCCATCTCCCCCCACAACCCTTTGATTCCCTCCTTCCCCTGCTGCCAGGGAAGCTGTTCCCAACACATCTTTGCATCTCCTCTCTCCAACCAGCCGAGTCCAGCTCCTCCTGAGGCTCCAGCCCCCCTTCCCACCCTGTTGCCCGATGCCTCTTCCCTCTCCACATCCCTGGAGTGTGATTGCTCCGTGCCCTGGGTGAGAGCAGGAGAAATATGTGCTGAGATGACATTTCGGTTATACATGATGCTATTAAAATATGATAAGAACGCTATTAACATTAATAATCCTTTTCATTGTATCATTTAGGGAGCAAAACAAGCCATTAAATATTACAGAGTCATTGGGGCTTTGATGGCTTCAGGGAGGGGAACATTTGGCCGTATTTGTCTACACACACTCTGGAAATACAACATTATCTCTGGGAAATGGGGTTCTCTGGGCTCGGCGGCCCCATGGATCCGGGATGCTCTGGGATGTGTCGGGGTGGGATGGCCAGGTCCAGGTGCCAGGGGAGGCAGAGGTGTTGGAGGTGACCCTTGTTGGGGCACAGGGAGAGGGGACAGGCCAGGGTTCCCTGGGAAGGGTGGGGGGGCTGGCTGGGTTCGAGGAAGCTCCCGTGGAGATCCCGTGTGCTGCTTGTGCCAGCCAGGAGGAGGCTGCATGGATTGGGATGGGCTGCTCAGCCCAGGCAGTTCTGGGTACCTCTCTTCAACTGCAATCTCCCCTGCCCCCCTCCTGCCTCCTTCTCCAGGGTGTCTGCCGGTGTTACAGCAGAGGGACCACTTGGATTTCCCAACATTAACCCCACGGTCCAGGCTGGAACCTCTCAGCTTGGAGCTGCTGTTTGCACACCAAGCCTGCTGCCAGCCCTCCCACACCACCTTCCGCTGGCTCTGAGTTCCCCAAACCTCAGCAGAACTCTGCCTCCTCTCCCTGCTGCCGTGCTCAGCCCTGAAGCTCATCCATGTGGGAGCTCCCTGGACACTGAAGCATTAGCTCTTAAACGCTGGGAAAGGCACCTCTCTCCCAGGCAGCTCCCTGGGGAGGAGCAGTTCCTGCATCCCTAATGCTCTGCCTGCATGGGTTCTGTTCACTCCGAGGCCTTGGCAGCACCATCCCCTCTCTGCACACTCGTCCTCTGGGGACAGGGCAGCAGGGATCTCTTGTAGCTGGAAAGCCTTTGTTTGGCACAGCTGCTGAATTCCCAAACTGCACTGCCTTCACCTGGGCAGCAACCAGCTCCTTGCCCAGCCCATCCCCAGGATCCAGCTGTGCAAAATCCAGCTGTGCAAAATCCAGGTGTGAAGGGCCTTGGGATCAGCCCTGTGCTCTGCTCTGGGAGCTGGGAAACCTTTGGTACCCACAGGCCCCTCGGTGCTGCTGCTGCTGCTCAGGATGCTGGGCAGGGACCAGGAGCCAAGCCAAGGCCCCCTGAGCTGATCAAATGCCACCAGGGCCGTTGTTATGGGGATATTTCCCTGTGGTGACAGCAGCAAATGAGGAAGAGAACAGAAAAATGTGCCGAGGCTTTGACAGGACTGTCAGAGCCCCGAGTGAACGCTAACAAGGACGAGAGTGGGCTCTTTAAACAAATCACTGTCATGTTGCAGGCATATCATTGTTTAACACAGCCACCACGAGTCACCAGGAAAGGTTAAAGCGAGAATGGAAGACTCAGTCCCGGGAAATGTGTCAGAGCTGAGCTGTCCTGGGGACTGAGCGTTCCCCCCTGCAGCCAGCTCGGCTTTGGGCCGGAGCCTGGAGTCCTTGGAGCATCCTTGGGATGGACCTGCCGTGGTGCTTGGTGTTGGAAAGGCTTTCCTGTGGATGTGGGCACAGCAGCAGAAGGATCTGCACTGCCAGGGACACCCATTCCCCGTGTCCTGCCCTGGGGAGGAGCTGGAAGAGGCTTGGCCCATGCAGTGAGAACCAAACCCCAGCACGACCTGCAGCCACACCCCTGGGGTGCTCCAGGGAGGTGACCCAGGCTGCTGTGGGATGGCCACGCTGCCCAGCAGGCTCTGAGCTCCCAGGGTTGCCTGAAGAGGCCCCTTTGGCTGGCTTGCTGTTGCCCAGGGTCCATCATCCCGGGAGCCTGGAGTGGCTTTGGCATCATGGGCTGGAGTGGGGACCAGTGCCCTGCTCACAGCTCGGGGGTGCTGTCCCTGGCACAGTCCTGCTCCATCCCTCCCACCCCTGGGGAAGGGGAGAGGGGCTGAGTGGGCAGGGAATTCCTGCTGTAAACCCATTCCAAGCCCAAATCCTGCTGCCTGTCCCGTGCCACAGCGCTTACTGGGAGATCTGGAGGAATCCCCATCCTTGGAGGCTGTCGAGGCACATCCCTGGCCGGAGCCAGTGCTGGATGCAGCTCCAGAGAGGAGCAGGGATCTCAGAGGAGTCTCCCCACCCACCCCTGCCGGGCTCTGCGCAGAGCCAATCTCCCAGAAATCTGAGCCATAACTCTTTGGGAAGCAGCAGGAATGAAATAAGGGAGGTTGCTCGCTGGCACCCAGGGTCACTGCCTGCAATTCAGGAGGAGCCCAACGCTCCTGCCCGGGAAAATCACCTGCCAAGGTCTCAGCAGCACTCCCAGCTCAGGCCTCAGCACTCTGCTCACGTGCAGCCCATTAGGCTAGGAAATATGGAACAAACCCCAAAGCTCCAAAAGGCCCTGCCAGCCCCTCCAAGGCTCCTCTCCCCATCACGGAGCATCTCCCAGAGCAGTGCATCAAACTTGCGTGTCTCACTCTCAGTCAGAGGCTGTGACAAGCCTGGCCTTTCATGCTACACAATCCTCCCAAACCAAAGGCCCCGTGGCAGCGCTGGGCACCTGGAGAGAACGCTCCTCTCTCATCTGGAGCTCATCCCTGCCGGGGCTCTGGGTGCCCCTCAGTACTGCCACGTTCAGCAGCCCCTCCTCTGCTGGGTAAAGCAATTGGGCAGCTTTCTAATTAGGCAAATATCGTTAGGCAGGAGGCTGTGGTAGGACAGATGAAGGAAAGCCTGGTGTGGAAGCAGAGCCAAGCCTGCTCTGCTCCAACACCACTCCCTTATTCCTCCATCCTGCCCTGGATGAAGGGTCACTCCGTGTACCCAGAGGGAAAAGCACACACAGAGCCCACTCCCAGGGGTGGAAAACATTGTAGGGAATCCAGGCTGCAAGGAATAAAAGATAAAAAAACCCCAGAAAGATGTGAAGGAAATGCCTCCAAAATGGTTTCAAGGCAGCAACGCTGAGCCTAATTCCTGGCAGGCAGGGATTTCCCAGCTTGGAGGAGACTTTAGAGAGGGAAATTTGGGAGAGTGGCAGTGACAACACAGTTCCCTGCAAGAAGGGGTGGTGTGGGATGTGTGGCTGGGCTCTGCCACCAGTGATGGCTCCCTGACCTCTGCTGTGGGGATTTTCCCCTTGGATAATGTGTCCAGAGAGGGAAGAGAGGACTCAGATGTGCCATGAGCTAGGCAGGCTCTTTCCAGCAGAAAGAGCTGCACTTTTGTGCAGAAATACCCTTGCAGTATCTGCTGGGGCAGGAGCAGGGGAAGGGCAGCAGTGGGTTTAGGGATTTGGTTGGGATCAGAGCATCCCACTGCAGCAGCCATGTGCTGAAGGGTCCAGCTTCCAGCAGCCTGGGGGTGCTTCCAGCTCCTCACCTGCCCCTCTGGAGCCCACAGCTGCATGGCTGAAGCCATGCCAGAGGCACCAGGCCATGCAGGGAGGGTGCTGACCAGACCCTGAAGGATAAGCCTGGCAGAGCAGAGCATTCCCTGCCCCTGGTTCCCATCCCTGGCCCTGTTTTCCATCCCTCAGGCAGAGCTCCTCACAGCTCTGGACCCTACACACAGCCCATGTCCCAGGCCTGCCACCCCAGCTCTGGCCAGGAGGGCCTGTGTCCCATCCTGGTTCCCAGAGGGATGTTTGAACCTGCTCCCTGCCATGGGAACAGGGGATTCCATGGAATGTGGCACCTCTCCCTTGCAGTGCCATGGGTTTGCTTGCCCGGGCTCCACGGGAGGGGAGCAGCAGCACTGGGCAGTGCTGGGGAGCAGGAAGAGTCCTTAGGATTCACCATCTGCATCCAGCCCCATGTGGGAGCCTGCCCAGCAGCAAAGCATCTGGATTTGTGCAGCTGGCAGAGCAATCCCGTGATCCCAGCGAATCAGAGATTATCGAGGGGGAAAACTCGGGGCTTAAGTGGGATCGGGAGGAGGAGAGGAGGATTTGGAGCTGGTCCGATGGGTTAAGCCACTTGTACTGGCTGAGATTAAGACAGAAGGAGTCTGATTTAGATGGGAAATCTGCTGCACCCCCTCTGAGCCCTGGCCATGCTCTCCAGCATCTCGTGGTGCCGGAGGGCGACAGCTTGGTCCGAACCAACACGGCTCAGAGGGCAGGAATGGGGCCTGGAGAGCTCCTGTGCCCCCTCTGGTGCTCCTGTGCCTGGTTGGAAGTGTCTGTTCCACCTTCCTCATGTTCCTTTCCCTGATACAGCATCAGTCTTGATGGCTTTCCATTGGATCCTGCCTCTCTCCCCTCTGGAAAAGCCCCTTGCCAGGCCTGCAGATGGAGGGAGATGGAAGGAATTGGCATTTCCTGCTTCCCCTTCCCACAGGGATCCATCCCTGGTGCTGCCACTGCTCCCACACCCCTGTCCAAGGAGGCACCTCCATGCCTGTTCCCTCTTGCCCAGGATTTTTCCCTGCTCCAGTGACTCCAATTCCCTCATTGCCTCAAAATACCACCTGCAAGGAAGGGCAGCCCTGAATCCAGCCCAGAATCCCATGGAGATGCTCAGGATTGCCATTGCTTCCCAGGGAGGCTTCCAAAGCCCCCAGCCCCACCACGCTGGTGTTTCCTTGCCATGGGATCTCTGCTGGGATCAGGGTGCTGCTCCCCTTGGAATCCAGCCTGGCACAGCCCCCGACAGCTCCAGAGCAGCCCTGGCTCTGGGAGCAGCTCCATCCCAATGGCAGCTGAGACCTTGGAGCTTTTCCAAGGTGAGGGTGAGATGAAGGAAACCTAAAAAGAGCCAGTGATGGGAGACAGGGGGTGGGAGCAAAAAGAGCAGTCAGGGATGACAACAGCTCCCGGCACTTCCCCTGCCGAGGCGCGTCCAAGCCGAGTCTCCCATGGCTGCTGTGCAGACATTTCTGGGAGCGGGGCCCAGCATCTTCCCCTGGGTGCTGGCAGAGGAGAGCTCAAGGGACCTTGAGCAGCTGAGAGAGGAGACGCAAAACTGGTCTGTGAAAGCAGCCCCGGTGCCTGGTGCTGGCCAAGGTGGCACCAAAGCCCTGCCCGTGGCCACCCTGGCCAGGCAAGCACAGCCAGGAGCCCCCCTGGAGCCTGGGATTCCCCTTCCACAGCCCTGGAGAGGCAGGATCCAACCCAGGGGAAAGGAAAGGAAAGGAAAGGAAAGGAAAGGAAAGGAAAGGAAAGGAAAGGAAAGGAAAGGAAAGGAAAGGGAAAAGAAGAGAAGAGAAGAGAAGAGAAGAGAAGAGAAGAGAAGAGAAGAGAAGAGAAGAGAAGAGAAGAGAAGAGAAGA
>VZRZ01006131.1:111026-126182 GCA_013398175.1 Climacteris rufus
GGGCTGAGGGGGATGGCTGTGGCAGGTCTGGGGGAGCACAGACAGGTGTGAACTGTCCCTGGCAGGAGGAGGATGAGGAAAGCCAGGCTGGAAAAGCCCAGGTGCTTTCACAGGGATGCCGCGTTGGGGACAGCAGCAGGATTTACACCTGGCATGGGAGAACGGCGAGGGGGGGCCGGGAGGAGGGTCTCACCCGGAGCAGGGGTGACAGGAAGTGCTCCGTAGCGCTCTCCATGGCAACTGCCGGGCTGGGAGGAGGATTAAGGGATTCGCTTTGGCTCTGCTGAGCCTAAGCCAGCGCCTGAGGGGCTGCGAGCGCCGTGGGTGTCCCTGTGCCTCCCGTGTCCTCCTGCAGCGGGCTGGAGGGGCACCCAGCTGCTGCCTGGCAGGCGGGGCAACATCGGACCTGGCAGCAGAGACAGGGCTGCTCTGGGAGAAAAAACCCTCAGTGCCTCCCCAAACCCACCAGCTGGGCATGTCCTGCAGCAAACCCACCCACGGGGCAATCCCAGCATCAAACCCACCCATGGGGCAATCCCAGCATCAAACCCACCCATGGGGCAATCCCAGCATCAAACCCACTCACGGGGCACCCCCAGCATCAAACCCACGCATGGGGCACCCCCAGCATCAAACCCACCCTCAGGGCACCCCCAGTATCAAACCCACCCTCAGGGCACCCCCAGTATCAAACCCACCCACGGGGCACCCCCAGCATCAAACCCACCCTCAGGGCACCCCCAGCATCAAACCCACCCACGGGGCACCCCCAGTATCAAACCCACCCACGGGGCATCCCGGTGCCTGCAGGGGAGCCCTGCCCTGATGGGGATGAGCCTCCTGTTCCCCTGAATCCTTCCTTGCCTTCCTGGCCAGTGCTGGGGTCTCGCTGAGACTGGTGAGCTCTGCAAGGGGAAATCTCCTCTCTGGGGATGTGTTTTTCCTCTCTGGGGATGTGCTTTTCCTCTCTGGGGATGTGCTTTTCCTCTCTTGGGATGTGTTTTTCCTCTCTGGGGAGGTGTTTTTCCTCTCTGGGGAGGTGATTTCCTCTCTGGGGAGGCTCCCAGCCATCAGGGTCTCTCCCTGCATCCAGAGGCGAGCACATCACGTGGATCCACGCAGGAGCAGAGGTGTGTGAGCCAGGCAGGGAGTGCCTCCCTCGCCCCACGTCACCGCCACCGGTGACCTGGATTCCTCCCTGAGACACGAGCTGGTGACCTCAGCCATAAACAAAGGAGCGGAATCAAACCAGGGCAAGATAGATGCCTGTTTTATAGGCTTTTTAAAAGCTTTTGACTCATTCTGGCAGGCAGGACTAACCTTAAATTGCCGTGTGATGGAACTGGGGGGGAAATCTTCTGGCAACATCGACGCCGTGCAGCGATCCATCGAGAGCAGGATAAAAATAAACAGCGTGGAAAGGGGCCCTGGGGCTGGCAGGGGGAGCAGCACCCCGGAGTTAACCCCTGCACCCCAACACAGCACCCTGGCCTCGCCTCCTCAGCCCCCTCCACGCAGGGGGGATCAGCAGGAGGGGGCCTGGGGGCTGACATCTCTCCCTGACAGGATTTTCCGGTGGAAATGTCCTTGGCTGGGATCCCAGCGCTGCGCCTGGGCCTCTGCACGGCCCCGTGGGACTCGAGGAAGATTGGCTTCCCTGGCAAGGTCTAGAAAATAGGCCTGGGGTTAATGTCCTGCTCTGAGGAGGGAGGGGGAACATCCCTGAACAGAGCTGGGATGTTGCAGAGAGGTGCATGTGGCAGCTGGACACAGCCCCTGCCAGGGCGTGCCCCAAGGAGCATCTCCCAGTGCCCACCCGGGGTCTGGCTGGGACAGAGGGGCTGGATGTGGGGAGGGAACATGGAAACCCCACAGCCAGGCTGGGACAGAGGGGCTGGATGTGGGGAGGGCACATGGAAACCCCACAGCCAGGATGGCAGAGAGGGGCTGGATGTGGGAAGGGCAGATGGAAACCCCACAGCCAGGATGGCAGAGAGGGGCTGGATGTGGGAAGGGCAGATGGAAATCCCACAGCCAGGATGGCAGAGAGGGGCTGGATGTGGGGAGGGAACATGGAAACCCCACAGCCAGGCTGGGAGAGAGGGGCTGGATGGCAGCAGCACCTGGGCTCTCCCCATCTCCCTCCTCGCTCCCTGCCAGAGCTCCCCCAGGAGAAGGGACCTGTGCCTGATCCCACCAGATCCCACCTGCCCTCAGCACCCAGGGGTGACTCCTGGGAGCACCCACATGGAGCTGCACCCACGGAAACCTGCCAGGGGCTGGGCCCTGCTTGGAGCTGGGTGCTGAGGGGGGCATGGCCCTTCTCCAGGACGTGGCACGGGCTGGGGCACGCAGGGAGTGGGGTGCAGCACAGTCCTGGCAGCAGGGTGGTGGCTGCTGAGCCCGTGCCACCCTGGGGACAGGGGGCAGGCAGAGCCCCGGTGCCAGCCTGCTCCTCCTGCCTTGCAGCACAGGGGATTTGTGACATCAGATGCTGCTCTGATCAGGAGGGCTTTGAAGCGTCTCCTGATGCATTTCTAATTCCTGCTTACCGTCAGAGCCTCTCTGCCAGCCCCTCTGCAGCCCTGCCACAGGAACATCTCAGCTTCAGAGCCCAGGGTTTGCCTGGAAAAGCTGTCCACATCCCCTGCCCCACTGTGGAGGGGGAAATTCCCACCAGGGCAGCTCCCTGCCTGTCCCTGTCCCTGTCCCTGTCCCTGTCCCTGTCCCTGTCCCTGTCCCATGCTTGGCACTGGCTGGGATGAGCTCCTGGCCCTTCCAGGCTCTGATGGCACCGCTGGGCTGGCAAGTGTCCCTGTGCTGTGTTCCACAGGTCAAGGAGGTGAGGGAACACCTTGTAGGATGAACTGTGAGACCCATCCCCACCCCAGAGTCCCCAAGAGACCTTTTGGAGGTGACAGAAAGTCCTCAGAGGACAGGACAAGTGAAGCACCACGCATGCTGGCGGCTGTGGGGCAGGGAGATGGTTCCCAGCCCTGCTCCCTCCCGTTTCGGCGCTGGAAGGGCAGAGGAAGGAGCATCCCTGGCACCCAGCGCTGCGGGCGAGGGGCTGGGCAGCGCTGGGGAAATGGCTCCGCGCAAAGTGCTCTGAGGCTGCGGATGGGAAGTGCCCTCTGCTCCGCGCTGAGAGCTGTTATTAGCGCTAATGGCTCTTTTGCTGGGCTTATTCAAATAGCAACCGCTCCATTTTCATTGCAAATCTCCCCCCTCCCCTTCCCCGCTGCTCCGTGAGGGAGACAAAGGCTCCTCGCTGCGGTCCCGCCCGGCTGGGGCTGCTCAGAGCCCGGGGACCCTCGGGCTGCAGCGGCCAGGGATGGAAGGGCCCGAGCAGCTGCTCCGCCAGCTCGGGGAGCCAACAGAGCTCCCTTGTGCCAGGAGCAGATGGAGCCAGGTAGAAGGCAGGGACGGGGATGGGGACAGGGACAGGACAGGGACAGGGGTGGGGGACAGGGACAGGGACAGGGACGGGGACAGGGATGGGGACAGGGACAGGGACAGGGACGGGGACAGGGATGGGGACAGGGACAGGGACAGGGACGGGGACAGGGATGGGGACAGGGACAGGGACAGGGACGGGGACAGGGATGGGGACAGGGACAGGGACAGGGACGGGGACAGGGATGGGGACAGGGACAGGGACAGGGACGGGGACAGGGATGGGGACAGGGACAGGGACAGGGACGGGGACAGGGATGGGGACAGGGACAGGGACAGGGACGGGGATGGGGACAGGGACAGGGAAGGGGACAGGGACAGGGACAGAGACAGGGACAGCACACGCAGCCCCATGAGGCCGCAGGGACCAGGAGCTGGCAGCGTGGGCGTACAGAGCATCTCCCTGCATCCCCAGGGATAAGTGGCTCGGGGCTGGCTCCGTGGGCACACAGCCCACCTGGCTCCGGCGGCTCGATTTGCATTTCAGGGATTCACGGAAAATGAGAGTGAGGTTTTTTTTTCCCCTTAGTAAGCACGGAGTTTATGTGAGTTGGAAATTGACTCGATAAATATTTCAGCCGGGGTTTAACGGCGTGTGCGGGCTTCCCAGGCGGGGAGGGGAGCGGCTTTCTGCACCGAATCACCCCGGCCGGGGCACAGCAGGACCGGGGGAGCTGCTCCTGCCGCTGCCCAGCTGCGATAAAGCCACTTTCCCTGCAAGCTGTTGGGGTGGGAGCTGGGATCCGCATCCCGGGAACGCCGTGGGGAGGATGCTGAGCCGGGAATTTGCACCATGGGATCTGCCTTCCCTGGGAAGCCCCATGGGGGGGTGTTGGGAGGATGAGGAGCCCTGGGTGCTGCTGTGGGTGCTGAGGAGCCAGGGCCCAGCACTGCCTGGGGCTCGCTGGTGCTGCAGAACGAGCCGAGCAGCGGCAGGGGAGGGCGAGGACCCCGGGGGAATCAGAATCATCCTCCTCCCGTCTGCTGGGGAGAGAGGGAGGCAATTCCCGCTTGCAGAGCCCTCCCCATCCGCCGGTGCTCTGAAATGGCCCCGCGGGCATCCTGCCAGGCAGAGCTGGCTCGGGCTCTGCAGCTCCCGGCCCCGCTCGCATCCTCAGCCCAGCCCGGCACGGCCACCCCAGCGGGGATCTCCTTCGGGCACTTGGCTCCGCTGTGACCCCCAGCAGGCCCTGTCCCCTCTCCCTGCTCTCCATCCCAGAGCTCAGCAGCCCTGGGAGCGCTCAGCCAGCCAGGAGAGTGCAAAGCACTGCTCTGCTGTGGAAATTAAACGGGAGCTTTAAACACTGCTGCAGGCAATCGATGGCCTGGCCCTGCCAAGGGCTGTCCGGCACGGGGGGAGCTCAGCCACAGCCCCAGCAGCATCCCCAGCCCTGTTCCCCTTCTTCCCACAGCCTCCTGCTCGCTCCAGGTGCCAGCGGGGGTGGCCCTGGCCCCTCGGCATCCCCGCTCGGTTACAGATCCCCGGGCCGGAGGGATTAGAGCGGTTCGCTGCGGGATTAGAGCACTGTGCAGCCATAGCACGGCGCAGGAGCCCCACTCTGCCGCACTGAGCTCCCCGGGATTAAGATTTTGTTTCAAGGGATTAGGGCGATTAGGAGTGGGGGAGTGCCGTGGGAGGGGGGTGCTTCCCCGGTGCTGCAGAGCAAACAGGCACTGGAATAAAAGTGGGGCTTTGGCCGGCTTGGGGGGCTCCACAATGCCCCAAAATTGTGCTCCCACCTCCCAGAGCTGCTGGTCCATCGGGGGTCTGTGCCCAGGGTGCCAGGGCCATGCACAGAGCTGCAGAACAGACGCTTTGCCCAATCCTGGGGTGGCATCCAGCCCCTTGTGTGGGATCCAGCCCTCTCAGTGGGATCCAGCCTCCTTGAATCCAGCCCCTTGTGTGGGATCCAGCCCCCTTGGAGGGATCCAGCCTCCTGGGTGGGAAGCAAACCCACCTGATACGGTGCAAACCCAGCCCAGGCCTGGCCTGACCCCACTGTCCCCACCTTCCCAACTCAGCCTTTTCCCTGTTCCCACACATCCTTGGCCACAGATCCATGCAGCGGCCAGGGAACAGGGGCAGCATGTGGGAAGGTCTTGGAGACCAGGGAAATATGAAGAAATGATGTCATGAGCTGTCCCCATGGCCAGCAGGGACCTCTCATCCCTGACAGACGGACCAGCAGCTTCTGGCCCTGGGACCCCCTGTGCCACCCTGGCCCCTCACAGCAGCACACTGGGGGTACAGGCTGTGCCCCAGGGGAGGCTGCAGTTCTCCTGCCAGTCCCCTGCTCCACAGGTGTCCCCAAGACCCCCAGATCCCCCTCTGAAACCCCACTCTGGGCTAGAACTGCTGGGGCTCAGCAGGAGCAGGGGAACAGCGCTCAGCCCTCCTACCAGCGAAGGAGTGAAGCTGAAACTGCAAACCCCAGGGTGAGAGGCTGGAATGACCAAGGAGCAGCAGCTGGAATGGCCAAGGAGCAGCAGCTGGAGGCTTCAGCACCAGGTCTCTGGTTGCTGCAGAGCTGGGGGCCCTGGCAGCAGTGCTGTGCCGTGGTGGCACTGCCAGGGACCCTTGTCAGGCTCCCACGTTCCAGTGCTCACCCCTGGCTGCTTTATCTGCTTTCCAGCTGTGCTGCAGCCCAGCTCCCTGAACTAATCCAGCCACGAGGACTTGGATCCGTTCCTGGCACAGCCCCGTTGGTGGCACAACCAGGGGGTGCAGGGTGACCCCGTCCTGCAGCTCCTCATGGCTGGTGCTCCCTGGCCAGCAGCACCAGAGCTGGGGGGGCTGCAGGGAGTGGGGCAGCCCCCAGAACTCTGCTCTGTGCCTGCAGCCAAGGTGCCAAAGTCACATCTTACCATCCTTACCAGCTGGGGTGGACACAAAGCCCTTTGCTCAGGTTCCTCTTCTGCCCCCTCAGACCCAGGGCTGACCTTGCCTGGGGGTGGCAATCATGGAAGCATGGAATAGTTTGGGTTGGAAGGGATCTTAAAGCTCACCCCTTTCCACCCTTTGCCACGGGCAGGGACACCTTCCACTGTCCCAGGCTGCTCCAAGCCCTGTCTAACCTGGCCTTGGACACTTCAGGGCTGGGGCAGCCACAGCTTCTCTGGGCACCCTGTGCCAGGGCCCCCCCACCCTCCCAGGGAACAATTTCATCCCAATATCCCATCTAAAACCATTCCCAACCAGGTCTTTGGGAGGGGACCAGGCAGTGCTGGGAATGGCCACGCTGGGAGAGAGGACATTTGCAGGTGTGGGGTTGAGCTGAGGAGGGAGGGTGGGGGTTGGGGTGTCACTGCCAGGGGCTGGGGTGAGCAGGGATGGTTCCCATCCTTTCCCCTCCTCCAGCCTGTGACGAGAGTGAGGAGAGCTGGATCTGCAATCCTTTTGCACCGCTCACTCCCTCTGAGCTGGCGCTGTGCTGGAATGGTTTGATGTGGAGGAGAGACAAATGAGTGACTCACGCACACTTGGGGAGGATAAAAATACTCAGCCCCGTGTGTCCCACCCGTGTGGGGTGGCTGGGCATGCTGGGGGTGCCATCCCTCCTCCCACTGGCAAAGCCAGGGACAACATCCTCAGGGAATTGAGTGATTGCTGCCCACGCTGCTCCTACCCCAACAGCTCCCGCTCTGCTGACCAGGAGTGGCAAAGACCAAGGGCCACGTGCCATGGGGATCATGTGGACTTTGTATCATTCAGCAGGCACTGGAAGACTCAGCTTTGTCAATAAACCTGGTCCCAGCACCAAGTCAGAGTCACCATGTGGTGCCAGCAGCAGAGTGGTCACTCAGGTTGTACCCCAGGGGTGGCCAGAGGGCAGGGTTTTGTCTGGCCGCCTTCTAGAGGGGTGGCACAGCCGCTTTGGGCAATGCCAGCAAGGTGTGCCCAGCTCTCAGTACCTCCCAGCAGTGCCTCAGTATGCCATGTGCCTGGGTCAGAGCAGAGCAGCTCGTGCTGCCCTCACTTTCCTGCTCCCAGGAAGAGGAAGGAGGTTTGGAAGAAGAGCCTTAGCTTGACTTTTCTTGCCTTTTGCATTGTCATTTCTGGAAACAGGACGTTTGGCAGTGTTTTTCCACACTTTGTGCTGCTCTGTGGATGCTTTATTTTTGCCTTGTTGGGGAGGGCACACAGTGCCATGAATGCCCAGGCACCACCCGTGCCCATCCCTCCTCTCCCCAGGGACCGTCCCTGCAGAGCCCATGGGTGGCAGTGGCCCCATGGCCTTGCAGAGTCTGTGTGGGGCTGCCAGGGCTGGGAGGGGACATCACCCAAGTGTCCCTGAGGCTGGCATGGCACTGCCCACACAGCAGGACAGGGCACACAGGGCACTGTGGAGGTCACAGGGAGCCTGTGCCATGAGCTGCAGTCCCTTGAGGGGCAGTGGCCAGGGCTGGGATGTGGGAGAAACATGAGGAATGGTGAGAAAAAGGAAAAAAATGGGCAAAAAGAGAAGAAAACCCCTTGGCACAGAGCATTGGCAAGAGGAGGAGAAGCTTTGGGTGAAGGTTTCCACAGCACAGCCCGAGGGAGCTCCCTGCCAGAGCGTGGTGGGGAATGATCCTCTGCTTTCTTCACACTGCTGCCCCTTCCCTGGTGGCTGAGGAAGAGGAAGGCAGCCAGAGGAGCTCCACGAGCAGCCCTGTGGCACCCTCAGGCACGTGGCATTGCTGCTGTGCTCCATCCCCAGGTTCCTGCAGCATCCCGTTCCCGACGGCTTCTCTGGGCCCACAGCCCGGGATGCAGTGGGGATGTGGGGATGGGGTCGGAATCACCCACATCCTGGGTATTATTGTTCTGCTGCCGATTTTCCAAGGAGGGGAAGCACCACCTCCATTTGCCCAGGGAAGGAGCAGCAGGCTCTTCTGGCCTGGGTGTGACCTCAGCTCTCTTGAGGCTGTTTAGGGTCCTGCCCACTCCCCCCAGTGCCTCCCTCTGCACCCCCGACCTGCAGGTGCCCACCCCAGGCTTTCCTTGCAGGCAGCCCTGACACGGGAGGGTTTGGGATCACCAGAACATTCCCAGGCAGGGGCAGAGGGAGCTCCCAGTGGGAGCACTGGTGACACCCCCCAAAGCCGAGGGGCCCAGCACGGCCCACCTGAGCCCCCGCCGTGCCGGAGCCGCAGGAGCGTCCCTGCTGGAACCTGGCAGCTGCGGAGATCACGTTCCTGGCATTTCGCTGGGAGCCGGAGCGCAGGAGCGGGGCTCTGGCAGGGATCCCAGCGCTCTGCGCTTTCCTGGTAGCGGGGTGGGAGCTGCCACGGCTGGGCGGGGGCCGGGTGCGGGGGGAGAGGAGGAGGAGGAGGAGGAGGAGGAGGATGCTCCTCCCGGGATGCAGCCCCGGGAGCCGGCGGGCGTGGGAGAGGGTGGAAAGGCAGCGCGGGTGGAAAGCAGGGTGGGAAAGCGAGGCAGAATTCCAGGGGGAGCGGGGGGCGAGGTGGGAGCCCCGCTGCAGTCGGGCTTGGGGCTGTGCCCAGCTCGGGAGCCTCGGCAGATGCGAATCCCTCTCCCTCCGCTCTCCCGCGCGGATCCGGGCGCTGCTTTGCTCCCGACGGCGACTGGGAGGCAGCAGGGGCTGTTTGTCACCCTCTGCAGCCTGTGACAGCGAGCGGGGACCTGCTGCTCACCCCACCTCAGGGACCCCACTGCCGCGGGATTCCCGGCATTTTGTGGGTGCCCCGTGCTGGAGGGGGCTCTCCCCGCTGCTGCCCCTGCTGCACTGGTTATACTGGGCGGCAGGGACAGCTGGGCAGCACTGGTGTCACCAAATCCCGTTTGGTGTCCGTGGCACAGCGCTGGACACTCCTGCTCCTGGCTGTGCACGCCCGGAGCACCCCAGCACACTGCGCTGGGGGGACCTGCCTTGCAGAACAGAGCCAGGTAAAATATGTAATAAAACAGGACTATTTGTAGCCAGGATTAGTTCCGGGATCGGCATCTGACCCCCCTCAGCCGATGTGGCCGTGCCAGGGGTGCTGGGTGGCCCTGGGGCAGCAGCCAGGGGTGTGGGACAGGGCACAGGGTCACCTCCCTGGGGTGTTTGCTGCACCTGCCCGAGCCAGCCGAGCAGCCGGAGGGGCAAAGCCACCCCACCCCGACCTGCACCGTCACGGAACCACAGGGTGCTTTGGGAAGGAGCTGAAGGATCAGCTCGTTCCCAGCTCTGCCCCGAGCAGGTGATCCTGCCGTGCTGACTCACGGCGATGCAGACATGAGTCAGTTTGGAGAAAAAAACTACTCCTTTTCCTTTTCCCTTTGCAGTATCCCTTCCTCCCCGGGTATCTCTGTGAGCTCCGGGTCCACAGCCCCCCCACGGCCAGGGCCAGCACAGGGAGGGAGTGGGACTGATGATTCCCGGGGAAGATGGGAATTCCATGCACACGGGAGCACTTCTTTTCCCAGGGCTCTATCCAGAGACAACACCCCCCTCACTTTTCACACTGCTTCCAGATTTATCTCTCTCTCACGGGAATTTAAGCCCACTCTGGGCTGTCTCACCTGGCCCCCAGCAGCAGCTCTCCCCTCCCCAGGCCCACACCTGCCCTTCCCTCACGCTTGCAGGGATGCTGACGCTCGCTCGCTACAGCCCCTGCATATTTCTTCTCCAGACCCTGGGCTCCGTTTGGCAGGAACAGCCTGCACTGCTTGTTCCCAGCTCCAGCTCTCAGCTGGGGGATGAAATAGGAGGCTTGGCTTGGCCTGTGCTGGGCTGAAGGCTGCTGGCTCCTCGTCACTATTTACTGCTCTGCCAGGCTCGTGTGTCAGCTGCAAATATCAGCAGCAAGACTGGAGATTGACTCCCAGCCTGCTGATGGAAGCGTGGCCCGGCCGGGAGCAGCTTCTCTGGGCTCCACATCCACGGGGAAGTGTCCAGCGGGGTGGGCTCAGGGCCCCGCCACGGCGACCCTGCCTGGGCACCGTGGGGCGACCCGGCTGCCTGTGGGGCTGGAAATCACCTGCTGGCCCTGGCGGAGCCCCGAGGGGTGTTTGCCCCAGAGCTCCGGCAGCGGCACAACCCGTCCGGCAGCGCCGCACAGGGTGGGGCAGGGGCAGGAAACTGCCCTCGCATGAGCCCACCCGCTGAATCAGAGCCTTTCCTCACCCTGGGCCGATGGAGCAACCGTGCCAGAGGAACAGCTCAGCACCTGATCCCGGCAGGAAGCTCCTCACCTGCTCCCTGCCTGCGGGGAAACCTCCGTGCAGCCAGGGGAGACCCTGCCAGGCTCTCCAGTGTTGAGCGGTGCCCCAGAAGGGGCCGGGCTGGTCCCCACCGTGCCACGCTTCAGAGGGCACTGGAGGAAGATGAGAAAACGTAATCCTGTATTTTTTTTCCCCTCCTGTCCATTGTATCCGACGTGAGGCAGCAGGAAGAGCGTGTGACTCAGTCCTTTGCAATGCAGCTCCTCTGGGCTCCCTGTGCCTTGAGCAAGGGCCTGGCTGCAGCTTTCTGGGGGCTCTGGGTCACAGAATCCCAGAATGGTCGGGGTTGGAAGGGGCCTCAAAGCTCGTCTCAGTCCTTTGCCACGGGCAGGGACACCTCCCACTGTCCCAGGCTGCTCCAAGCCCTGTCCAACCTGGCCTTGGACACTTTCAGGGATCCAGGAGCAGCCACAGCTTCTCTGGGCACCCTGTGCCAGGGCCTCCCCACCCTCCCAGGGAACAATTCCTTCCCAATATCCCATCTGACCCTGCCCTCTGTCCATGAGAAGCCATTCCCTGTGTCCTGTCCCTCCATCCCTTGTCCCCAGTCCCTCTCCAGCTCTCCTGGAGCTCCTTTAGGCCCTGGAAGGGTCTCTGAGCTCTCCCTGGATCCTTCTCTTCTCCAGGTGAGCAACCCCAGCTCTCCCAGACTGCCTCCAAAGCAGAGGAGCTCCAGCCCTTGGAGCAGCTCCGTGGCCTCCTCTGGACTCTCTCCAGCAGCTCCACATCCTTCTGATGTTGGAGACCCAGATCTGGAGGCAGCTGTGCTGGGGGGTGGGTCCTGGCCATGGGGTGCTGCTGCAGGGAGCTGGGGGTGCTCTGGTGCTGGCAGGACGCACACACAGCTCGGGGGCTGCTGGCAATTTCTGCCCGTGGGCACTGGGAGCAGCTTTCTCCATGGTCTGGTATGGAGTGCAGCAGCACTTTCATGCACTGATAATCTGTAAAAATAGGGTGAAATTCTCTTCTGCATTGTTGTCAAGTTTCAAATCTCTGATGGGTTGGAGCAGAGACAAAGCTCTTCTGGTTTGCTCCTTTTCCATGGCTCCGGATTGGGGCTGAGTGGGCAGATCTCTCCGGAGCCAGGCAGGCAGAGAGCTGTGAGATGTTTTCTAGTTTCATGCTCTTTACACTGTAATGTGTCCTCCAGGATCTCAGGTTTTCATTTCGTGGGATGAGAGGCAGCGCGTGGCCCATTGCTCCCCATCACATCCATCCCCTGAGACCCCAGGTGTTGTCCTGAGCCAGGGGAGCTGAAGGGAGCAGCTCCCCATAGCTCCTGAGGCGCTGCCTGCACAGAGATCAGAGGAATTTCAGTCCCTATCAGCCATCCCTGAGAGTCCAGGAGCTTCCAAAGGGGGAGCAAACCTCGCTCTTTGTGGGCACTTTGATGCTGCTCAGGGGAGGGTGGGGATCTTGCAGGACATCTGGGGACAGCAGTGGGGCCTGTGCCCTCCTGCTTGGACAGGACACTGATGGCCCCCCTGGGAAGGTGCCACCACCACCACCTAGAGCTGGGGGCACATTTGCAGGGTGACGGGGGCTCAGGAGCATCTCCCACCTTCCTCATCTCTGCACCTCCAGAACGGGGCAGGCCGCACCGATGTCCCTGTCCCAGCCCCACAGCAACACCTCTGCCACAGCCCCCTCAATGCCCCTGCACCACCAGCAATGTCCCCCCTGCCCCAGCAGTGTCCCCAGCTCCCCACCGCTCTGCCAGCAGCTCCGTGGCCTTGCTGATGCGATTCCCCTGATCTGGCAATTCCTCTGCCCCCTGGGAGGAGGCACAGGAGGATGTCACCCCTCCGTGGGGTTTTCCTCACCTGTCTCCCCAGGATCTGTGCCTCCCACCGAGTCTGCAGGCAGCGTGGGGAGCTGCCAGCTGGGCTGGGCTGCCTGGGCACCCATCCCGGCCCCGAGGAGCCCATTCCAGCAGAGCTGGGTGCTGCTGCAGGGCTGATTCCTGTTCCCGAGCAGGCAGGGAGTGCCCGGCTCTGCCCGGGGTGACTCTGGCTCCCTGTTAGCAGGTGGCCCCGCTGGGGTTTGCTGGCAGCCGTGAGGGGAGGGTATTTTTAGCTCTTCCCTCCCTCTGGCTGTGGGCGGTGTGTGGCATTTATTTGTCGTGGAAGGATTCGGAATTAGGGTGGCAGGCGGCTCTCGCGGCACGAGCGGCGGCACGGGGCTCACACGTGCTCGAGGCACCTTCCTGACCCCAGAATCCCTGGCTTTTGGGATGCTCCCATGGACTTTCCCCTCATCCTGTGCCCAGGGCTCTTCCCAGGTCAGAGGGAAGCTGCATGGCTGAAATGCAAGAGACCCATGGGAGCTGGCCATCAGCTGTAGGTAGAGCACGGGTGAACTTCCAGGGTCACAAATCATGGAGTCACAGAGGGATTTGGGTTGGAAGGGAGCTTGAAGATCACCTTATTCCAACTCCCTGCCATGGGCAGGGATGCTACCCACTAGATCAGGTTGCTCAGGGCCTCATCCAGCATGGCCAGCACAGGTAGATCCATTGGAGCTGTGCTCAGGCTCTGTGTGGAAGCATTTGCATGTCCTGGCCCCGGGAGCTGCCTCCTCCTTCTCCCCTCCATGTGCCTGTGCCCACACTGGGCCCGCTTTGTCTCATGCCAGTCCCTTGACTCAGCTCCTGGCATTCTCAGGCTTGCATCCAAGCTCCCTCCCTGCCTGTCCTGCTCCTCCGTGCCTGCACATGAACGTGGAGAAAACACCTCGTAGCTGTGAAACGATGCCCTGCAGGAAAATGCTACCCAACCCGTCAGGTGCCTTTCCCAAACCTCGGCAGGCTGCCGGAGCCTCCCTGGCACGTGAAACCCTCCCTGCAAGGATCAGGCATTCCCTGGCACGGGGCAGAGCCCTGCTGGAGGCAGCTCTGGGATGGGCTGGGCCCGGGCAGGAATGCTGTGCCTGCATGTGGGATGCTGAGGTTCCAGCCTCAGCTCCTCCCCGCATGGATGTCCCCCCTCAGACCCACACGTGCTGCCCCCAGCCCCGGTGTCCCTGCAGGGGCTGATTCCCTGGGAGGGTGCTGAGGTGTGGTGTGGCAGAGCTGGAAGTCCAGCAGCTGGAAGGGCCCAGGGTTGCTGCTGCAGCTCCTCGTGCTGGCATGGGGAACCGGAGCATTCCCGGCTGCGGGAGCTGCTCAGGGGGAACGGGGCACGGGGGCAAAACGGAGCCTGGGGAAGCAGCTGCCAAAGTGAACCTTGGTGACATCTCCCAGGAGGGTGCTCTGGCTGCTTGGCTGCCCAGGATCCTCCATAGCTCATCCTGTGGTAACATCATGGAATCACAGCCTGGTTTGGTCTGGAAGGGGCCTTAAAGCCCAGCCCGCCTCCTGCCATGGACAGGGACACCTCCCACCAGGCCAGGTTGCTCCAAGCCCTGCCCAGCCTTGCTCACACCTTGCACACACACGTGTGTGTCTCGGTGTGTTCAAGGGCCTCTTCTCTGCAGTGGGAATGCCCAGCTCTGGGAATGCCGAGCCTGGGACACCCACCTGGAAAGGGGCCTGCTGCAGCACCTGTGCAGGGCCCACACGGCAGAGAGCAGCCAGGAGGTGACTGACTCACAGCACTCCAGACACTGTGGGAGGGCTGGTTTCAGCCCCACCAGGCTCCCAGTATAACCAGTACTGGCTTCTGGCTGGTGTCCTCACTGCCAGCTGTAGCAGGGGCTCCACCCAAGAGCCTTCACCCTGCCTGGGAAAGATTGAGGGTAAAATTGTTGTGCTTTTGGCCTCTGCATGTCCCAATGACATTCCCATGTGGATCTTACACCCGCACACGGATCCATCCCTCAGGAACTCAGCCCCTGCCCCAACACCACCAGTGTCCCTCTGCACACAGTGGGGTGGCACAAATGGGAGCATGGCCAGGGCAGGTGCCTGATGTTCCCAGGGCTGCATCCCAGGGCAGTCAGGAACCATAAGCAGCCAGGGAGGATCACAGAATCACAGAATCACTGAGGATAGAAAAGCCCTTTAAGGTCATTGAGTCCAACCATTCCTTCAGCACTGCTAAGGCCACCACTGACCCACATCCCCAAGTGCCACATCTGCACATTTTTTGAACACTCCAGGGATGGGGACTCCAACACCTCCCTGGACACCTGTTTCAGTGCTTGATCACCTTTTCAGAGAAGGAATTTGCCTTAATAGCCAACCTAAATCTCCCCTGGCCCAGCCTGAGGCTGTTCCCTCTCCTCCTGTCCCTGTTCCCTGGGAGCAGAGCCCGACCCCCCTGGCTGCCCCTCCTGGCAGGAGCTGTGCAGAGCCAGCAGGGCCCCCTGAGCCTCCTTTGCTCCAGGCTGAGCCCCTTTCCCAGCTCCCTCAGCCCCTCCTGGGGCTCCAGCCCCTTCCCCAGCCCCGTTCCCTGCCCTGGACACCTCCAGCCCCTCAGGGTCTCTCTGCCTGGGAGGGCCCAGAACTGGGCACAGCCCTGGGGGTCCCTCAGCAGGGCCAGCCCAGGGGA
>VZRZ01006131.1:135219-146236 GCA_013398175.1 Climacteris rufus
GGCAGTGTCACAGCAGTGATGGTGTCACAGCAGGGTTGGTGTCACAGCAGTGGCAGTGATGGTGTCACAGCAGGGTTGGTGTCACAGCAGCAGTGGGGTACAATTGCCGTGTCCTCCCCACCCTTCCTTTTCTTTCTGCAGCTGCCCCATCCCACGCCCCTATGCAGTGACACTGCGGGTGCTGTACAAGGGCCAAGGGCTGAGGTGCCACCTGGCCCAGCCCAGCCTGGGCTGTGGGGCAGCCCCTGCCCGGGCAGGGAAGCAGGAGGGGGGCACAGATCTCCCTCTGCCTTGGGTTCCAGCGGTGTGGTGCTGGCTGTGCCCCCTCCCCTGTCACTGAGCACCCCGGTGACACTGGCACTGCCCCTTCACCTTCCTCACGCTGCAGCGGGGCCGAGCAGCTCCCTGCCCACTCCACAGGGCCCTTGGATGGGCTCCCCAGCCCACTCCAGGTCCAGGTCCTGCAATGAGGCCAAGAGGTTTAATTTTGGGAGCAAAATTGTGACCAGGTTCACTCCAAACATCTTGCTGTGAGCCAGGCCGGCACTCTCCTGTGATTTTCCTTCCTCTCCTCCTCTGTCCCTGGGCTTGAACACATGTGCCTGGCACAGCCCTCCCTCACCCTGGTGGCACCTCCCACCTTGGCTCCACATTGGGCACAGCTCCATGGGGTTTGCTGGAGAGGGAGACCATAGATTCACTTTCCTCCAGCTCCTACCAAAGGGTGCAGCTCTCTGTAACCCACCCCGTGCCATCTCCATCCTCAGTCTTGATTTCCAAACGGCTTTTGGGCCAGGTCAAGGTGGTTTGGCCAGGGACCTCCACCTGGGGTGGCTCAGGGATCTCGTTATCCCAGAATAATGGGATCTCATTATCCAAACCTCCCCTCCACACTGTCTCCAAACATTCACTGGAGTTGCTGTGGAGAAGACCCAGATACCAAAAGTGCTTCTGCTTCTTGGCCCTCAGGTCCTGCAGGTCTCTTCTGTGGTTAAAGCCTTGCTGACTCTGAGCCAGGGTGAGGTTGGAGGGCCAGGGCCAGGCTCTGGCCACAGGAGTGGGGACAGGAAGAACATTGACCCAATTTCCCAGAGGCTCAGCCGCTCTCTGGGTCACCCCAGTCCATCCCTGACCCCGGCAGAGGACAGGGTTGGTCCCATGGGTGCAGGGCCAGCTCCTGTCATGTGCCAGGCCGTCAGTGATGCCGCTGCTGCTGGCCATGGACCTGTTTGCCTGCCTGGCTCTCTCCGCCCATGGCTGCCAGCCTCCCAGGCATGTGGGCTGCAGTCCCTCCTGGGGGCCCTTGCCCCGTGCCAAGGGAGCTTTTCTTATCTTCACAGGAATGAAAACCTTTCCGAAATCAAAGTGCTTGGGTGGCTTTGAAGAGTTTCCTCTGGAGATGAAACGAGGCTGTTTGCGAGCGCCAGCAATCGCTGCTGAGCCGCAGCTCCTGGGGACACTGGGCTGCTGGGCAGCACTGGGCTGGGGCAGTGGCCCTGGGGCTACCGCAGGCTGGGCACCTCAGCCACAGGAGCTGCCCTGCAGGCTGGGAGCTGCCCCTCGTGCAGAGCCCACCAACACAGAGCTGTTCTGACTCATTCCCAACCTGCTGGGAATTGTGTGCCATGAAAGGCAACCAACAAAGGGACCTGTGAGAGGATTACGTGGAGGTGCTGGAGGTGTTCAAAGGGCAGCCTGAGCTGCGAGGGGCTGCTCAAATCCTCCACAGGACACAGGGCCCTTTTGGATGGGAAAAACGAATTCAAGGGCCAGTGCAGCAAATGAGCCTGAAGAAAACCTCCCCCTCTGGAGGAACCCACCCAGACTGGTCTGATTTGAGATGCTGGACGAGGGGCAGATGTGGAGGGGCAAACCTTGCTGTGGGCCTGGGGACAGGCAGATGTGTGCATGTGCTGTGGGACTCAGCAGCACAGGCTGTGCCTGCCAGCCTGCCCTGGGGAGCAGAGGATGCCTGGGAAGCTGGTGTGCATGTAGATTATTTGTTGTTTGAAATTTTCCCTTTAATGCTTTTGTCCTAAAATAAATACACAAAGGTTCAGGGCCCTGCAGGTTGTGTCTGTGAGGGATGGTGGAGTCAGTTATTGCTTTGGAGCAATCCATGCTGTTTGTTTACCAGGATGGGCAAAGTCTGCTCTCCCTGGTTTCTCACAGCTCCTCAGGAACTTGCACCAAAGTTGCCTCACCCCTTTCCCCCTCAGCCCTGCCACCTTTCCCTGCCTCCATGGCCTTCCCTCTCAGGGCAGGGCACAGTGGCCTGCGTGGCACCCTCAAAGTTCAAAGTTCTGTCTCTGGGCACAGAAGGGCTTTGTCCTTCAGCAGGAGGGAAGGTCCACACTGGATCCCAGCCTGGGGCGGTGATGCTCAGGCACAGGGGGAAGCAGGATGTGCTGTGAGCTCCGTGCCATCGCCCTGGCACCTAGGCAAAGCTGGGAGTGATGTCCCATCCTCACCATTCCACCCACTGCTTGCCAGGCCCAGCTGATCCCACACCAGCACCGGCACCCTGCCACATCCATCGTCCTCGTGTGCCCCATCCCCAGGAGAAGATCCCTACAAGGCTCCCACACTCCAGGCCTCCAGCTGAGCTCCCAGCTGAGCTCATTCTCTCCCTAGGGATGTGTAGTACCTGATCCTGGCTGGCCTTTCCCGCAGATCCCAGCCTGTCTGCCACTTGTTTAGCACTGCATTCCCCTTGGAGTCTCACTCCAGTGCCTCTGGATTCTGCCCTGCAGAAGAATTGGCTGGAGGAGACAGCAGAGCAAACACAGAGCAGAGATAACGGGGCAGCATCACCCCCCGGAGCAAACACAACCCCTGCCCTGCAAAGGTCACTCAGGTCCATCGCCCTCTCCTGCCCCAGCCCCTCCTGTGCCCTGCCACCTGCCAGCTGCACAGGGACACTGCCCAGCCACCAGACGGCCCTCAGTGCATTCCCACTCCCATTCCCATTCCCATTCCCATTCCCATTCCCATTCCCATTCCCATTCCCATTCCCATTCCCATTCCCATTCCCATTCCCATTCCTGGCCCGTGCTGTCCTGCTGTCCTCCAGCCCCATGCCAGGGCTGCCTGGCCCTGCCCTCCGTGTCCACAGGGATCTGTTCCTGCCCTGCTGATGCTGATGGCACCTTGGTGCCTGTCCCCCAGCTCCCTCTCCTCTGCTGTCCCCACGCACCAACCTTGCCTTGGGGCCCTTCACTCTGTCCCTGCCATCTCCTGCCAAATCCTGACCCTGAGCTCTCCCTCCTCTGGTGTCCCCGTGCACGGTCTGGCTGTGCCCACCACGGTCCCTGACCCACTGTTGTCACCCACAGCCCTCCCTGCCATGGTCCCTGACACGGTGCCACCCTGAACCCTATGGAATTCGGCCGGCCATGGATCCCTGAGCCCGGGAGCAGGGATGAGGGCAGCCCAGCCTCTCCCCTTCTCCATGCCCAGAGCAGCTCCTCTCCTGCCCAGCCCAGTCTCCGTGGGCAAGTCCCAGCCTGAGCCGAGGTTTCTGTGTGTGCCGGCCCCCGTGCCAGTCAGGGGCAGGGCAGGTCTGATCTGGTCTCCTCTCCCCGAGTTTCCTCCTGCCTCCCCTGGACTGCAGGATCCTGTGCAGGGAGGTCACGGCTGTCCCTGGGGATGCGGACACCTCCCTGCACCCGTGCCTGTGGCTGGCTGGAGGTGGGATTTCAGGCAGGACCGTTGGACCCTAACAAAAGCAGGAAATGGGTGTAATTCTCCTGTGAAGGGGCAATGAATAGCAGATCCCGAGGGGAGGCGAGGCCGGCTCAGAGAGCAGCAGCGACGTGAGGGACTGGGCTCATTCTTGTGCTTCCTGAGGGTTTCCCTCTTCCTGCACCTCTCCAGCCTCTCCCCCAGCTCTGCCAGAGCCGCAGCAGCTCCGGGATCAGCAGGACATGAGCCACCAGTGCCTGTTCCCAGACCTGCTCCTGCCACGTCATGGGGTGCCAGGGTTGGGGACAGCCAAGGGGGCCAGGGGACATGAATGATGTGGGCTAGTGGGTGACATCCCGGCTTTGGAATGAGTGTTGAGGCCCCTTCCAACCCAAACCATTCCATGATTCCATGGTTCTGTGACCCCACACCTCACGGACAGGACCACTCACTGCTTCCTTATGCCCAGGACCCCCGTGCTAAACCCCAGGAGCAGGAATTTGAGTCTGTAGGGGAATAAAGAGAGGGCCAGAGGCAGGGGATGGGAGGGAGGCCACGGCAGCCCAAATCTCTGGCATGGGCATAGTGCTGGGAACAGCAGGAACACCCTTGGGGGTGGCTCCCAGCCTGGGGAAGCTGAGCATCCCACGGGCTTCCAACAGCCTGGCAGTGCCAGGGAAGCTCCTCTCGACTCTGAATCCCAGGATCAGCTCAGGCACTGAGCACTAAAGCTCAGCCTGCCACCAGGGTTTCATTTTGGGGCTCTGCTGCTGCTTCTTGAAGGGATCTGTGGTGCTGCAGAGGGTGGGTGGAGGCTGGAGAACCCTTCCTGCTCCCTGCATGAGTCCACCTGAACCCTGGAGCAAGAGATTGATTAATCATTGCTTGCATCATTGCAGGGCACTGCAGACATCCTGTTCCCCACGGCCTGTGGAGGGATGAGGTGGAGGATCAGGCCAGAAAGGTCACTCACCCCAGCCAGTCCTCGCCTCAGCCTCAGAGCTGCTCCCAGGATTAAATGGTTTCTTTTTTAAAGAGAGATCTAATCTGGTGACAAAAGCTGCAGCAGTGCTGTGAGCCCATCATCTGCCTGAGAAAAGCTCCTCCAGCCTTCAAATGCTTTCACCACCACGATACTGGAGTTCAATCCAAGGCTGAATCTGCCTCTCTTCAGCTCCAGCCCTGCTCTTGTTACACCTTGCTGTGGGATTTAAGGGCTCCCTTCTCTGTTTTCCATGTGGGATGACACAGACCAGGTGCTCAGATCACCTGATAACAGAGTTTTCAGCAGCATCACATCCCTAGGCCTGGCTTTCCAGCCTGTGGTCAGGTCTGTGGTGTTCCTTCAGGCTCTCCTGGTTTCCCTGACATCCCCAAGTGTGGGGATGGCAAAGAGCTGCAGCAGGGAATTATTCAGTGATTTACAGCCCCCACAGTGGGGCACACCAGGTGCCTTTCGGGGTACCTGTGCACACTGATCCCTAATTACTCTTCCACAGACGAATCTGCACCACTGGATGAGGCAGATATTCCTGGGAGGGCTTCAAACGAGCTCCCCTGGTTGCTGGTTAAAAGCCAGGATTCTTCTCTCCAGCCTGTACGGGCATGTCTGGAGTCACTGCTTTCCAAGATCCAGCCTGAGGGCTTAAAATCCAAACTTCATTTCCAGATATATTCCAGGTATCTGCATTCAAATACCTCCTGACCATTGACCAGGTGTTTCAGCACGAAAACGTCCTCTTCCCTTTCTGTCTCATCACTCTGGGTGTCATTTTCCAGCTTTCCCAGCAAAGATTTCACGTCTTTATCTCCATCATTGATAAAAATGTTTCAAGAGCGGGGCCCCGGGGGAGGGAGGTGGGAATGGTGCTCGTTGCTGCTCTCTCCCCATTAGCAGCCACCTCTGAGATCTGCCAGGGAAGCAGTTTGAATCCATCTCATATGTGCCCCGTTAATTCCTTGTAATGCAAGTTTTAATCAAAATGTCAGGTGGAAGGAAGTCAAATGCCTTGGAGAGATCCGAGTGTGCTGTATCAACACAATTTCTCTCTCCCCCAGCCTGGTGATCCTGTCACACGGAGACAACAGGTCTGTGTGACAGCCCTGCTGGCCCTGCCACCAACGCTGGCTGCAGCTCCCGAGTCTGGGGACATCACAGCACCAGGTGGCCCTTGCCACAGGGATCAGGTGTGGATAACCCCCCCTGAGCAATGGCCTCACCACCTTCTCCAAGCCTACACCCACGTTTCCTCCTCATTATTTAGGGAATGGTGCTCCCTGGGGAGGGGGATGAGATTTCAAGGCTGGATAAGGAGATCTGTGATGCTCAGTCCCAAAGGCCATCCCAGGAGGAGCTTCCAGCCTGGCAGTGGTGGAGCTCATGTGGCCCTGAGGGACAGGGGACAGTGATCCCTGAGGGAAGGTCCTTGAGGAAAGGGATGAGCTTTCAGGGCTGGATGAGTAGATTTGAGATGCTCATCCCCAACGTCCATCCCAGGAGGCGTTTCCAGCATGGCAGTGGTGGAGCTCGTGTGGCCTTGAGGGACAAGGGTCCCTGAAGAAGGGGATGAGCTTCCAAGAGTAGATGAGGAAGTCTGAGATGCTCAGTCCCAAGGATCCATCCCAGAAGGATCTTCCAGTGTGGCAATGGTGGAGCTCATGCAGACCTGAGGGACAGGGGACAGTGGTCCCTGAGGGAAGGTCCCTGAGGGAGAGGATGAGCTTTCAGGGCCAGATGAGTTGATTTGAGATGCTCATCCCCAGTGTCCATCCCAGAAGGATCTCCCAGCCCGTGTGCCCTGGGACGCGGGGTGGGCCGAGCACGGTGGGAGGACCAGGGCTCAGGGGCTTCCCCGGCTTGCAGGATCTTTCATCCTCCGTCACCACAGAGCCGGGCCAGATCTGCATTTGCAGCAGCCCACAGAAGCTGCCTCTGTTGTCTTATTTTTGTTATTTTTGAGAGGATATTTTAGCGCTGAGCACATTCCCTCCTGTTGCCATGGCAGCCGTGACAGGGGTTATATACCGTGAGAAAAATACCAAAATTAATGAGTGAGTGAAAGAGCAGCCAAGAGAAAAACAAGGTTAAAAAAAGAGTTAAAACAGTAATAAAAACAATCTCCCAATAATTTGGCAGCAAGCATCCCACGGGCAAGGCAGGCAGCGAACATCCCAGCCCTGCGGCTCCCCCGCGGATCCCGGCGTGGGGTCGGCTGCCCGCATCCCGTGGCCGCAGCACCCCCGTGGTCCGAGGGCTGCGCTGTTCCCACATCATCCCACATCATCCCACATCATCCCACTGACACCCCGGATGGGGCCGGACCCAGCCGGCTCCTTCCCCCGCAAACCTGCAGCCCTTCGTGACGCGGGAGGCGAGCGGAGGAGAAGTTCTTTAATGTGCTCATTTCCTCGCATTTGGGTTTTGAGGATCTTTTTGTTTTTAATTGTAGAAACAAGCGGATTGTCAGAACATCTGTGTTATTAGCATTTGCTGCCCAAATCCGAGCTGCTGCTTCTCCTGCGGAGCCCAGAGCTGATGAGAGAGAGAACAGAGGAGCCTTTGAACTCCTTGCAGCAGACGGCAGCCAGGTTGCTGCGTGTGTGTGTTGGGGAGGGGGTATTTATTCTCTTGTAAGGTTCATTTGCTCTCCGTGTTTCCCTTTCTTCTCGCTTTCCCAGAGATTTAGCTGGATGCTCTTCCCTCGCAGGCTTTGTTCTTCTGACAAGGCCCCACCGGCACCAAGATCAGCTGCCTCGGCGTGGTGCCGGAGGGTCCCGGCACAGGGGACCTGGAGCGTCCCGGCACAGGGGACCCGGAGCATCCCAGCATGGGGGACCCGGAGCATCCCAGAACAGGGGACCCGGAGCATCCCAGAACAGGGGACCCAGAGCATCCCAGCATGGGGGACCCTGAGCATCCCAGAACAGGTGACCCAGAGCATCCCAGCACAGGTGACCCAGAGCATCCCAGAACAGGGGACCCAGAGCATCCCAGCATGGGGGACCCGGAGCATCCCAGAACAGGTGACCCAGAGCATCCCAGCACAGGTGACCCAGAGCATCCCAGAACAGGGGACCCAGAGCATCCCAGCATGGGGGACCCGGAGCATCCCAGAACAGGTGACCCAGAGCATCCCAGCACAGGTGACCCAGAGCATCCCAGAACAGGGGACCCAGAGCATCCCAGCATGGGGGACCCGGAGCATCCCAGAACAGGTGACCCAGAGCATCCCAGCACAGGTGACCCAGAGCATCCCAGAACAGGGGACCCAGAGCATCCCAGCATGGGGGACCCGGAGCATCCCAGAACAGGTGACCCAGAGCATCCCAGCACAGGTGACCCAGAGCATCCCAGAACAGGGGACCCAGAGCATCCCAGCATGGGGGACCCGGAGCATCCCAGAACAGGTGACCCAGAGCATCCCAGCACAGGTGACCCAGAGCATCCCAGAACAGGGGACCCAGAGCATCCCAGCATGGGGGACCCGGAGCATCCCAGAACAGGTGACCCAGAGCATCCCAGCACAGGTGACCCAGAGCATCCCAGAACAGGGGACCCAGAGCATCCCAGCATGGGGGACCCAGAGCATCCCAGAACATGGGACCCAGAGTATCCCAGAACAGGGGACCCAGAGTATCCCAGAACAGAGGACCCGGAGCACAGGCCAAGCCAAAGCCTCCAGCAGCAGCTCCAGGGGCAGTGGCACTGCCAGCACCAGAGCAAACGGGCAGGAAGGAGCTGGAGTTTGTATTTCTCAGGGAATAACTGCAGACTGAGCTGCAGTTGGAGGGTTTCTCATTGCTCAGACTGGCTCTGCTTGCTGGGAAATGGTGAAGACAAGGTGAGGATGGGTGACTCATGCTGCAACTGTTACATATTAGGAAGAAATTCCTCCCTGTGAGGGTGGTGAGGCCCTGGCACAGGGTGCCCAGAGAAACTGGGCCTGGAAGTGTCCAAGGCCAGGCTGGATGGGGCTTGGAGCAACCTGGGATAGTGGAAGGTGTCCCTGCATGTGGCAGGGGGTGGAGTGAGATGACCTTTGAGGTCCCTTCCAAGCCAAACCAGTCTGTGATTCTACAGTAACACCCAGGAGAAGGAAGTACAGGGAATGGCAAGGCTTCCTGTGCTGCCAGAGGGCAAGGAGCACTCTGGCTCTCTGGGAGGGGCTCTCCAAGGCAGTGGGATGGAGGAGGAAGGTAGGGAAGGACAAGGCAGCCCTGGGATGCCAGGGCACCAGTGGCCTGGGCACAGTGTCCCTGCAGCTCCCCAGCCCACGGGTGCTGCTGGCACTGCAGAGGGCTCTGCCAGGCAGCTCCTCTGGGCTGCAGAGAGGTGGTTCCTGGTGCCAGGACACTTTTCCCCCTGTGCTCCTGAACCCGGGACCTGTCCCTCAAAATGTGCCTGAGCAGAGGCTGAAGGTGACAGGCACCACTGTCCCACAAACAGGCGGCATCCAGAGATCCGTGTGTGTGCCCAGCTCCCCGGCACTCCCCGTGCAGCTGCCTGTCGACTGCCCCGTGACTCTTGTGAAATGCAAACCTTTGGTCCCCAGCAATCTCTAAAGTTTGCTGTCCCTGCTCCACAGGCAGCCTTGGATCCACAGGGTCACTCCCTCAGTTTCTCCCTTTGCTCCAGCTCCCCGTCCCTCCGAGGAGGGCTGCCAGTTACTGATCCATCAAATCTCCCTGTGTCTCCAGAGAATTTCCTTCCCTCTCCCTGCCCAGCTCCCCAGCTCACGCTGGATCAGCAGGGCAAACCCTGACAAACCCCACAGCTCCTTTCCCTGCCCCAAAGGTGGGCTTTGACCTTCCCTGGCTTCTCACTTCACATCTTCTGCTAAATTGGCTTCATGTGAATTGACACTCTGAAAAAACCCCCGCACACGGACGCCGAGAAGCCGACATCTCTGCAGGAGCAGAAAGTCTGGGAGGAGAGCTGGGCTTTCCATCCTGAGGGGATGATCTGCAGCCCCCTCTTCCTGCCTAGCAGGATGAAACCCCGCCAGGGGCCGAGCTCCTGTGTTGCCGAGGAAAAGCGGGGTGATCTGGGAGAAAAGCAGGGCAAATTTCTGGGGGGAAACGGAGTGTTTTAGGGGGTGAGATGGAGCCGGGCTGCTCCGAGCAGGCAGGCGCAGCCTCTAGATGGTGCAGTCATGCAGCCGAGCTGAGCATGTGTGCAGCGAAGGGCGCTGCGCAACAGGTTGGCGTAGCTCGGCGGGGAGACGCGCTCCCGTCCGCGCTGCGGCGGAGCGGGAAGGACTTTCCAGCATCCTGGCGAGAAATCTGCGCCGCAGCCGGCCGGGAAGGCGGGTGAGGGGCAGTCCCACAGGTGTCCGACCCTCGGAGGGTGCGGAGGCCTTTGGCAGGGCCGGGCTGCAGCTCCAGCCCCTGGCAGGAGCGCGGCCTCTCTTGCGGGAATACAGAGGCGGCGGAGGCAGCGAGGGAAGGGGCAGCCCTGGAACGCGCTGTCCCCAGACCCCCGGGGACTTGGCTTGGCCATCCGGGGTGTCGGGGTGAGCAGGCAGCTGAGGGAGAGCAGCCTGTGGAGGCATCCCAAGGGGCTGGGAGCTCGCGGGTGCTCGGGGAGTCGCAGGTGCTGCGTGCTGCTGCGCCCCGACACCCCGCAATAAACCCGTGAATCACCGAGGTGTGCCGGCAGGGCACGGCCGCCGCTCCGGGCCCCACCGCCGCAGCCAGCACGGCAGCTTCGCAGCCTGCCCGCGGCCCTGCTGGGCTGGGGGTCCGAGCAGGGCTGGGCACAGCCCCCTGAGCTCGCTGCCGGGGACGGACCCTGCCGGCTGCGCTGGCCCGGGCCCCTGGCCCTGAGCAGTGGGGCTCTGAGGGTGCGAAGCGCCGGCTGGACGAACAAATGAGTGAATTAATCATTAAGAGCACCGAGAGGGGAGTGAAAGGGGAGACCTGGGCCACACGTGTGCGGGCGCGGAGCGCAGGGGTCCCGGGGTGAGGGTCCGGGGGACCCCCGATCTCCACGGCCACGGGGTGGGCGCGGTGCCGGCAGCCGGGAGCCGGGCGGCTCTGCCCAGCAGCCGCTGCCCGCTCGTCCCGGCAGCCCGGCCGGGCTCGGGATCTGATAAGGAGCCGGAGCTCCACCTCCCCGTGGTGGCGGCGAGAGGCGGAGGCAGCGGCGGGCGGGGGGGGGAAGGGGCCGTGCCTGCGCTGCGCTTCCCCTGCACATCCTCACACACACCGAGGGACGGAGGCGGGCACGGACCGAGCTGCCCACCGGGGCTGCCTCCAGCCTGAGCCGCCGCTCCGCCGGAGGAGCCGCAGCCCCGGCCCGGGGAGGGGGGCGGGTCCCGCGGGACATTTATAT
>VZRZ01006131.1:147659-162037 GCA_013398175.1 Climacteris rufus
CGCCCTCCATCCTCCCTCCCAGCCGCCGGGGCCGGCAGCAGCGGCTCCCCCGGCGCGCTGCGAGGCCGGGGGACCCTGTCCGCCTTCCCCAAGGTCCCCCCAACCCTCCGGGCTGTATCCCTGGAGCACAGCCGCTCCCGCTGTGCCCAGCTCCCAGCGGCCCTGCCGGGGTGTTTCAGGCCCGCGACATTTTTGTTTTTCCCCAGGGCCCCTCTCCAGCCGGGGTGCGGGTGGGATGGTGGCAGGAGGGCACAGGAGCCCGGAGTGCCGTGGGGGACCCCCGGGCGGGAGGATGGGGGCTGCCACTCCAGGGAGGCTCTGACAGGTCTCTGCCTCGCTGCCTGCCAGAGTTGGAAGGGATGTGGAGAAGGCAGCAAGAGGAGGGAGGGCCGTGGGCTTCGCCTGCTTTTCATCACTGCGCAGCTCCTGAGGGATGATTTTGGGGTGAAGCTGTTGACAGGAGTGGGGTTCCTCCCCGCGGGGTGCTCTGTCTCCGGCGGCTCGGGCCCAGCCTGCAGAATTGCCGAGCAGCCGCAGTGGCAGCCGGAGCTGGAGCAAACCCTGGGATGTGCTACAGAATACCCAGGATTCAGCCCATCCGCGCCTTCGGTGTGGGACTGACCAACAGCGGCCGTTCCCTTGGACAGTACGGTCCCTGACCGCAGAGTGCAGCCAGCGGAGCTGTGATGAGCTGTTTGCTGCTTGCTGGGATGTTGCTCCAGCCCCGAGCGCCAGAGCAGAGCTGGGGGGAGCGTGGGGGGATTAGCACTTCTCTGCTCAGTGCGGGCTGTGGACAGACTCGTAAGCCATGGCTCCGAGCCACGCAATCAGCCGTTGGGAGCACGGAGAGGGTGGACTTTGGTGCCCGTTCCCGAAGCGGTGCTGTCTTCCTTGGAACGGGGCCAGGCGGCTGTGGGAATCACGGGGAGCACAGGCTTGTTCGAGCAGTTGCTTAAATTCTCGGCGCTTTATAACCTCTCTCTCATTAGGGCTTGTTTTTTTTGGTGGGGATGGCTGAATTCTGGAGGATTTTGCATGCCACTGTCCTCCGAGAGCTTCCCAGTCATGCATTAAGCAGCGTGACTAACGCCTCTCTCATGTGGTTCAGTCTCTCTCACACTCTCCCCGTAGGGAGAATTGTGTGTGCGGAGGAATAGTTGTTTTGGGAGGGGTTTTTATTTTTAAGTGCTCTGTGCTCTGCCAGCAGGTTGGAAAAAGGTGCCTGGCACCAGAGAAGAAAGTGTGGGATGGTCCTTAGATCCCATGGGAAAATAGCCTGGTGCCTTGGACTGGCCCCTGGGAAGCCTCTGCCTCCTGCACAGACGTGCTTTTCCCTGCTGGTGGAGGCTTCCTCCTCCTCCTCCTCCTCCTCCTTCTCCTCCTCCACCCCCTCACGCCCAGCTCTGGGCTCTCACATCTGCGCTGTGTCATTCGCACCCCTGGGTGCCGAGCAGGATTCCTGACCCTGCTGACGCCTTATCCTGCCGAGCCCAGAGCCCCTCCTGCCTTCCAGCGCTGCCCCTCAGGTTCCCAGCCCCTCTTCTCCTCCAGCCTCCCTGCTCTGGAGGGTTCCTTCCTTCAGCTGCAGGAATGGGGCTTGGGTTCAATTTCCAGCCCCATTTTGGAGCCGAAATCTTGGGTGCTGGGCACCTTTGGGTGACACCCTTCCTCCTCCAGGCTGGCACATGGCTCCTGGTGTTTCCGGGCTCCCTCAGCCATGTGAGGCATCACCAGTGCCTTGAGACTTTCCCCTTTCCCTGCGATCTTTCACCTCACACCAGGGCTTAGTCAGGACATGGCTACGTCACCAGCAGCCAGGGCCCAGCCCAGTGCAAACAGCCCAGTGCAAACAGCCCAGTGGCGGGCACAGGGTCTCTCCCGGCCGGGACATCCTCTGGGAGCCCCTTCCCAACAGCTGGAGCTGCCCTCCTTCCCTGTGCTCGCTCACAGCCATCCATCTCCACAGGCAGCACAGGGGTGATGGAGCTCGGGGCAGGTTCGCCCGTGAGGGCAGGAGGATGTGGGGGCACCGCTGTGAGCGCACCCCGGGGGTGTGACAAACACGAGAGTGACACCCCCAGGGGTGAGCACAGCACGGGGCGCCAGTGCCCCAGGATGGGTGACATCACACAGGCACTCACCCGCGGAGCCGGGGCATGCGCACACACGGGCACACACGGGCACACGTGGGCACATGTGTTGTGTGGGGCGCGCACACGTGTGGGAGTGCCAACTCACACCTGGGGCACAGCCCCGCAGCAGGCAGGGATGTGCTCCTTGCCCTGGGTGCAGGCGAGGGGCACTGCCCGCCCTGCTCGTGCCCAGGTGTGGGGGGTGTGCCTTTTCTGTGCTCTGGGCAGGGGCACAGCCTGGAATGCTCACAGTGCCCACCCAGCACAGGCACACGTGTGCACACACTGCCCCTGTTGTGTTTCTACTCAGCCTCTGACCTCTGACCTCTTCCATCCTTGGCCTTCCATCCCTGGCCTAGGGAAGGAAGAGGTGTTGCTGTCCTCGTCCCTTCCTCCTGCAGACACACATCCCAGCGCTGGTGTGGGCAGTTCTGCATGGCCTCAGCCAGCTGGGAATGGCTCTGCTGTGCACAAAGGTTGTGGCAGGACAAGGGAGCAGAGTGAAGCTTGGCTTCAGGGCCATGATTTCCTCTCCAGACATGGAGATGTATTTTCACGGCGGAGGCAGAGCTCATCTCTTCCATGTCACTTGCCCACGGGGAAGCAGAGGGGTGGAGGGACCAGGAGCTGCTGGTTTGTGGGAAGGAACAAGGAGGACAGTGCAGCGTGCTCCATTTGTTGATGATCTGTACAATGCCAGGGCAACCAGGAACTGGGCACTCTCTGTGTGGCGCCACGGAGGGTGATGGTGATGGAGAGCTTGTCCATGGAGCGCTTGCTTATCCATGGGTGCTGAGTATGGAGAGATGGAGCAATGGGAACGGCAAGGGAAGGGTGATGCTGTGGGGCCCTGGCAGATGTTTGTAGCCATTAATTTCAGGGCACCCAGCCCTGAGTGTTTTGGGTGCCCTGAGTTTTTGGGTGCCAGTGAGCTGGTCTGAACCCCTTCATGCTCATGGCTCAGCAGAAGCTGTGTGGGTGCAGCTGGACCCTGGAGGAGGATGGTGTGTTCCCAGAACCGAAACCAGGGGTTGGGAAAGGTGGTGGCCAAGCACAGCACCAGGCAGGGGCTTGGTGACAGGGCATGTGACTTGGCACAGGAGGGGACAGTCTGTGGGGCTGGCGGTGTGCCTGGCACTGCCTGGCAATGTGTGGGCATGGGGAGGAGGTGCCAGTGGTGGGGGGCAGCAGTGCAGAGGCGCAGGGGTGCATGGGTGCAGGGGTGCAGGGGTGCAGCAGTGCAGGGGTCTCTGCAATGCAGGAGGGCAGCGCTCCCAGCACTGCCGCTGCAGCAGCGGGTGGGCACTGGCATGGGGTGGGCACCCAGTGCGTGCGTGCGATGTCCCAGACTGGAGTGGGAGGGAATGGGAAGGAACAGTGTGTCTGCAGTGAGGAAGGGAACAGGCTCTGCTGGCGCAGGGTGTGGGGTTGCCTAGTGACTGTGCAGCGAGGGGGATGCTGTGCTGCCGTTGCAGTGCGCCGGGGCTGGGCAGTGCTGGGGGCTGCCTGGGGGGTTCCTGCGCTGCAGCGCAGCCCGGGCAGGGACCCGCTGTCCCTCTGACTGCCAGGGGTGCCAGGGGTGGCAGTGCTCCACATGCAGTGCAGGAGGGGTGATGCTGAGGGCCCTGCATCCCTGCAGTGCCGGGTGGGTGGTGCCATCGTGCCTCACAGTGCGAGGCTGGCAGTGCCACTGTGCTGGCAGTGCAGCAAGGGCAGTGCTGCTCAGTCCCTGCCGGGGCAGTGCCCGTGGACCCACAGTGCTGCAGGGGCGGCATCCCTGGACTGCCCCGTGGCCCTGCAGTGGTGCAGAGGTGCTGTTCCTGCAGTGCAGGCAGTGCCCTGCAGCCCTGCAGTGCCAGCGGGGTGGCACCCCTGGAGTGCCCCATGTTCCTGCAGTGCCAGAGGGGTGGCAGTCCTGCATTCCTGCAGGGTCCTGTGTCCCTGAAGTGATGGTGGCTGCTGTTCCTGCAGTGCAGGCAGTGATGGATGGGAGGGAGCTGTATCCTGGCAGTGCCCCACGTCCCTGCAGTGCTGGGTGGATGGCAGCCCTGCATCCCTGCAGTGCTCCATGGCCCTGCATCCCTGAATGCGTGGCAGCCCTGCACCCCTGCAGTGTCCCACATCCCTGCAGTGCCCAGTGGGTGTCAGCCCCACATCCCTTCAGTGTCCCGGGTCCCTGCAGTGCTGGATGGTGTCAGCCCCACATCCCTGCAGTGCTGGATGGGTGTCAGCCCCACATCCCCTGCAGTGCTGGATGGTGTCAGCCCCACATCCCTGCAGTGTCCCGGGTCCCTGCAGTGCTGGATGGTGTCAGCCCCACATCCCCATAGTGCTGGACGGGTGTCAGCCCCACATCCCCGCAGAGCAGGCAGAGGTCCCGCTTGGTGCTCCCGTTTCTGCAGCGCTGGCAGCTGCGTGCAGTGCCTGTGTGTCCCTGCTGTGCATGGCAGGCAGTGCCCCTGCACTGGTGGCACACAATGCTCCTGTGTTTGGGTGGTGAGAAGCTGTCTCGGAGCCTGGCCGGCTCCCATCGGGTTGTTGGCAGCAGGCTGCCTGCAGTCCACCCTGTTAGTGTGCCTCGTTGGGTCTAATTACAGTTTGTGTGGTGACGAAGAGGGTGGACAGTGGCAGGAGTGGCTTCCTGCAAGTGACAGGGCTGAGGTTTCAATGACAGGGTTGCTCACTCCGGCAGGGCGTTGCAGGAACTTTGCAAGCTGGGACGGGCCCTTCGGGGCACCGGAGGCTGCCAGGAGCCCTTGGCTGGGCTGGCCCCAGCAGCCCCTTCCCTTTGGGAGCCGTGCCAGGGCCATGTGCGGTCCCACATGGCACAGGGGGGTAAGCCAGGGAAGTGGGCTGGTCCCTAACCTCCGGTGTCTCTGTCTCCTCCAGCTCCCCTGCAGCGCAGGATGAACCCGCTGGCGTTCTGCCTGGGCCTGTGGCTCCTCTGCCAGCTCCCTGCCCTGGCCTCGGGGACACGTGTGGTCTACAAAGTGCAGGAGGAGCAACCCCCCAACACCCTCATAGGGAGCCTGGCCGCCGACTACGGCTTCCCGGATGTGGGGCACCTATACAAGCTGGAAGTGGGGGCCCCGTACCTCCGTGTGGATGGCAAGACTGGGGACATCTACACCACAGAGACCTCCATCGACCGGGAGAACTTGCGGGAGTGCCAGCACCTCCTGCCCGGAGAGCCCTGCTTCCTGGAGTTCGAGGTGTCCATCACTGACCTGATCGTGAACAACAGCCCCCGCCTGCTCGAGGGGCAGATCGAGGTGCTCGATATCAATGACAACACCCCCAACTTCGCCTCGCCCGTCCTCACCCTCTCCATCCCTGAAAACACCAACATCGGGACGCTGTTCCCCATCCCCCTGGCCATGGACCGGGACTCGGGCCCTAACGGTGTTGCCTCCTACGAGCTGACGGCTGGTCCGGAGGCGCAGGAGCTCTTTGGGCTGCAGGTGGCCGAGGACCAGGACGAGAAGCAGCCGCAGCTGATCGTCATGGGGAACCTGGACCGGGAGCAGTGGGACTCCTACGACCTGACCATCAAGGTGCAGGATGGAGGGAACCCTCCACGGGCGAGCAGTGCCCTCCTCCGCATCACCATCCTGGACATGAACGACAACGCGCCCAAGTTTGAGAAGGCCTTGTACGAGGCGGAGCTCTCTGAAAACAGCCCCGTGGGGCACTCTGTGCTCCAGGTGAGTGTGGGGGGTTCTCCTCCTCCCCGGCTCCCCTCCTGCCTGACTGCAGGGACAACCCAGGGACCATCAACACGGCCGTGGTTCCTCTGGGCAGGAGGGAGGGTTGGATGAGGAGCCCGCAGTGTCACCAGCAGGCAGGCAGGTTGCTGGGATGTCACATCTGCACAAGCGAGGTTGGAGAGGACGTGCAGGGAGGTGCAGCCGGAGCAGGGGCTGCAGGACCTGGCTGAGGGGCAGCAGCAGGGCTGGCGGGTGTGCCAGGGCAGCGTTCTGGGTTACTGGGAGGGCTGGCACCCCAGGGCCACCGGGAGTCTGGCTTTGGGCCAGAGCAGTCTCAATGCTGCCCGCAGACAAGACGTAGACCCTTTCATAAGTTGCATTCCCTTGGCTGCTCCATGGAAACTCAGGAGGTGGGGAACAGGGAGCATCCCTGCTGCCTGTCTGGGGGGCTGGCCATGGCTCCAGGGGTGCCTTGTTGCCTGCAGGGAACAGGGGCTCTGCCCCATCTCGGGCAGCACTGCAAACTGGGCTCAGGGAGCCCAGGGGGCTGGATCTTGGTGGATTTGGCTTGGAGGGGGCATTGAGATGATAGTAGTCGACATCTGTTTATCTGCAGCTGCCATCTTAATAAGCGGAGAGCGGCCAGCTCTCATCTGCCTGCTAATTCTGATGTGAATTTTTTAAGAATTCATTTTTCACTGTTAAGAGAATGGGAGTTGGAAGCAGATAAGGGAGCTGCATGGCCGGGAGGAGAATGGGCTGAGACGCCGCTGCTGCCATTGCTCAGCTTTTATCTTTCAGGGGGAAAATGACTTCCGCCTGTTTTGTGAGTGGAGGTAAAAGGTGGAATTTACATTTAACAACTTTCGTTCTCCATCCAAATCTGCTGAGCAAGATAACGGCAGAGCAGCAAATGGTGCAGAGAAGAGGCTGCTCAGAGAGCCGATTAGGGAGGCAAATGTTAGACAAACCTCATCTTCTTTAGAAAGCAAATAATAGGCGTAGATGCAGGTTTATGGGAATGCAGGGCTCCTGGCGGCCAGGCAGGGGTGGACGGTGCTGTGCAGGGCTTAGGCAGCCCCAGTCCCTGCTGGGCTGCATCCCTGGGTGCTGGGATAGAGCTGCTGCAGCTCCCTCATCCGCACCTGAGCCAGGCGGCTGCTCCAGCCCCTCCTCGGGGGCACAGCTGGAGCTGTCCCTCCCTGCTGCTGGCTGGGTCTCGGTGGCACGGTTCCGGAGGATTCCCTGCGTGCCGGAGCCGGCCGGGAGGGAGCACAGCCAACCGGCCCAGCCGGTTTCTCCGGAAGAGCGAGGCAAAGCCTCTGTGCCCGAGGGCGGCTCCCAGCTGCTCTGCCGGTCCCAGGCTCTTTGCCCTATAGTCCTTGGCCCCAGAAGAGGAAATCCTGGTTTTTCCCCAGGGAAGGCTGTGGCGGTTTGCGGAGGGGCTCCATCTGCCGTGCCCCCCTCCATTGTCACCATTTGTCCCTCTGTCCCCCAGGTGAAAGCCAACGACTCAGACCAGGGCGCCAACGCCGAGATCGACTACTCCTTCCACCAGGCCTCGGACATGGTGCGGCGGCTGCTGCGCCTGGACCGTGCCACAGGGCTCATCACCGTGCAGGGCCCCATCGACCGCGAGGACGTCGGCACCCTCAAGTTCTCCGTCATGGCCAAGGACAAGGGCGCCAACCCCAAGACTGCCCGTGCCCAGGTGGTGGTCACCATCAAGGATATGAACGACAACGCGCCCTCCATAGAGATCCGGGGCATAGGGTTGGTCACCCACCAGGATGGCATGGCCAACATCTCGGAGGACGTGCCAGTAGAGACAGCAGTGGCTCTGGTGCAGGTGTCTGACCGAGATGAGGGTGAAAATGCCGTGGTGACCTGCGTGGTGGCCGGTGACGTCCCATTCCAGCTGCGGCAGGCCAGCGAGACGGGCAGTGACAGCAAGAAGAAATACTTCCTGCAGACCACCACACCGCTGGACTACGAGTCGGTGAAGGAGTACACGATTGAGATTGTGGCCGTGGACTCGGGGAACCCGCCCCTCTCCAGCACCAACTCTCTGAAGGTGCAGGTGGTGGACGTCAATGACAACGCCCCTGTCTTCAGCCAGAGCTACACTGAGGTGGCCTTCCCTGAGAACAACGAGCCCGACGACCTGGTGATGGAGGTGAGTGCCACTGACGCTGACAGCGGCTCCAACGCCAAGCTGGTTTATTCCCTGGTGACAGACCCCTCCTCCAAAGGGTCTTTTAGCATCGATCCCGACTCGGGGGAGATCCGAGTGAAGGCAGTGCTGGACCGAGAGCAGCGGGAACGCTACGACTTCTTGGTGGTGGCGGCAGATAAGGGCACCCCCAGCCTGAAGGGCACAGCGTCTGTGGCCATCAACGTCATGGACAGGAATGACAACGACCCCAAGTTCATGCTGAGCGGCTACAACTTCTCAGTGATGGAGAACATGCCGCCCCTCAGCCCCGTGGGCATGGTGACAGTCATCGATGCTGACAAAGGAGAAAACGCCCGGATCCAGCTGTCAGTGGAGCAAGACAATGGGGATTTTGTCATTCAAAATGGCACTGGCACCATCCTCTCCAGCATCTCTTTCGACCGGGAGCAACAGAGCACCTACACCTTCCGACTCAAGGCGGTGGATGGCGGGGATCCTCCCCGGTCTGCCTACGTGGGGGTGACCATCAATGTCTTGGATGAGAACGACAATGCCCCCTTCATCACTTCCCCCTCCAATGCCACCTACAAGCACATCCTGCCCCACACCAGCCCCGGCCAGCAGGTGAGCAAGGTCAAGGCGGAGGACATCGACTCGGGCGTCAACGCCGAGCTGATCTACAGCATCACAGGAGGGAACCCCTTTGAGCTCTTCCAGATCTCCCCGCAGAGCGGAGACATCACCTTGGAGAAGGAGATCCTGCGCAAGCACCACGGCCTGCACCGCCTGGTCGTGCGCGTCAACGACAAGGGCAAGCCCTCGAGGCACGGCACGGCCCTGGTGCACTTCTACGTCAATGAGACGCTGGCCAACCGCACACTGCTGGACACACTGGTGGGGCACAGCCTGGACACTCCGCTGGACATCGACATCGCTGGTGACCCCGAGTATGAGCGCAGCAAGCAGCGCAGCAACATCCTCTTCGGGGTCATCGCCGGCATCGTGGCCGTCACCCTGGTCATCGTGCTGGTGGTCCTGGTGCGCTACTGCCGGCAGCGCGAGGCCAAGAGCGGCTACCAGGCGGGCAAGAAGGAGACCAAGGACCTGTATGCACCCAAGCAGGCCAGCAAGAGTGGCAAGAGCAAGAACAAGGTGAAGAAGAGCAAGTCTCCCAAGCCGCCCAAGCCCACAGAGGATGAGGAGGAGACAGGGCTGCAGAAATCACTCAAGTTCAACCTCATGAATGACTCTGTCAGCGACAGTCCCCGGATCCACCTGCCCCTGAACTACCCTCCGGGCAGCCCGGACCTGGGCCGCCACTACCGCTCCAACTCGCCGCTGCCCTCCATCCAGCTGCAGCCTCAGTCACCCTCTGCCTCCAAGAAGCACCAAGTGGTGCAGGACCTGCCGGCCACCAACACCTTTGTTGGCACCGGGGACAACAACTCGACGGGCTCCGAGCAGTACTCGGACTACAGCTACCGCACCAACCCCCAGAAATACACCAACAAGCAGGTAGGAGAGCTCATCCTGAGGCCGGCAGCGGCCCCCCCGCTGCACCGGGGAGCCATCTGGACAGAGGTGTGGGAGTGAGCGTGGACTGGCCCCCACCCCTGCATGTGTGGCCCGGGGAGCTGGCGTTGGACTACCCGGAGCCGAGCCACGGAGCCGGGGCGTGGGATGGGGAGGGGATGGGGATGGTGGGGGGGAGGCCAAAAACTGTCAGAGCCCTTGTCAGAGCGCCCGGGGCTGGGTCCTGGTGGCGCTGCCTGGGTGATGGTGACGCGTAGGGCACTGCATGTGTGTGCCTCTGCATGTGGGGCTCCGGGCAGGGAATGCCACCCGCCGGTGTCCCCTTTGGGGACTGGCTCTAAGAGCACTGAGGAGGTTGATGCCCACCCTCCCATCTATCCCTCTGCTTGGGCTGGCTCATGGGGAGGAGGGACTGGTCCTGCTCCTTGCATAGCTCTGGGCAGCCGGGTTCCAGCCCTGCCCTGCTCCGGGGAGCAGTGAGGAAGGCTCTGGCCTCGCTGTTGCCAGCCCGGCTCTGCTGGTGCGGCTGAACCTGCCACCATCCCTGCGCCAGGGCGCCTCAAAGGGAGCTCTGCGCCCGCTGCGGCTGCCTGGGCAGGTGGGCTGGGTGGAGGAGCAAAGCTCTGCCTTTTTCCCAGGCTCAGGCTCTGGCTTCCCCCGGGCTTGGGCCCTCTGCCACAGCCAGCACGGTGAAATCTGGTCTTCCCTTAGCACAAGCACCAGGCCCAGGGCTGTCTCTCTGCAGGAGAGGGATGGCGTGTCCCGGTGGCGCAGGAGGGGCCTGTCCATGTGGCGGGGCTGGGGCTGTGCTGGGGGCTGGGGGAGAGAGGCACTGGGGTCTCTGCTGCGGTCGGGTCACTGCTCTTGGTGTGGATGGGGGGTTTTCTGCGTGCGGGGCGGGGGGAGTCAGGTCTTGGCTGCTCGCTGGTGTGCACTGGAGCTTGGAGCTGAACCACGAGGTCGTGGGCTGAGCGCGGAGCTTGCAGGACCCTCTTTCTCGGGCTGTCTGGCCACTTAGGAGCTTGCACCACGTTTCTGCTTTGGCACCTCTGTCCTTAACCAGCCAGGGAGGGAGAGGGGGAGCGAGTGCCTGTGGCTTTGCCTTCTTCCTGGGGCCCCGTGGGTGAGGACCACCCACTCTCCCCCATGCTGTACCCCCTGTGCCCCATGAGACCCCTGCCCCTGTCTTTGTACCCGGTGAGCGGCAGGCTGGGCTCCTGCCGTGCGGCTGAGCTCAGCTGCCCTGTTGGATTTGACTTCAATAAAGTTTTCTATTTTTGACCGGTTGTGCCTTATTTTCCCTGCTGCCCCTGAAGAGGCTCTCGCTCCCAGCCATTTCCCAGGCATATTTTCCATGTCCTCAACACTCAGGCCCTGCAGAGCCCAGAAGTGGTGCTCACGTGGGCTGGCCATCTCTACAAACCCTCCACCATGCCCCAGCATAGCCAATCCAGAGGCCTCAGGGAGCTGACCCCTCATTCCCAGGTTGACATCTCCCATGTCCAGTCACTGCCTGGCCATTTAAGGATGTTCCTCCAGGATGTGGTTCCCAACACCTGTACACACACACGCACACATACATGCGTGGATGTGGAGTCAGTCCGAGCCACAGACCAGCCCGCCCGGCTTTCTTCCACCCCAACATCCTCCCTCCAAGCTTCTGGTTGATCCCCACATCCTCTTGAGCCCCACCCACGTCCCAAAGCCTGAGCGTGGAGGAGCAGATCCCTGTGCCTGGCTAGGCTGACCCAAATCCCGCCGGTGAGGGCTGGCAGCCGCCTGCTCCCGCCCGCCGCAGTGCTGCAATGAGGGCGCACGCGGTTGCAGATGGAGCCTTGGTGTGCCAGCAGCACCCGGATCCAGGCGCTCCCCCACCCCGGGAGTGACGGGAAGGAGAGGTCCTCCAGGAAGGCTTGCTGGAGCTGGGTGGTCCTGTCCCCGATGCAGATGGCTGTGCCCCTCCCGGTGGGATGGGTGGGGGTGATGCCAGTGCCGTGGGGCTCGCTCAGGGCCTTGTTTCCAGCTGGCTGGAGAGAGGATGGGTCCTGGTAGGCAGGAACAGTCCAACACCCCCTTTCCACCATCCAACCATCCCATCTCAGGGACCCCCTCCCTGGCCACCCATTCCTGTTTCTCCTGGTTTTTCATCCAAACCGGGGCACCCATCCCTGGGCCGGTCACACCAGTTCACCTCTTCCCCAGGGCTCCAGTGGCCACACCAGGCTGCCAGGGCAGAGGAGCTCTGGCGCTGGGAGAGATTAGATCATCCGGGGAAACCAGTGGTTCTGGCTTCGGTGGTTTCAGCCCTGTGCCAGCCTTGGCTCTCACAGCCTCCTCGTTTGTTTTGCTAACAGCATAAGGTTTTATCTTGAACCATCCAGGAAGTGTCTGGGCCTCCTGGGCAGGCAGGGCTGGGACCCGCGGGGAGATGCGATGGCTGCAGAGGAGGAAAGGAGACACCAGCAACCACGTAAATAACTGGTCCCTGCAGGGCTGGGCAGGGCAGTCTAGGGGCTTGGCTCAGCCCTGCTATCTGCTTCCCTTTGGGAACTTTCTGAGAGAAGTTTCCCTTCCTTCCCCGTCCTCGGCAGCTCTTTGATGAACCTGGGGTGAGAACTCAGGCGCTGGCGTGGGGAGCGGCTCTTTCTTCTGCCTGTCTCCCAGGCTCCATCCGTTTATACCGGGAGGGGATGTGCTCCCTTCTTTCCCAAGCCTGCCCCGGGTCCTTACAGCCCCCCAGCACCGGGGAGGGCGGCTGGAGCGGTGTGAACTTGAGCGAGCTCAGCAGAGGCTCCTGCACCTGCCCGCGGGCTTGGAGCGCGGTGCAGCATTAATTACTCTCTGCGGGGGGGAGGAGAGGAGTATGGTAGCTGTAATGGACAGAAATGAAATCGTCTTGTTGGAGAATTTAGCTCCGAGTCTCCATAAATTGCAGATTTAGGTGTTGGCAGATGTCTGGGAAAGTCTCCCACTGTCCCGGGTCAGTGGGTTTCCTCAAGGTCGTTCACGTGGAATGAGCTGATAAATGGATCCAGCAATGAGCTGCAGATGGAGCTGAGGGTTCATGGGGGACCTGCCCTGCTTTCCCCCAGTTTCAGAGAGGCGCTGTGCTGGGAGCCTTTCCTCAACCCTATGAACCAGCTCCTGCTCTCAGGATCAGCCAGGCTTGGGCCAGATTTGGCTCTGCTGGGCCGTGATGGAGTGAGGGAGCGTCTCAGTGCGGTCCCAGGGGCTGCAGATCCCTGGATCTGCTGGGAAGAGTGGCTGTGTCAAAACACGGCAGCTTGTGAGCATCATTGGGGTGCCTGGGGGAGCTGAGGGAGCACAAGAGGGGATGAGGAGTGGGTCGTACACTGTGCTGGGGCACTGATGAGGATGCTGAGGCCCCCATGGGCAAGGCAGGAGGGTGCAGTGGCTCCTGGCAGGTCTGTGCTGGGCACTGTGGTTGATGGCAGGGAGTGAGAGCACCGTGGCGTGCTTGGGACCTCAAAATGAAGAGTTTCAGCCACGGGAGATGAGCAGCCCCGTGGTACAGCTGAGCCAGCGTGGGTGTGTGCAGGCTGTGCTGCGGGGAGGTGACAGCGGGGTGTACCCAGCCTGGGTCCAGCGTGGGAGGTGACAACGGGGCACTCGCAGCCAGCACCCCCGAGGTGCCACGGAGGGGAGCGTGGTCCCTGTGACAAGGGGGGGCAGGGACACACGGACAGGCTGTATGTTAGGGCTGGGGGTTGCAGGGGAGTGTCCCCCAGGAGAAGGTGGCACAGGGCAGAGTACAACCCTGTCCCCCAGGGAGGTGGCAGTGGCAGGTGTGGCAGCCTGCACTGCAGTGAGAGGTGGCACGGGGGGTGCACAGCCCCAGAGAGAGGGCACAGAGCTGTGCACCAGCTGTGCTGTGTGGAGGGTGGCAGAGGGGGGCACACAGCCCCAGTGACAGCAGGTGACAGTGGGGGGTGTGTAAGGTGCTGCACTGGGCCGGTGACAACTCCTCTGTGTGTCTGCAAGGAGCCAGTGGCACTTACTGTCCCTCACCCATCGAGGACAGCACTGGGTCTCTCCTGCCTGCCAGTCCCTGGCCCCACCAGCACTGGGGACCTCGTCCTTTGCTCCCTTGAGGCTCCCCCAGCCTGTGCTCCTTGCCTGGAGCTCCCCACGTGGGGCTGGGTGATAGCACTGCCCAGTTCCCCTCTTGCCATTCCTCCCTGCTTCTCATTCCTGCCTGCCCTCCTTTTCCTTTCCCTTCTCACACCCTCAGTCTCTCCCCTGCCTGATGCCCTTGGAACCAGCGTTGGCCAGTGGTGAACATGGCCTTTCCTAGCTTGGATCTGGGGAACTTATCCTTTTTCCCCCCTCTCTAATCTCCCCACTTTTCTTTCACAACTGTGTCTGCTCCTCTCCACCCTCTCTCCTGATCTCTCCCTTTGCCGTGGCTTTCCCAGTCTCTCCTGACTGTGCTGGCCCCAGTACAGAGGGATGCTGAGCCCTCCCAGCGCAGGCCAAGCCCCTGGCTGGCTCTGCTGGCCGAGCTGTGGATCCTCTGTGGGATGAAAGCCCTGGCTGTGTGTGCATCCACCAGCTCCAAGCCTCCCTGATTGATATTCCCAGCACTGCTCTGCCCGCTCGGCCGGGCTCTCAGCTGCAGTGCTGTTCCCTGGAGCGGGGCCCAGCCCTGCAGGCTGCCTCACCCCACACCCAAATCCTGGAGCAGACCCCGGGGCTGTGACAGGGGGTGTCCCCGTGGTCCCTGTGTGTCCCCAGCACTCGGTGGGCCCCCAGCCCAGAGAGCACCCAGAGGCTGTGTGAAGCACAGAGGGTGGGATGCGGCTGGAGGGG
>VZRZ01006131.1:162227-194975 GCA_013398175.1 Climacteris rufus
GGCGGAGGGTGGGGTGTTCCCGGGTGAGGACAGAGCTGGGATGTTCTGGGATAGGATGGAAGGAGGCTGGAGTAATGAGAGGGTGCAGGATGTAGGGCAGACCAGGGAGGGGTGTTGTGGAGGAGGGCGAGGGCTAAGGAATGCCTGGAGCCAAGGGACACAGAGTGGCTGGAATTGTGTCAGGGGTGGGGAGGGCAGCCCTGGGAGCCGTGGGACAGCAGCAGAGGGGTGGATGCTGTGCTCTTGTGTCCCTGGAGCTGGTGGCCAGCCGGGACACCCTGTGTGGGGCTGTGCCAGGGTGGGTCACAAAGAGCCCCTACGTGGCTTGTGGGGTGTGGGACACAGCCCTGGCAGTGCCCTGCCACATCTCCCACTGGCCAGGACATTCTTTGGAATGCTGAGCCCTGTGCCAGGCCCAAAGCACCTTCCTGCCCCTCCGCCCTCACCCCCACACAGCCCTGTCCTGTGAGAGCTCCTGCCAGGGAGCCCGGGCACAGCCCATCCCCAGGGCAGAGCTGTGCTCCCGGTCTATCCAAGCTGCCATTGCACAACCCAGGCTCTGCTCCTGGCAGAAACCAAGATGGTCAGTGGAGATTACTCCAAAAGAGGCTCTCGCTGCAGTGCCCTGGTCCTTCAGTGCCTCAGGAAGCACTGACAGCTCTGCTGAGGCACAGGAGAGTTGAACAGGGTGAGGAGGAGCCTGGCTGTGGTGGCACAGGTCATCCCTGGCATCTTGGTCCCCCTTTTCTTGTCACCTCTGACTGTAGCTGCAGCATCCACCAGTCCAACCTGGAGGAAGCTCAGCCTTGGCGTTCCCTCTGGGAGTCAGATCTGCAGCTCACACGCACTCAGCTTCCCACCAGTAGGTCCTTCATTGACCTTGTCTTTCGTCTTGACCCTTTCTGTACTTCAAGAAGGGCTATAAAAAAGATGGAGAGACTTCTTACAAAGGCAGACAGAGGTAGGAAAAGGGTGAACTGCTTTAAACTAAAGGAGGAGAGATTTAGATTGGATATTGGGAAGGAATTGTTCTCTGGGAGGGTGGGGAGGCCAGAGAAGCCCACAGAAGCCCACAGAAGCCCAGAGAAGCTGTGGCTGCCCCATCCCTGGGAGTGTCCAAGGCCAGGCTGGATGGAGCTTGGAGCAGCCTGGGATAGCGGAAGGTGTCCCTGCCCATGGCAGGGGTGCAATGAGGCAAGCTTTGAGTTCCCTTCCAAGGCAAACCAGTCCGTGATTCTACTCTGTCTGACTTTCTGGACTTCTCTGGAGGTCTCTGCACCCTCGAGGACCTGTTTTCCATATCACACCAGCAGTAAAGGTTTCTTTTCCCAGTGCAACTCCCAACTCAGCCCCGTGTCTGGGAACAGGAGAGGAAGAAGAGTAGATCAGGCAGAGGACCAGAAAGAAAACAACTCCCCCAGATCCCTTAAAAAACATTCCTGGTTGTTTTGCATCAATGCCTTGTGTGGTGGAAGCTGTTTACTGCCTCAGCCCTTCAGATGCTTGCAGGAAAGCGTGGGTGGGTTTGTGGTGGGAGAGTGGGTTGTGACCTGCCAGGAGAGCAGGAGAAAGCTCCACCACCTCACCATTTACAGCCCTTGTGGCACCCACAGCCTGGCCGTGTGGGTCCTGCCCAGACATCCCTAAAGGTGCCCCTGCCCCGGGGTGTAAACATCCTTCTGAGCACCTCCTGCCTTGCAAAACACCCCCTCTGATCTCCTGTCAGTACATGGCCCTGCACCCTGGCTCCTTCCATCAAAGTGTAGAGCCATCCTTCGGGGAGGGCAGCGAATCCCCACCTCCCTCCCTGGGAGCTGATCCTGCTCCAAAGCTGCCGGAGCAGAGTGCCCTGATTCAGCTCCTCAGAGACGTCTTGAAAGGCCCGAGCAACCTGAAAGCCTGGAGCTATTTTGCTCCCACATGGCCTGGTTTTCACATCCTCCCAGCTCCCCAGTGCTCCCGAGCAGCTGCTGGGCACACTCTGGCAGAGATCCTGCCCTGCTGGGGGGCACCTCATGGCTGAGCTCCGGACTGAGATCCTGCTGGAAGTGTCTTGCTGAAGTGGTGTGTGATGTTCCTCTCACACTCATCTGTTAATCTTGCTGGTTCTTCATCAAAAGCACTCGAGCCCTGTGGAAAAGCAAAACCAGTGTTTCATATGCTTGAAGAGCCCTTCGTTTTCATTCAGGCTGGGCAGGACCTTTTGGGGTGTTGTGATTCAAGGCTCTGTAAATGCCTGGAGGAGCTTGGGTGGGTTTTTTTCCATGGATTTCAAATGGAACACATTTTATTAGGGACTACTGGGGTGTCTCTTGCCCAGAGAGCTCAGAAACCTTTGCTAATGTGCAGGAAATCTGTCTTGAGCCACGATCTGCAGGGTTTGGTCAAGGATGTGACAGCTTTCCTGGCATTTGAGGAGCTCATCCATCCCAGGGTCCTGTGCCAGTGGGAACGGTAATTGGAGCAGTGCAGGCAAGATAAGTGGCCCTAACGAGCCTTCCTATGACTTGTCCTACCTGTTTGATGTCTCCAAATGAGGGTTTGTCTCACCCAGTATCTCCATTCATCAGGAGGTGCAGACCACTAAAGTGAGGGCTCTGCCCATCGCTGCAGCGTGTGGGTGCCCAGGCCGATGGAACAGGCACAATTCCTTGGGCAAACAGGAAGAGCTGCTGCCCTTTGCCTGTGGAAATAGAACTGGTTGGAAAACAGGTTTGCCCTCAGAGGAAAATTTTCAATTTGAAAGCAAATCAGGAAGAATTGACAGTTTTTCCCCCTATTTCCCAAGTCAATCAGAATATATATTATACATAAATATGGTTTTTTTTTCTGGTAATTTCTAAAGGCATGATTCTGACTGACCTCTTTGAGTTGAGCTTCATAATTAATACTTGGCTTGAGTCCTGAAGTGAAAGGTACCTTTGCAAGAGCATCATTTTTTCATTTTCACATGTCAGCAAAGATCTCCCCCCTGCCCCAGCCCTGAAACAAGGAGCTCACTTGAATAATGATCTGATTTCAGCAAATTGACAGGTTTTCCGTGGAAAGTCTTCCATGGAAGCATTCCTGGTTATCTCTATTTTTTTTTTTAATAGAGTCCTGAGTCTACAGCTTAGGACCCCCTGCTCTCCCCAGAGCCTTCAATACTCCCTGTCAGCTCCCCTGGGTGCAACTGCGAGCCAGATTAGCTCATTATTTTCCCAGCATTATTTTCCCACTCTGCAGCTGTTGGGTTCCTCGAGGGCTTTATTCAAGTGTGAGTCCCAGTCCCGGAACCTTTTTCTCCCTGGGATCTTCAGATGGTTTTAATGTGATTACGAGACCTCCTGCTGCAGCCAGGGCAATTTCCACTCCACACCAACCATCTCCACAATAGCTCCATTATCAGCTGGATGGTGACAGACATCTCAGGACACCACAGCCAGGCCAATTTAGACATCATTCCATAAAGATTATGACCCTTTTTGATTTTACGATTCACCCTTCCAATGATTTATTTCCATATTTTCCTTCCCCATCTTCATTTCACCCAAAGAAAAGCCAAATTGCACCTCCTGGATGGGCTCAGAGCTGGGGTGGGCTGAGGGTTAGGCAAGCTCTGTCCCGAGGCTGCCTAAATGGGTTTCTAATTGCGTTAGATCTTGCTCTGAGTTAGATAAATTCGATCTGACCAGGCAGGTTGGCACCGGGCTTTGGCGGCTTCTTTGAGCATCATGCAAATTTCAGGAGGCTTCAGGGCACCTATGTGGAGTCAGCCCGCATTTTCCCTGGATTTATTCATTAAATAGTGCCTCGGGAGCTGATGTCCATTTGAGGCTGGCTGTTCTGCTATCATTATTTCGGCAGGACTTGGAGTCTCTGCTGACTGCAAGGTCAGCACTCGCTAATTGTCAGCAGAGCAGCCACTTGGAAAGGGGAGCAGGTGCCTTTTCGGGTAATACCTGTGTTTGGGAGGTGGGATTCCATGGATTCCTGCATGTCTTTCCTCTGGCTGTGGATTCCTGCTCTGGTATAACATGTCAGCAGGGAAAGAGCTGAAGGTTGTTGGGAACTGGCGTGGGGATGGACACAGGGATTGTGGGCAGACACAGCCACCAAACGAGACCCCGTGAGCACCAGAGCTGTCACGCTGTGGCTGATGCGCCCTGTGGGACCCCTGTGGCTGTGGTGGAGGTGACCCCAGTAAACCATCACAGATCAGAGAGCTGGGCCTTTGGCTGCGCTGGTTCTCCTGTCCAGAATTGTCAGGGTTCTCTGGGAGACACCACCTTCAGTGACAACATTTTGGGAAGGCCTGAACAAATGTTTTGATTACAGGAGGGGTCTTAGAGGTGTGCACAGACCACACCTTTGCCTGGAGATGGGTCCATCTCTCTCCCTCCCTTGCTTGTGTTGTCTGGAGCTCCTCAGGCCTTCATCCCGCCCTTGTCCAAAGCAGGGAGACCCTGGGACCTGTTCCCCTGCTTGGCACCAGCTCTTCCCTCAACTCCTTCATGTTGTACTAACTGGAAGCAGTCCTGGGAATGCAGCTCTGGTGTGGCTTGGTCTGCTTAAAAAACTGAACATCTGGAGATGCTGTGGCAGGGCAGGGAGGAGCCCCTGGGGCAGACAGGCCACCAAGGGGAGGAGCAGAGGGCAATTGTAGGTGCCAGGAGGTGACACCAAGCCAGGGCAATGTCTTGGCACACCAACACTGTCCCTCGTGGTGCTGCTGGGCCAGGTAACGCCCTGAGCTCTTCCCACCACCTGCAGCTGTGGCAGGGTGGGTGCAGAGCGAGCAGGGGGTCCTCTTGGGGCCCTTCTCCAAAAATCAGTGCAGGGCCAGACAATGTGCTGCTGGGGGGTCATGGAAAAGGATGGGAAGAGCTGTGTCTGCTCCATCCTCACCCCAGCACAGCAGCAGAGGCACTCGTGGCTCAGAGGAGCTGTAAAATGGTCGGCTCAGGGACGAGCTGAGCCTGTGTCCTCTTTCCTGGAGCTTGAGCATTGCCCTGGGTGGCTTTGGCAATTCACGTCCAGCTTTCCTCGGGGCTTGCCCTGGTTTCCATGGACATAACATTCCCCTCAGCCTCCTGCTCCGGAGCCTGTGCTGCCCTGCTCCTGTCCAGGCAGGGCACTGGCACATCAAATAATTCCCACACGCCAGAGCCTCCGGCCACGGAACGCTGGCTCTGTGTCGTTCACACCACGGTCCCTGGGCTTATCTTCTGCTCTTCCTCCCAGTATCCAGGGATGTTGCATCGCTGCAGGTCGGTCTGTAAGAGAGAGGGGTTCATGAATTCACCAGAAGTTGAGTAACTCCCGCGCCACAATGGCTCCCTTGTCACTTATTTTGATATTCCGGGTGCTGGCTCTGACATTGCCTTTCACTCGCAGCCCTGTGAGTTGCTGCATTGTGGCGGCTGGTGGGGAAGCAGGCTCCTTTGGCAGCTGCCTGAAAGGAGGCTTCTGGCGTGCGGGAAGGCGCGGGAGCCCGTGGAAGCTGCCAGAGGAGCCCGGCAGCCGCGGATGCCGCCCCGGGATCAGCAGCGAGCCAGTTCACCAGTGCTGGGTTTTCCCGGCTCCGCTCGGGGAGGGGGCAGCAGGGTGGCTGCCCTCCGTTCCTGCCAGCAGGAAAAGGGTGCCCGGGGCGGATTTTACGGTTTCCTTTGTGAACAATGGAATTTCTCCTGCTGCTCGGTCCCTGCTGCCTGCGCGTGGGTGTGTAGGGATCTGGTGACACCACAAATTCCCGTTCCCTCCTGGCACTGCTCTCGCTTGTCCTTAGTTTGTTTTCCCTGGATTTAGCAGGGTACAGGGCCTGATGAGAGCTGGAGATGTTTGAATAAAGGGAAGAGGCAGAAAGGAGCAGTGGGGCTGAGGAGGGAGGGGGTCCCCTTGGCTCCATCCAGCATTCATGAGTGGGAATCCTCATGGAATCACAGAATCATTAAGGTTGGAAAAGTCTTCCAAGATCATCAAGCTTTGACTTAATCCCCACCTTGTCACCCAGCCCAGGGCACTGAGTGCCACATCCAGTCCTTCCCTGAACACTTCCAGGGATGGTGATTCCATCACCCTCCTTTGACAGCCCTTTCTCTGAAGAAATGTCTCCTAATATAATTTTTCCTAATGTGGCCTCATGGCAGAGAGCATCAACACAGGCAGGGACTGGTGTTGGGTTTTTGGGTTTTTTTGGGGTGTGCAGCCAGGACCAGGCAGGTCGGAGACAGCCCGTGAAAATTCCTCACCAAAGCAAGTCCCTGCTGCTGCCAGACAAGCCCCAAAACTGGAGCCGTGGGTGTGAGCCTGGCTCCCCTGTGGCTGGAAGGATGGGGCAGAGCTGGAAGAGGCACAGGGAAGGGCAGCAGGGCTGGAAGAGGCACGGGGAAGGGCAGCAAGGCTGGAAGAGGCACGGGGAAGGGCAGCAGAGCTGGAAGAGGCACGGGGAAGGGCAGCAGAGCTGGAAGAGGCACAGGGAAGGGCAGCAAGGCTGGAAGAGGCACGGGGAAGGGCAGCAGAGCTGGCCCGACCTGCCCAGCGTCTGCAGGAGGACACAGCCAAGCACAGATTTGTGGAATTGGAAAGGGGCAGAGCGAGGAGCAATTACTGATGATTCCTCACAACCCTGCAGGTAGGAGAAGTTCAAGGCAAAATTAGCAGGCAGCAGAGGTAGGACCAAAGGGAAGAGCTTTTCCAGCGAGCACATGGACTGGGAGTTCACTGCTGCCGGAATCCGCGGAGGCCAGAGCAGGCACGGGCTGGAAAAGGCAGGAGAGCACTTCACAGAGGATGGGGGTCACCAGAGGGAGAGCTGCAAATGTTTCCTCCTCAGGAAAAAAAAACCTGAGCTGCAGCAGCACAGAAACCCCCAGGATTTTCCAGAGGATGAACATCAGAGCATCCCTGGAAAAAGAGGGACAGGGGCTCCGTTTGTCCCTCGGATGTGGAGGCTGGCACAGGTCTCCCCTTCAGGAATATCAGAGTGAGCACTGGGGAGCCCTTCAAAGGTGTGGGTTTTTCTTTTCCACAGCCACAATTTCTTAGCTGAGAAAATAGACAGCTCTGCCCCAAATCCCGTTCCAGCACAGTGGCAGGGTGGAGGCAGCAGTTGGAAATAGGAAAACAATAAATACTGGGGGTAAAAGGAGGGAGTTACAGCAATTAGGAAAAATGAGCAGTTCTGGAGTGTAGGAAATTAACAAGCAAAGCCAAAGACATTGGGGGAAAATCAATTATTACAAAGCAAACACAATAAGTACTTTAAAAAATGTGCTAGGGAGAGGTGGAATCCAGGAACTGTCAATTCCAAGTGGAGATTGCAAAATTGCTAATTATGTAGAAAAATGCAAAAGTATTCAATAAATAGTTGTAGTAATTTGGGCTGAGACATAACAACGTGGGACGTGGTACCTGCCCATGTGTTGGTAACCGGCACAGAAATAGAAATAGCGATATTTGGCATAATTGAACGAATTAATTTGTACCAAAGAGTGGGATCTCTCCCATGCGGGGGTGTTCCTGGAGCCGGGGAGCCCAGGCTGGGCCAGCAGTGGGCGGGCAGCGGTGCCAGGAGCAGCTGGGAGAGCCGAGGGGCTGTGCAGTGCGGGCTGTCCTGGGCAGCCCCGGGGAACGACTGGATTAATGGCTAAAGCAGGAGCGGCCGATGGAAATAGCTCTGACGTCAGAGGGAGCTGACGATCCGGCGAGGGACCGGGGCACTGGCATTGCACGACAGGTCTGGCTTTCAGACCTCTCCTTAGGCACAGTCCTGGCCTCTGTGAGGAACACATCTGCTCCAGGCGTTCTGCAGGCCTGGGCCGGCAGCGCTGGTTTGTGTTGGGTGCAGATCAGCTGGGGACTGGTGGCCATGCCCAGCTGGTAATGGGCTTTTTATTGTTACTATTTTGCATGAACACTACTCTCAGGTTGGGCATCAGGAGGAATTTCTCCATGGAAAGGGTGGTCAGGCATTGGAAGGGGCTGCCCAGGGAGGTGTTGGAGTCCCCATCCCTGGAGGTGTCCAGGGAAGGCCTGGATATGGCACTCAGTGCTCTGGGCTGGGGACAGGGTGAGGGTCAGACACAGCTTGGACTCTATGACCTTGGAGGGCTTTTCCAACCTGGGATTCCGGGATTGTGAGCATGGCATTGTGAGGCAGATGAAGGTCTGGTTTATCCAGAGAAAGCTTGGTTGGGATTCCTCGTGGAGCGAGGCTCTCCTGGAGCTGCTCCTCGGCAGCGGTGCCGTGCCCGCTGCCATTCAACGCCTTAATCAACGATCTGGAATGAAATCTGAAATCACTGCTGATAAAACCTGCGGCTGCCACGGAGATTGGTGGAGTGGGAGATCATGATGAGGACGGAGCAGTCATGCAGAGCAATCCAGATTGCTTGGTAAACCGGCCCCATTTAAACAAAGTGCGTTTTAACATGGCCAAGTGCAAAGCTGTGTGTGGAGAAACAGGGAATGCTGGCTGATATCCTGGGAAGCACTGGCTTTAAAATCGATTTAAGGGTCATGCTGCATGAGTAGCTTAGGGTTAAAAGGCTGGGACAGACCTCAGGTGGAAAAACCTGGGAGGTTGTAGGGGCAGGAAGGTGCTGGAGGAAGCCCTGGTGAGATGTCACCTGCAAGGGTCACCTCGGTGAGGAACGGGTTAAAACTGGGGCAAGGAAAGATGATGGCCCCAAAAGTGATTTGCTGTTTGCAGGTTGTGACTTGAACCTGCTTTGTTTGACTCCTCCAAAAGGAGACTCAGGGCTGCCTTGATTGCTCTGTACAAACAGCTCCTTGTGCAGAGGACGCTCAAAGGCTCTTTAACCTCCCACAGAAAGGTCAAACCAAACCGAGTTTCTGTAAGTCAGGGCCAGACAAATTGATTCTGTGTCTTTCCAGGACTCCACAGCAAGGCTCTCCGGTGGAGAGCTTCCCAAGGCACGCTGCTGGGGCTGGGCAGAGTGGGAGGGGGGCACCACCCCTGTCAGTGCCAACGCTGCCGTGTGGGGCTGCAGGGGATGCGCTGGGAGCAGGTTGTCCTTCCCTGCAGTGAGAAGAGCCCTTTCGAGGGTGCCTGGCAGGAGGTGACATTTAAAGGAGGTGTTTTTCAGGTAAAAGCGGTGCTGTTTGGACGGAACCCCCCCCGGGGGAGGGATAGTGGCTGTCACAGGCTGGCTTTGGGAGGTTGTTTGTTTGTGTTGCTGCAGCACCCCGAGGAGCCCGGCTTGTCTGGCTGGGTTTTTACAAGCACGGAGCGAAGGCAGGAGCCTGGAGCTCGGCATGAGCCGCAGCGAGGGAGGAAATTGGTTTCAGCTGGGCAGGCAGGGTGCAGGAGGGAGGGAGTGCCGGGCTTTACACGCTCCCTGTGGGCTGGGAGGGGACCAGAAAGGGTCACTGGGCAGCTCGGCCTTGTCCTCAGCTCCTCCAGAGCCCTCTGAGAGGGGCTTGCCTGTGCCTTAGTGACAGGGACTGCACCTTCTGCTCTGGCAACCCTTTGGCACTGGCACAGGACCCCTGTCCCCCATCCCTGGAAGAGTCCAAGGCCAGCCTGGACGGGGCTTGGAGCAACCTGGGATAGTGGAAGGTGTCCCTGCACATGGCAGGGGGTGGAATGAGATGAACCCTTTCCAACCCGAACTATTCCATGATTCTATGATTGCACTTGGCCAAACCTACCATTGTTTTTTTTTCCATAGTGATAAAACTTGGTGGAGCTTAATCTGCAGGTAAAGGCCACTCCTTCTTGTCTGCTAGTGGTCCAAAAAATAGCTTTTCTTTGCAGAAGGCCTTTGCCACCTTTAACCTTCTCCTCCCTGAACCAATTTTAATATTTTGTCATGGTTTCTAACTACTGCTTGTTTCTGTTCTTCTGTGGTGAAGTGGGGCACGTCGCCTCAAATGTGGGGCCCAGCAGGGCCCAGCTCAGCCTCCTGGAGCCCTCCTGGAGCCCAGCAGAGCAGGCACATCCCAGCCTGCTTGCACATCCCAGTAGGGATGGGGTTTTTGGTGGGAGATCTACTCCATGGATGGATCCTCAGCCAGCTATGATTATTCCTCACGAGGCTGCAGATGTGACAGATCTATTCCACATCTGTCGTGCCAGCAGTTAATGAAAACACAGCCGAGCAGTGACTCGGGACACAACCCAGAGATTTCATTTGATGCACGGCCCCAGCTGAAAGGGCTGCCTGCAGCAATTACTTTGGGAATACAACTTCCCAAACCTTCGCACCCACCCCGCACTGTGTTACCCAGGCAGGGATGTGCTGAACCTACACTGTTCTCCTGCATTACTTATGAGAAAATCAGCTAAAACAGTGTCAAAAAAACTTCCTAAAGTCGAGCTAGAACATTTACTGCTCCTCCTCCATCCACGGGGCCTGCTGTCTTTTCAAAGGAAGGAGTTCAATGGCTTGACATGTTTGTTTGTGACAAACCTACAGTGGCTGTTACTCATTTGCTTGTTATCTTGTAGGTACTTACAAAGAGTTCTTTTATCTGCTTCAGTATTTTTCCAGGAACTGAAATTAAGCTAACTGTTTTATAATTCTCCAGCTCTTCTTTTTTCTCATCATTAAAGACAGGCGCTATTTTAGCTCCCTTCCAGTCTTCTGGAAGCTCCCTGATTCTCTACAAATTCTTCAGGAAAAAAAAAAGTATTGAGGGGGAAGAAAAAAAAAAAAAAAAGCAGCCCTAACAGCTCTGAAGTTACTTAAATCAGGTCTCTAAGCATCTGTGGTGAATTTAATCAGGTCCAACCAACCTTAAAGCAGCTCATCTAAATGCTCCCTCTGTGTTCCTTCCCTCTGTTCGTCTCAATTCCTTCCCCTTCCTGGCCGGTGCTCGCTGTGTGTGGGACGCCTGATTGCCACTGATTTGTAGTAAAGACACCGGCAAAAAAAAAAACGTATTCAGCCTAAACGGTGTGTTGGCTCCTCTCTCTCCTCATCACCTTCAGGTCCCCATCAAATAATTCCTTCCCTGGGCTTCCTCCCCACATTTGTGGCGGAGAAAAACCGTGGTGGCTTCTTCTCGCTCTCGGTGTTTGTGTTTCGTTCCCCGCTCTTGCCCCTTGAACTCGTGCTGGCCTCTCCACTCCTCGGAAATCGCGCCAAAGAAGGATTTGGTGGAAGGATTTGGAGCGGGATAATGATGTGGCTTAAAGGCTGCTTGCAGGGAGCTGCTCCCCAGCATGAGGCAAAGCCAGGAGGGAAAGTGTGAAGTGGGGTGGTGGGAATGCTCACCGGGCACACAACCGCGGCACTGTGACCCTGAGGGTGGGAGATGGGGCCAGCCAGGGGCTGGGAAGGGAGCAGTGATGTCACCGTGGCTCTGTGCTGGGCACTGATGCCATCAGAGGGGCTCTGGGGTGGCCTTGGCCACCGGGGCTCTGGGGTTGGTGTCTGGGAGCACCAAGGGGACATGCAGAGCAGGGACCCCCAGTAAAGGGTGGGGACAGTGATTCAGGAGCTGTGCTGGTGGGGGACCTTTCCAGAGCTGTCCTGCCATGGGAGAGGGCACCTGGGTGACAGAGAGGGCTGGGGCACAGCTGTGGAGGGAGTGATGGGTTGGGGGAGCACAGGGACCGTGCCCAGTGTGCTCCCCACGTGTGATGGGGAGCTCTTGGCTGCGGGGGAGCGCAGGATGGCCCACGGGGGTGATGATGGCTCTGCCTCTGTTTAAGGGTCAGGTTGGGTGGCCCCACCTTCTGCCCTCACCTGCAGGGTGGGTGATGCAACAGCTTTTCCCTTCTCCGCAGTTACCTCATCGCCGAGTGACGTTCTCTGCAGCCAGCCAGGCTCAGGACCTGCAGGACCCCTCCCAGCACAGCTACTACGACAGCGGGCTGGAGGAATCCGAGACCCCCAGCAGCAAATCCTCGTCGGGGCCCCGCATCGGGCCCCTGGCCCTGCCCGAGGACCACTACGAGCGCACCACGCCCGACGGCAGCATCGGGGAGATGGAGCACCCTGAGAACGGTACGTGCCACACCCGCCCCTCCGGCACCTGCGCCAGGGGCTTCTGAGCCGCGACCCGCGACCCCAGCGCGGTGGGACGGGCTGGCCACGCTCGGCTTGGTGGGGACGGCAGGATGGAGAAGGGGTGAGGCTCAAAGCAAGGACGTGGTGGGGAGGGGAGAGGAGAGGAGGGAGAGGGAGGGGAGGCCCGGGGGAGCTGTGGGATGGGAAGAGTGAAGGAAGAGGCGGGTGTGGCAGGAGGCAGGTGGGTGTGGAATGGCGCAGAGAGGGGGCCCGACAGGCTGGTCCGAGGTGGCAGCACAGGGGCGAGCGGAGGGGCTGCATCCCAGCCCGTGTGAGCTCCTGTGCCACAGTCAGGGTATCCCATGGGTGCCTGCCTCATGTCAGGGGGTTTGGGGGGTGCTGCAGCTCTCCCCGCGTGTTTGGGTTGGAGCCATGGGAGTTTCCCAGGGAGCAGAGGGCAGAGCAGGTTTAGTGGCACAGACTGGGCTGTGGAGATCTGTGGGGGGGAGGATCAGAGAGTGTGGTGGTGCTGGTGGCAAACCCCAGAGCTACCTGTCCTGCCTTCCTGGGGCCCCTCAGGTCAGCTCCCAGCCGGGCCCAGCTTTCCCTGAGAGCCCCCGGAGGTGTCACCGCGGGAGAGCTGCTTCCCCCTGCCCCGGTGCAGCTTCCTCCCCAGTCTGCTGCTCGTGCTGCCTCTGTGCTGCCCTGCCTGGCTGCAGCCCACTCCCCCAGCTGCCTTCTCCGGCCAGCTCCCGTTGCTTCCTTGGATTTGGCTCTGGCTGTGCACATAACATCTTCTCTCCTGTACCTGCTGCCTTCTGTGCTCGTGTCTCAAGGGGAGGTGGCTGTGGAGGTGGCAGGTTCAAAGAAACCTCTGGGGGGAAGAGGAGGAGGTGGCAGAGGGCTCTCCTGAAGTCTCTCTCTGGGAGCATCCTTGACTTTGGGACAGGTCTGTGTGGTGTGGAAATGGCTCAGAGGGTGTTCAGCTGGTTTTTAGGGAGCTGCAAACCTGCTGGGTCCCTCTGGTAAGGAAACAGAGGGGTCTAGTGGAACATCTCTTCCCAGTTTAATTCCTGGAGTAACACTGCAGTTCTCTGTGTTCTGACCATTGAAGCAAGGTGTGGTGGGGTTTCCAAACCCATCTGTTGCTGCTGTGATATGAGGCAGTGTTGTGCAGCTCACTTTCTTCCCAAAAGTACCCGTCAGTCACCTGGGAAGAGCAGTTTGGAGCGGTTCCTGCAGCCCTGGCACGGGGTGACTGAACTGGGCTTCCCAAGTGCCCTTGAGTACCTGGAGGAGAGGCCTGAAGGGCTGTGAACAAGGAAATGCCACATGGAGGAGCTGAAGGATACGATGGGGCAGCGGTGATGATGGACCTGGAGGAGGAAGGGTTGAGCCCTGGAAGGTGACAGGAAACTTGGAGATGGTGAGGGAGGATCAGGGCTAAAAGTAGGGATAGGAGAGAGAGGAGCAGCTGGAAGTTGGAGGGCAGAAAGGGCTGTCTTGGGGTGTTCCTTGGGATGTTTATTGGGAAGTTCCTTGTGTGCCTGATGGTGATGAGCACAGCTGGGGAAGGCCCAGGGACACGGCCTGGAGCAGTGGCTCTCCCAGGGGCAGAACACTTGGAAATGGCTCCCAACCCCCAGCCTGCCCTTTAAACCAGGCAGCTCCCTCTCCTTGCACAAGGTGCCCTGTGTTTGTTCACCTCCCAGGAGGACATAAGTCACCCCACACCCATCCACCGCCAGATCCATGTGTGGTGCAGACAGAGCAGCGGCTCCCAGGGAATATCCACAACCCTGCTCTGCTCTCCATCCCCAGCCTGTCCTGTCTTGGCTCCCTTCCCATGGCAGTGGTTGGGACTCAGGCTCCAGTGGCTCCTGAGCTGTGTAAAGCAGGTTGGGTGCAGAGGCCATGGCAGGCCAAGGCTCTGGGGAATCCGCCAGCATTATCCTGAGCTGGTGCTGGTGCCCTGCAGATAATCTGGCACGGCAGTCCAAAGGGCCTGAGGAGCTGCGGTCAGGGTCACGATCCTCTAAGCAGACTGTTAGGGGCCCCTGGCACTGGGACAGGTGATTTGGGGATTAGGAGGCACTGGGGGTGTTGGATCAGCTCACCAGAGTTGTGTTTCCCTCATCCCCCTGCCCGAGGTATGGCACATTCAACCCTTCTGAGCTTCCAACCAGACCTTTCCATCCTGTTTGTCCAGAGAAGGGCCATGTCTTGCTTCCTGCAAAGCATCTCCAGTGATGTGGGACCATCATGACCTCTTGGGGACCGTCCCACCATGTCCTTGTCTTGGCTCCATCAGCAGCACCAGCCCCTCAAAGCCATCAGGTCTTGGGTTTTTGTGGAGCTGGGAGGACTAAGCCAGTCTTGACCTTCCCTTAAACTGAGGAGACGCGTTGGATCCCACACCCCCACCCCGCGGCACGAGCACAGGGCTGACACGACTGTGCATTTTCTAGGCTTTCATCTGGTTATAAATATCCAACATAACAGGGCTTCCATTGCTTTCTCCAGGAGATTATCCCTGCAGCCGAACCAATCTGATAAGCAAGTATGCAAGGCTATTTATAGCTTTTCAACTGGAAGACAGATCCATGCCTTTTCTTTGTAGATGGTTCTTCACTTGATTAACACACATATCAGTGTCCTCCTTTTTTGGACCCTTTCTGCTGTGCAGACTGCAGTAAAATGCGGTATTGCAGGGGCTGAGCCAGGGCCTTTTCAGGAGGAATTACGATGGTTCTGATGAAGACTTCTCCAGGAGCTTGGCACTGACGTGGCAGCTCCTCAGTCATCCCAGGCGTTTGTCATCCCTGGTATTTTACCTCGCTGCCCACTGTTTCCTCCCCAACACCTCGCCGTGCTGTTCCCCGCCGTTGTGGGGCACACGGAGCTGGGAGCGCAGTGCAGTCTCCCACTTGGCCACCCGTTGCTTTTCCTAAAGACATCTGTTCCCCCCGGATCACAGATTTGCTTTGGTTGGAAGGAGCCCGGGAGCACTGGTGCTCCGCAGAGGATCTGCCCTGCCATAATGCACGCAGAGCTTGGATGGTGCCCGTGCCAGTCGCTCTCCATCGGCCACGGAGACAATTTAGCAGGATTACAGGGCCAACTATGTGCAATTTAGGAAGTGTTATGCGGAGCCTGCTTCCCTGTGTGGTACAAACGTACCCAGGGTTATGATTTATTGGACGAGGCATTTCTGATTGGTGTTTTTCAGCCCCCAAAATCTGCTTTATGGGCATTATTTAGAGTGGGGACCCCATGCCGTTTTTAATACAGGCAGTTACAACCCCACTCGGAATATTGAATGAACCATTTCATGAGCTTTCCCAACGCCCTCAGTGCCGTAGGATCTGCACTTCCCAGATATTCATGGCTTTATCCTCGCAGTTCCGAGGAAGAAACTCCACCCGGGGTGGGGAATGAAACAGGACATGGCAATCTGCATTTCAGAGGAGGCTGAACGCTCGGGGTGACCCCCGGTGAGCGGGTGGCTCCTCCGCCTGCCGTCGTTGGGAGCGCCGGAATCCAGCAGGAATCCAGCTGCTCCCGGCCGCTGGAGCCTGGGCTGCTGCGGACGTCTGAGGCGGGAGCAGAGCTTGGCTTTGGGACTTTGTGGCAGAGCTGGTTTAAAACCCTCCCGCCTGGTTCATCACCGGGGGCTGCTCTGCCAAGCCCAGCCTTGTCCTGGTGCTCTCCCAAACACCTCGGCACAGCAGGAGCGGATGAATTGAGACGCCACTTCCCACGTTTGGCTGCTGGGCTTACTAAAACCCTGCCAGCCCAGGTTTTTCTTTGTTTCAGGGGAGATTTAGATGGATGTGTTGCAAAGCCAGAAGGAGCAGCTTGTTTTACCCATGCGTGACGTGGCTGTGAAATCCCGCCCTGTGATTTCTGCCAGGAGCATTCCTTTGGGAAGATCCCACTTTGTTAGCGCAGCGTGTGAGAGCCCAGGTGAGCCCTCCCAGTGGAAGGTCCTCTCTGCCCCCAGTTTCACCAGTCTACACTTCAGTTCTGCTTCAGCTCCTCCCATTTCTTCCCATGGAGCCCCACAACACCACAGTTCCCCTCTCCTGGTGCGTACTCGGAGAACCCATTCAGGCAACTCAACATTTAAAGATCTCTTTGAAAGAAAACTGAGTCAAGTCCCTCGCTGTGAGCAGAGCCAAGGCAAGATATTTTGGCAGCTGGGTCCCTCTTCCTCTCCTCCCACCCTTCCTTGTGCTCCTCCCAGCCATTGCCATCTGCTCCTGCCACCACCACAGACCTGCAGCCTCATTCCTGGGCAGCAGCAACATCTGGCACATCTTGGATGTGTGTGGTGCTTTTTGGCAACCCTTGCAAAGGCAGCCTGGGGAGACTTTTTCCTCCTCCTCTCTGCTACACTTCTGATTATAGTTCAAGCCTTCCATTCCTTCATCTCATTTTTCTCTCTGCATGGTCTCCAATTTACCAACACGCTTTTGGCAGTGTGGACGTGTCCAGGTGATGGCCCAGAGCCCCCCAGCAGCACTTGGTGACATCCACAGCAGCACCAGCTGCAGGGATAATGTGTCTGTGTTTGTCTTCACGGTCCCATGGCACACACGTGTGACCATGGCACAAAAACACAGCTGTCTGTGCACCCTGCAGTGCCAGGGAATCATGGAATGGTTTGGGATGGAAGGGACCTTAAAACTCATCCAGTTCCCCCCCTGCCATGGGCAGGGACCCCTCCCACTGTCCCAGGCTGCTCCAAGCCCCATCCAGCCTGGCATTGGACACTTCCAGGGATCCAGGGGCAGCCACAGCTTCTCTGGGCACCCTGTGCCAGGGCCTCCCCGCCCTCCCAGGGAACAATCCCTTCCCAATATCCCATCTGACCCTGCCCTCTGGCAGTGGGAAGCCATTCCCTGTGTCCTGTCCCTCCATCCCTTGTCCAACTCCCTCTCCAGCTCTTCTGGAGCCCCTTTAGGCTCTGGAAGGGGCTCTGAGGTCTCCCTGGAGTTTTCTCAACACTGAACACCCCCAGCTCTGAGCACCTTTAGAAGGTAAAAATCCTGGCTCAGAGGATTCCTGAGCCGAGGACTCCTTCTCCCTGCTCATGGTGAGAATGGATTTGCAGCCCTGGGCAGTCGCTGCCTCCTGCCTCTGCTTTAGTGCCAGTCATGAGCTGCTTTTTCAGGTTCTTACTGCGACTGTTGTTCAATTCCTTGCAGCCAACAGATGGGACAAAAAAATTACATTCTGTCTCCTTCTCTGGCACAGCGACTCCTCTAGATCTTAAAACCTATTCTTTTTTCCTACATTATCTTTAAATGTCCCTTTTGTCTTGCAGGAAGAGTTCCAGGCACATGTTCACTCTGTGCAGTTGGGGTTTATTTTTCCAAACGTACCCTGCAGCGCTTCTGCTTTGTTGCAGAGGGCTGAGGAACGCCTTGGAGTGAGCACTGTCTGAGGTGTGGGGTTCCAGCTAGATCCTGCCTCCTGGTCAACACCAGTGACCCCAGAGAGGCTGTCTGGTGCCCAGACCTTGTCTGTCACTGGAAGGTGTCACACCTTGTGGGAGAAAATAGGATAAAAGCTGCCGTCGCTGGAATAAAGCTGGGATGTGCCTGGCATTGGCACCAGTCCCCCCCTGCTGACTGAGATCCAGCAGGTCACACATCTGGCCAGCTGAGCTCAGGTCTGGCTGCTGCTTTGACTCCTCTCTAGCTGAGACATTCTGGGTTTGGGGTTTTTTTTAAATGATCTTCAGCCCTATTTAACTGGCCTCCAGGGCTGGAATTCCTTTTGTCACTACCAGCAGTTTCCAGTCCTGCCTGGGTTTAGGGTGTCCATACCCTTTGTGACCACGTTCTACCTCTCATCTGCCTCTGGAAATTCTGTCTCAGTTCCTTCAGCTCCACAGGCACCTGCATTTCTTCTTAAGAAATCAGGAACTTCTTTACTTTCCACACTTAATGTTGGTTCATCCCCAAAGCTGGCTCCTGATTTGCCTAATCACTGCTGGGAAAAGATTTTTATCAGGAGAGACAACATCCAACAGATTGCAAATGGCCCTGGATTACCCCATCCTGGTTTCAACATTTCTGCCTGAGCTGTAATTCCAGCCTCCTTCTCACCCTGTTTCTTTATTTTCCATATTTTCCAGCGGCCGTGTCTGGGTAAAGTCTTGCGACAGAGCTGCTCAGGTCAGAGCAGCTGCCCTGCCACGTCAGCCAGGCCACCCTCCTTAATTGTCCCAAGGATCCCGGGGTAAACAGGGGACTCAGGGACTCAGGCTGTGTCCCTGCCCCAGACTGAGGAACAAGCACATTGCCACCAGCTACAGAGAGTGCCTGTAATCCTCTCAAGACCTTCTAAGAAGGATGCTCCGTGCTTCAGACGTTGTCCAAAATAGCTTTAATAATTTATCTGACAGTGTCTCTCTTGCCTCACAGGATTATGTGGTAGAGCACACATGAGGTTGTCCTCAAGTTCTCCAAAGATCCTCAGCAGATCCTGGACATCTTTAGAGGAGTTATTTGAAGAACCCGAATTTCCCTGTTGGATTCTGGTTTCTTGTTTGCCCCTTTCTGTCCCTGAGCCCACGTTATGTGATTGTGAAAGGTCCAGGCAGTGCAGTCACTCTGAGTCAACGCCCAAGAGACAAAAAGCTCCATATTTCAGTATCAAGGTGCCTTCTCTGGTAGAATATATAGGTCCCCGTGGCTCTGTGTGTGCCTGCTGCATTCGGGATTGGATTTTTGGAGTTTTCTGCTATTCTTGCCGTCCTGGGCTGGGAGCTCTTCCATTCCCTCTTGCTGCCTGTGGCAAGCTGGTGGAAATTTGTGAATGTCACCTCGCTTGTGTCCTTCACATCCTTCCTGCTCTGAATTTACTGAACAGGGAAAATTTTATCATTTTTATTCATCTTTATTCCTTCTTCTATCTGAAAGCCGTACCCAGGGTTCTCCTGTCCCTGTGCATGGTGAGTGAGCATCTCAGGGAGGTGACCCTGCTGATTGTCTGGGCAGTCCTGCAGGGACCACAGGGACCACGCAGGGAGCTGCTGACCCCAAACTCACCCTGCTCTTTATAACCACTCTTAGGTGGTCAGCTCCATGGCAAACGTTGAGACTTTCCTTAAGGGAATCAGCTGCAAACAGATGGGAATACAGAAATTTTTAGCTAAGAATTAAAAATGAGCTCATTGAGGGAAGGCGACTTCTGCTGTCTCAGGGAAAGGAGGATTTCCCAGTCTCCCAGACCAGGAAGACCAAACCGGTCATACACCCCCTCCAATCCAAGGCAGGAACATTTTCCATCACCATTTCACCTCAGCAAGCCTGGGAAAGGCTTCTCACCTGGCAGAACATGACCCCGGTGACGTTAAAACAGAGAACCCACACAGGACTTGGTATTTTGGTTTTCCCTGGCAATGGTTGCAAATTCCGATGCAAATGCCCATGCAAATGGTCATGCACAGCTATTCTTATCTCTGGGCCAAATCTCAACATCCCTTCTTTGGTAGAAAGTCGGTTTTCCAAAAATAGTTTACGTCAGCCCCCAACTATTCGTGGCTTCAGCTCAAGTTCGTTAAGCTGAGTTCCAGGAAGAGTTTTCCGAATTAGATCCGCGATGGGAACAGGAGGGTGGGTCCTTTCTTTGCTTGTGCCGCGCTCCTCTCCAGGGAGGACATTTCCTCAGGGTGAGGGGTTGGGTGAAGCTGCTTCAGACCCTGCTTTTGTGTTTTCTGTCACATTTTTAAACACGCTCTTGAAATCGGGGGCTGGTGTCCTGCCTCTGGACAGGTGATGTCCGTGGGGGACAGCCAGGAATGGGAATGATGATTTTCTGTTGATGAGCCACAGCACCCTGTGTTGTGGGAGCAGAGGTGCCAAAATAGACAGGTCCCCTCCTGTCCGTCTTTGCTGGCTCACCCCTGTCCCAGTGCCATCCTGTTGTCCCAGCACAGCTCCATGACCAACTGGACAGGGGAGCTGATCAGGGTGAAGTTTTGCTGGGTCACTTTTTTTGGCCATTTTGCTCTTCAGACAGAGCATGTTTCCTGCCCTGCCTGCTCCACAAAGACCTGAACTTGCAGGAGGCAGGGATTCTGCAGGAGGCAGGGATTCTGAGCTTGGCATTCAGCTTTAGAGCACGTCTAAACCAGAAAGAGCCACCGAGTGTAAAAGCAACAGACAGCCAGGATCCCTGAGCAGCCCCAGACTATTTGTTGTTTTCAAAGACCTGCTTCCTTAGAAAGCTCCTTTTGAAGTAATTTGACGTGCCATTTCCAGCTCCTGTGTGATCTACCGCAGTTATTCCCCCTTTATCTGCCTCCCAGTGCTCCAGAATGTCTCCATAAACCTGCCTGGCAGTGCCTCTGCCCGAGGAAGGGACCTGCATTAGTGTGGGATTTAAACTTAATGCCAGAGGAGCTTACAAAGTCTCCCATTTGAGCTTCTTGTGGACTTCACACTGCATTTTCTCTCTCATAAAAATAGCAGGTGTCTGAGTTTGAAGGATCGGTCAGGTGTAGATCCCTCACATGGAAAATCCCTCTCGTCGGCAGGAGATGGAGGATAAGGGATTCATCCCTGTCCCCGGTGAAATCAATGGAGCTTTGCTGTTGAGACAGGTCAAATGTCAGTCTCAGTTGTTCGCTCTTCCCCGGGATTTTATCCTTTGTGCTCTCACTATTAAAGAATCCCTCTTCCTGTCTCCTTCCCACGAGCTCTCATCCATCCTGATTTGAAGTCCCCTCTGCTAAGTGGCTGTAACGCCAGTGCTGCGCTTTCCTGGCCGAGGGGACACTCCATAAATCTGCCATTAGTCATGGCTGTGGCCAGCCATCCCACGGATAGGCTGCTTTGCCTCAGAGGTTATCAAACCGTGTCAGCCCCTGCGTTTGCCTCTCCTCTCAGAGAGCTCAGCTTCCCCAGCAGGATCCAGGGCTCATTTCCCGGGAGCCGAGGCAGCTGCACTTCGCTCAGGGACACAACAGCGGCCACGTGGTGCTCAGTCCTCCTTCCCTGGCCAGCGTGGCTGGACCTGGGCTCCCTTTCCAGCACCTCTGAGCAGGACAAGAAGCTTCCAACAAGCAGGAATGGGGCAAGTTTATGTGTTCTGTGGCTGGAAGGCTCTGTTTTCCCAGGACAGACAGCAGTGACAAGTTGTCTGTGTTTGTTGTCCCCAGTGGGATGGAGAGGGGGCTGTGCCTCTGCACTGGGCACAGAGCTTCCCAAATGATCCCCGAGAGGCACTTCAGCTTCACTCCTTGTGGAAAAGCAGGGCTGAACCTCACTGCTGGGAGCTCAGAACTGCCCAGGGTCTCATGGATGCTGAGTCCTACCTGGGCTCCTTCCAGGGCTGTGTCCCTAAAAATGAACAGACAGGTCTCATTCCTGAACCTGGGGGACAAGAACAGGGAAGGATCCCTCCACAGGGCCCTTGTCTGGCAGGGAGCTGCTCTGATCCAGGGGAAAACAAGTTCCTGTCAGAATGAGCTGGACAATGAGGACAGTGCTCATGGCAGCTCTTGGAGGCGCTGGGATTTACATTTGGGACCTTACTCCAGCATGAGACTGGTGTTGTCAGGCTAAAATAATGTCACTTTTCTAATGATGATGTCACTTCTCTAAACTGGCAGAGATGCTGTGAATAAATCAGCTCAGGTGGCCCATGGGTGAAAGGTGTGCCTCTGTGGTAGTCTGTGTTCTGTATTCTTCAGATATTAAATGTTCTTACATGGATGGCCACCCTGGACAAGGAACACCGGGGGAGGCTGGGGAAGGGATCCAGCAGGATGCTGGGGTGCACAGGTTCCTGGGAACAGCAGTTCTCCGTCAGCTGGATGTGTCTAGGTTAGAACAACCTGCCTGGAAGTGAGGAAACAAGGAGGCGGCAGGAGGAAGGGGGGTTAGGATGTGATCTTTGTTCAGGGATGTCGGAATGGCTGTCGTGTTGTTTTATAGCTGCCGAGGAAAGAGAAAATGGAGTGGGGAATGCAAAATGACAGAGAGTGAGGAGATGTGATATTTGCCTGATGTATTTTGCTGGTAATTAGTGTAATGCCAATTAGACATAAGTAATCTTTTTTTTTCCCCTTCTTCAGCTGTATAAATTATTGCTGGAATATATGCCAGCTAAAACCAAGATATTAAACTTGGAGTGATATGGAGATCTCTGCTCCTTGAGGATCTCTAGATGAAATTACCCAGACAGCAGGGATCTTGACAAAAGTAAGGCTTGCTCTAACCAGAAAAGAAATGGATAAAAGCCAAAGGAATTGTGTATTCCTTGTCTAACGTCTTGCTGCTTATTAGCCACACAGGAAGGGGCCCCCACAGAGATGCAGCAACATCAGTGAGGAAAGGCAAATCTCTCTCCTTTCCTGCAAACAATGCCACTTCCAGGCTATTGTTCCCTATCAGCTTCCCTGAGGAGGCAGATCCCGAGCCCTTCCCGAGCTCGGGCTGCAGGTAAACCCTGCCGCCCACGCACATTCCATTTGTCATTCCCGGAGCCCTGCTTTCCCTGGTGCGAACCCACACCGGGACACGCCGCACCGGTGTTGTGCTGCCTCCCGCTCCCTCGGGACATGAAGCTCTTTAATGATGAGGAACGGCTTCCTTCCGAGGGTCAATTGCTGGGCCCGGACTTCTCCAATCACGGATCCCTCGGAGCTCTCTACCTGGGCTGCTCCTTCAGGCAGCTCCACGCTGCTTCGCCCAGTGCTGCGCATGGATTTTCCATGGCCAGGGACTGTGCACCAGGAGCAGACCTGCTTTTACCATCTCCTCCCTTCGGAAAAATAATCGCTCAAAATGATGCCCTTGGACCGATTCTGGAACTTTTCATACATCTCTGTTGGACCGTGAAATCAAAATCTTCTGGTGATCACGCTGCTGTTCCCTGGTGCTGTGCTCCGGGGGTTGCAGAGCTGGCACGTCCCCTTTGCCAGCCTGCTTCCAGCGCGGGGGGATGATGGATCCCGCTTGTCCCGCCTGCATTTTAGGATTTTTTAATCCTCACTTGCTCTTTAAAGCGTGTTTTATTCATGGCAGCCTTCAGGACTGCCTCTGGCAGGCCTCCCTCGAGTGGTGCAAACTTTATTGCATCTCTCCTCCAGCAGCCTGTAAACTGCAACACCCAGGGGTAGCTGGAGGTTGATATTCCCGATCGGAAGCGATTATCCATATTTTCCCTGCTTTCCCACAAGGGCTTCTTTCTGCCATCCTAATAACAAACACAGGGCACGGCAATACTCAGGATCGGGGTTTTTTTCCCAAATGAGCCATAACCAGTCGGCCCAGTTCCTAAACCTCCCTGTTCGCTCCTTCAGCCGGATGCTCTGGCACTGATACCTCCTGCCTTTCCAGGAGAAGGGGATTTCTCCCCAGTCCTGGCCATCAGGGTGGCAGCTCCTTTCAGTGCTTGATGGGGAATCGCAGCAGGATGGCAAATGGTCCAATTCAACCACCAGGGTTGATTTCTTGGCCTGAATTTTGGCTGCATCACAGGAGGACCAGTGCTGCTCCTGACACGTGCCAGCCACAAAACCTCTCCCCGTTTTGCTTCCACTGCAGATTTTCAGTCTCCGAGTCCGTGGGCGTTTGAGGCGTCAATAAGGAGCGTTTTCAGCTGCTTTGTGGCACGTCTGCACTGCAGAGAAAGGGGCTGGGCAGTTCAGGGGTTCGGGCTCTTGATCTCTGAGCAATCAGCAGAGAAAAGTCCTCATTTAGTGTGAGATCATTCCCAAAAGTTTCCCGACTGTACCCCTGGTCTAACGCTCCCAGAGCTGGTGTGTGTGGGATTTCACGTGTGTGTGGTTCCCTGGGGCTGCGTGTGCATCCATCAGGGACAGACATTTCCCTCTCTGGGCAGCCCAGGAGCCTCAGCTCTGGATTTAGTGCCCAGCCCCTGATCCTTCAAACAACCACCAAAAATTCCGGCAGGGATCTGCCTCTTCCTCCTCGGGGTCTGCACGACAGCTCAGGCAGCAGAGTCAGGACAGGCTGTAAAGGAGCCGAAATGACATTTGAGTGTGCTCACTTCCCTCCGAAGCAGCCCAGGAAAGACCCGTGGCAAGGAAACAAAGCGCCCGCATGCAAATCCATCCTGTCACTTCCTCTCCCGGTTTCCTTGGGGTTTGGCTTGACTCTCTTCCAAGGGCTCTTCCTTCTCCCTGCGCTGCCTCTCTCCCCGAGTGGTCTTGGTTTCCTTTGTTTGCAGATCCCCTCCTTGAGACGAGCCCTTTTCATAAACTTGTGATTTCTTTTGTCACTTAAACACCTCCGTGACTTCAAAGGCCCAGCACTTGGCTCTGTGGCTCCCGGCCCCCCTGCACCAACAATTTCCCCCCATCCATTGTCCTGCCAGGGAAAGATTATTAAATTGTTGATGGAGCTGAACAATGGCTTTGTTCAAAGGCAGACATGCGAACGCCACTTCTTTTCTCCTTGACACAAGAGCTTTAATACCCGGGAACAATGAGAGGCAGCCACCAAGGAGCAAAGAGAGAGGGCTCAGAAAGCCAGGCCAGTGTTCCCAAATCCCTGTGCACATGAACTGCTGCTCCTTGCAGTGCTCTCCGTGGCCTTGGTGAGGTGAGAGGACTGACCATGCTGAAAATTATTTGAAAATAATTCAAATATTGTGCGTTAATACTGGCTTGTGTGATTAGGACATGAGCAGCTGGTGGGAGAGGACCACCCTTTGCACAGAATCATGGAATTATGGTTGGATAAAGCCTCTAAAGTCATCAAGTCCCACCATTCTCCCAGCACTGCCATGGCCACCACTCACCAATGTCCTTAAGTGCCACATCCACGTGGCTTTGAAATCCCTCCGGGGTGACTCCACCGCTGCTCTGGGCAGCTGTGCCTGGGTTTGGCCATTTTTCAGTGAAGGAATTTTCCCTCATGTCCAACCTGACCCTTCCCTGGTGCAATTTGAGGCCACTCCTCCTTGTCCCTTGTCCCCTGGGAGCAGAGCCCGACCCCCCTGGCTGCCCCTCCTGGCAGGAGCTGTGCAGAGCCAGCAGGGCCCCCTGAGCCTCCTTTGCTCCAGGCTGAGCCCCTTTCCCAGCCCCCTCAGCCGCAGCCTGACCGGGGCCGTTCCCCGCCCGGCACAGCCTCGGGCTGCCTGGCATTTTGTGCCGCACGGCTCCCCCCGACTGCCGATCACCTCTGCTGCCTTCCAGAGCTAAAGCTTCAATTTTCCATGCTGGGTTTCCCTCAGGTTGGTTTCTTGTTCTGTTTTTCCTGAGTTTTAGCGGAGCTGTTCCAGCTGGGTTTGGAGAACAAGCTGCGCCGCCTCAGCCCCGCTAAAAAAGTGATTATGAAAATTTCTTTTCAAGATCCATTAGCTTAACCACGCTTTGGGAGAGAGGTGTGGGATTTGGCATGGGAGCTGCCAGCTTCAGCTGGGTCTTGCTTGCCCCAGAATGTGCCTTGAATGTACTGCAGCACACATCCCTGGGGAGCTGTGCCCACGCTCCCGTGTGTGGCCTTCAAACAACAGCATTCCCTGTGTTTATCCATCAGGGGAATGGCTTCCCAGTGCCAGAGAGTAGGTTTAGATGGGATATTAGGAAAAGATCCTTCCCTGGGAGGGTGGGGAGGCCCTGGCACAGGGTGCCCAGAGAAGCTGTGGCTGCCCCATCCCTGGCAGTGTCCAAGGCCAGGTTGGACGGGGCTTGGAGCAGCCTGGGATAGTGGGAGGTGTCCCTGCCCATGGCAGTGAAACAAGATGAGCTTCAGGGTTCCTTCCAACCCAAACCATTCCATGATTCCATGATTCTAGCATCCATGTCCTCCTTCAGAGACCTGGTGCAAGAGTTTGTTGCTGTTACTTCGTGAGCATCCATCCTGTTCCTTGAGGAACATCCATCCAGTTGCTTGGTGGCCTCCCTGCTGGACATACCCCTTCCCCAGTGCTCTGGGGGTCCCCAGTTTGCTTTGGGGCACTGGGTCCAGCAGGGCAGGGATTGTGCTTTTCCTCTGGGAGGGTTGAGCATGGCTGGCTCTGCCTCTGGGGCTCAGGGTTCAGGGTGCAGCCTTGCTGGGAGCAGCGGTGTCCCTCCTTGAGCCCAGGGGTGCCCAGGTGGGCAAGAGGCCAAGGGCTCCTGGCCTTATCAAAAACAGTGGCAGCAGGGTCAGGGCAGTGCCCGTCCCCTGGGCTGGCCCTGCTGAGGGACCCCCAGGGCTGTGCCCAGTTCTGGGCCCTCCCAGGCAGAGAGCCCCTGAGGGGCTGGAGGTGCCCAGGGCAGGGAACGGGGCTGGGGAAGGGGCTGGAGCCCCAGGAGGGGCTGAGGGAGCTGGGGGGGCTCAGCCTGGAGCAAAGGAGGCTCAGGGGGCCCTGCTGGCTCTGCACAGCTCCTGCCAGGAGGGGCAGCCAGGGGGGTCGGGCTCTGCTCCCAGGGAACAGGGACAGGAGCAGAGGGAATGGCCTCAGGCTGGGCCAGGGGAGGCTCAGCTTGGACAGCAGCAGGAATTTCTCCATGGAAAGGGTGGTCAGGCCTTGGCAGGGGCTGCCCAGGGAGGTGTTGGAGTCCCCATCCCTGGAGGTGCCCAAGGAATTCCTGGGCGTGGCACTCAGTGCTCTGGGCTGGGGACAGGGTGGGATTCAGGCAAAGCTTGGACTCGATGGTTCTGGACTGAATGGCTCTGGGATCTGTGGGAGAGCGGCTTTGGGGCTGGTGGGGGTCCAGTCTCCCTGGGAGAAGGAGCCAGCCTGCAGTGCTCCCACTGAGGCATTTCCGTGGCTGTGCCATCGCCCAGGTGCACCCGCAGTGTCTCTCCCCACGTCCCCCACGCACAGCTGGGGTGCCACTCTGGGGGCCTCGCTGCCTTCCCAGTCCCTGGGCTGCCAGCACAGAGACTCTTTCTTTATCCTCTTCTCCCTTTTATTGTCCTTCCCGGGGCCTGTTCCCTGCCCTTCTCCCGCTCCTCCCCTGGCGAGCTGGCAGAGGCTGCCTCAAGCTCCAGTGCCCTCGGTGATGAGCTGCTGCCAGGAAGGGAAGCACGGCTGCAGCTTTAATTAAATGATAAGGGCAGAGCCCCGGAAGTGGGGAGATAAGTGCAGTGGTGTCTGCCACCACACTTGCCCAGGCTCTTTCTAATTAGCTTTGAGAAGCTCTGGAGAGGCAGATTAACCCCTGGAGATGCTGGATGAGCGGTGGGATGCAGCAGGGGGAGGGTGCCCAGGCCAGCCCCAGGGATGGGGGGTGCAATCCCCCTGTGTGGGTGGAGTTTGGACTGGAGGGGACCCTCTGTGTGCTCCCTCAGCCTGGGGCACAGGGGACAGGTCAGGAAGGATTAGACCCGGCCTTTGACAGGCTCAGGCACAAGGCAAAGGTCAAGGATTATGTGCTCAGGTTGCTCCTGTAAGAAGCATTTGCTGCTGTGACACCCCCCCTGTCTGGTGGGGTGACTGTCCCCAGCCCTGGGAGCACAGGGCACAGTCCTGCCATGGCTCAGGTCTCCAGCCCCTCCAGAACCTGGAATCCAGGGATGCTCTGAGAGCTGGGGACTTGGGGACATGGGATAAGAGGGCCACTGTGTGTCACCAACCCGTGACAATATGGACAGGGAGCTGCCCAGGACCTGGTGCCACCAGGGCCACAACCTGTCACTCACCCAGCTGTGAGTGAAGGGCACGGGGGGCTGGGAAGGGCACCTCGGCTGTGGGCACCAGGTCAGCAGGTGGCCAGAGCTCGCAGTGGCACTGGTGACACTGCTCCTGGTGGCATGGCCCCTTCTGGTCACATCGTCTGGCAGCACTGTGGTACCCGGAGCGTGCCAGGGAGCTCTGGGATGGGCATTCCTGTGTCCCCTGGGAGCTTGGGGATGGACATTCCTGTGTCCCCTGGGAGCTCTGGGATGGGCATTCCTGTGTCCCCTGTGAGCTCTGGGATGGGCATTCCTGTGTCCTCTGGGATGGGCATTCCTGTGTCCCCTGGGAGCTTGGGGATGGACATTCCTGTGTCCCCTGGGAGCTCTCGGATGGGCACTCCTGTGTCCCAGGGAACTTTGGGATGGGCACTCCTGTGTCCCCTGGGAGCTCTGGGATGGNGGGATGGGCACTCCTGTGTTCCCTGGGAGCTCTGGGATGGGCACTCCTGTGTCCCAGGGAGCTCTGGGATGGGCACTCCTGTGTTCCCTGGGAGCTCTGGGATGGGCACTCCTGTGTCCCAGGGAGCTCTGGGATGGGCACTCCTGTGTTCCCTGGGAGCTCTGGGATGGGCACTCCTGTGTCCCAGGGAGCTCTGGGATGGGCACTCCTGTGTTCCCTGGGAGCTCTGGGATGGGCACTCCTGTGTCCCAGGGAGCTCTGGGATGGGCACTCCTGTGTTCCCTGGGAGCTCTGGGATGGGCACTCCTGTGTCCCAGGGAGCTCTGGGATGGGCACTCCTGTGTTCCCTGGGAGCTCTGGGATGGGCACTCCTGTGTCCCAGGGAGCTCTGGGATGGGCACTCCTGTGTTCCCTGGGAGCTCTGGGATGGGCACTCCTGTGTCCCAGGGAGCTCTGGGATGGGCACTCCTGTGTTCCCTGGGAGCTCTGGGATGGGCACTCCTGTGTCCCAGGGAGCTCTGGGATGGGCACTCCTGTGTTCCCTGGGAGCTCTGGGATGGGCACTCCTGTGTCCCAGGGAGCTCTGGGATGGGCACTCCTGTGTTCCCTGGGAGCTCTGGGATGGGCACTCCTGTGTCCCAGGGAGCTCTGGGATGGGCACTCCTGTGTTCCCTGGGAGCTCTGGGATGGGCACTCCTGTGTCCCAGGGAGCTCTGGGATGGGCACTCCTGTGTTCCCTGGGAGCTCTGGGATGGGCACTCCTGTGTCCCAGGGAGCTCTGGGATGGGCACTCCTGTGTTCCCTGGGAGCTCTGGGATGGGCACTCCTGTGTCCCAGGGAGCTCTGGGATGGGCACTCCTGTGTTCCCTGGGAGCTCTGGGATGGGCACTCCTGTGTCCCAGGGAGCTCTGGGATGGGCACTCCTGTGTTCCCTGGGAGCTCTGGGATGGGCACTCCTGTGTCCCAGGGAGCTCTGGGATGGGCACTCCTGTGTTCCCTGGGAGCTCTGGGATGGGCACTCCTGTGTCCCAGGGAGCTCTGGGATGGGCACTCCTGTGTTCCCTGGGAGCTCTGGGATGGGCACTCCTGTGTCCCAGGGAGCTCTGGGATGGGCACTCCTGTGTTCCCTGGGAGCTCTGGGATGGGCACTCCTGTGTCCCAGGGAGCTCTGGGATGGGCACTCCTGTGTTCCCTGGGAGCTCTGGGATGGGCACTCCTGTGTCCCAGGGAGCTCTGGGATGGGCACTCCTGTGTTCCCTGGGAGCTCTGGGATGGGCACTCCTGTGTCCCAGGGAGCTCTGGGATGGGCACTCCTGTGTTCCCTGGGAGCTCTGGGATGGGCACTCCTGTGTCCCAGGGAGCTCTGGGATGGGCACTCCTGTGTTCCCTGGGAGCTCTGGGATGGGCATTCCTGTGTGCCAGGGAGCTCTGGGATGGGCACTCCTGTGTCCCAGGGAGCTCTGGGATGGGCATTCCTGTGTCCCCGGGAGCTTTGGGATGGACAGTCCTGTGTCCCAGGGAGCTCCGGGATGGGCACTCCCGTGTCCCAGGGAGCCCCTGCCTGGAGGAGGGGACAGGCCATCTCACAGACCCCCACCGGGAGGGATCCTGTGCATCCATCAGCAGAGCCGAGGCGGGAATGTGGCAGGAGCAATTGTGCTGGAATTTGGGCAGCAGGAATGCGCATCCAAGGCATGCATGAGCTGGCAGCCCCCGGGGAGAGCAGGTGGTGCTGCTCTCCCGTGGGATTTACATAACCATCATTAGCCCGTGCAGGAGCCACTCCAGAGCCAGCAGAGCCCTGTCCCTGCTCCTGGGGCAGTGGAGGGAGAAGAATTCCATGTTTTTAGGACCTTTGTACTGTCCTAAAGGTGCCTCAGGAGTTGTTGCTCACCTGGATGGTCCAGGAGCAAAGAGTGAGGCTGGGAAGATGGTTTGGTTTGGTTGGGTTTGGTTTGGTTTGGTTGGGTTTGGTTTGGTTTGGTTTGGTTTGGTTTGGTCTGGTTTGGTCTGGTTTGGTCTGGTCTGGTTTGGTTTGGTTTGGTTTGGTTTGGTCTGGTTTGGTCTGGTTTGGTTTGGTTTGGTCTGGTTTGGTCTGGTTTGGTTTGGTCTGGTTTGGTTTGGTCTGGTTGGGTTTGGTCTGGTCTGGTTTGGTCTGGTCAGTACAGGACTTCCCAACCTTTCTGGTGGATATTTGTGGAATGTCTGTTGCCTGTAGCTGCCATGAGAAGTTCTGGGTTGGCCAGGGGATAATGTGTGGATATTAATGGAACCAGGATTTCATTTTGGAGCTGGATTTGTTTGGTTTATGCACCGTGAGAGAAGAGGGTTGCCCAGCAATGCTCATTACTTGGCTTTGCTTTCAGCTGCTGCAAGTTTTAGCTGCGAGGACCCAATTTTTTTACAGTGGGCATGTGCCATGTACCAAATATTTTGAGAAGTGACAGTGAAATCTGCCCAGATATTTTATTTGCAGCAGGAGGAGAGAAAATTGCTATTTTTTTCTCATTAGGAAAGCAACCCCCCCATCATCCAGCCCCTTTTAGAGGAGTCATTTTCTGTGATCTCTTGACCCTTTAATTGTACCTTCCCCAGTTTCTGCAGCCTCTGGGGCAGAGTCTCACTGACAAAGCATCTTCTTCCCCGTTGTACCTCCCCGGTGGTTCTGTCCTCTCCCTGGAAGGCACAAAGGGACCCCAGGGGAAACATTTCCCACCAGGGTGTGATTCTGGTCTGCATCACAAAGCCACACTTTCATGGGGAGAATTAAGGCTGCCTGGACAATCCTAATTTTGGCATTTCCTAACCTTTGAACCCTGTAATCCTATTAAGGTGCTTCTTAACATAATTATTCAGCAGTTTAATGGAGTAATTCTGCTTTTTATAGTCCGGCAAAGGTTGAAGTCCCACTGTGCCAGGGCAGGAGATCACGGGGGTGGCACCACGAGCACAAACTCTGTTAGAGGGGGATGGAATTTGTCTCGCTGGTATCACAGTGAAGCTGTGGGGCAGGTGGGGATTTGGGGAGCCTTGGGGGTACCTCAGTGTGTTGCTGAGCCCTGTGAGCCCTGCAGGAGCACGCTCAGCATCCAGAAGCATCCATCTGGGTGCTCTGCCTGCCGTTGCTGTGGCGATGTGGCCGCTGTCACACAGCGCCCGTGGTGTGACTGCAGCGGGGAGGCGGCTCCTCCAGCTCCAGCTGCAGCCAGCTCGGGCAGGGCACATTCCGGGGAGCTGGGCTCCGGCCCCGGCTGCCACATCCCGGGGAGCTGGGCTCCGGCCCCGGCTGCCACATCCCGGGGAGCTGGGCTCCGGCCCCGGCTGCCACATCCCGGGGAGCTGGGCTCCGGCCCCGGCTGCCCACAGAGCATCCCTGCCGTGCCGCTGTGCCGCATCCCCCGGCAGCTCGGCTGTGCTGTGACACCCCCGGGGCCGGGGCTGGCCCGGGGGTTCCCCTGGGGGCGGACAGCCCGTTCTCTGCTGTCCTGCTGCTCGGCGGGGCCGTGGGGTCCGGGGAGAGGGCTCTGTGTGAAACCCGGCTGTGCGCTGGCACCAGCCTGGGGGTGTCGCGGGCTGTGCTGGAAGTGCGGGTGTTGCTCGTTCTTGCCCCGGGAGCTGGAGGTGTGGCTTGGAGCTGCAGTCACCACCTCTGTGGGCAGTGCCGGGTCGGGCTCCGATAGCAGGAGCCATCTGGAGCGAGGGTGGGAAGTTTGGGAAGCCATCTGTCTGGGTGTTGTAGTGCTAGAATTGGTCCCCGCAGCCGTCTGGCTGGGTGTTGTAGTGCGAGGAGTGGTCCTGCAAACCGTCTGCCTGGGGGGATGAGCCAGCGCGGGCCGGGAAGGCAGGGGCTGGCGTGGACTCTCTGCCTGTGCTCCAGCTCCCGGTCTTTCTGTGCTCATCGATCTCTGGAGCATCGCTGTGGAGATGGGCAGCGCTCCAGCAGCCTCCCCCCGGGCCTGCAGAGGGAAATCGGTGCTGTGCTCCCGCTGCTCCAGAGCTGGAGAGCTCTGGGCATGTCCACGTGGGAATCAGGGGCCAGAAATGGGTGAGGAGCTGCGGGAGGCATCCTGTGTCCAAAGGCTGGCCACGTGTGTCCTGGGGACATCAGGCCCAGGGAGAGATTGTCCTGGGGCTGGGGCAGCCTCACCTGCAGTGCTGGGGCACTTTGGGTGCCACAACATCAGAGAGACCTAAAGATGTTGGGAGTGCCCAGAGCAGGGCCAGGGATGGGGAAGGGTCCGGAGGGGCCACCCGAGGAGCGGCTGAGGGCACTGGGCTGGTTCACCTGGAGCAGAGGGGCTGAGGGCAGAGCTCAGGGAAGGAGGGAATGGCTGGAGGGGAGGTTTAGGTTGGATATCACGGACAGGAGCTGGACTGGGTGATCCTTGTGGGTCCCTTCCAGCTTTAGGATATTCCATGATTCTATGATTCCCTGCTGGGATAATGCACTGGCTGTGCCCGCCTCATTTGGGGACCATGAAGGGGGACCTCATGAAGGAGATCCTGTCTCCAGAGCCACCTGCAGCACAGCTCCCCTGTTCCAGCAAAGGGAAAATGTGCTGGGAAGGAACCATGGAGCTCCTGTTCCCTGAGGGAAGCTCACCCTGAGCTGGCCAGGTGGGGATGGGCTGTTGAGCATCCCTTGGTGTCAGCGTGGGGGGGACTTCTCCAGGCGGCTGGGTCTGGCACGGAGAGGGGGGAATAAAGGGGTGGGATGAGGCAGGGCATCCAT
>VZRZ01006131.1:201419-219349 GCA_013398175.1 Climacteris rufus
ACTTAAAAAAAAAAAAAAGAAAAAGCCACAGGGAGCAAGTTCCAGCTTTGAATTGTTTCCTGCGTGGAAGAGCCCCTGGGAGCGCAGCGTCCGGCCCGCACTCATGTTCTATATTGTAAATAGAGAAGTGATCAGTCCCTGAAACAGCAGCTGGGGAGCTGGAGGAGAGGGGCAGCATCCTGGCCGGACTGTAGGGACTTTGCTATTTTTCAGCCTGGATCTCTTTCTGAACGTTGTCACTGTGCCCACAAGCTGCAGGGTCCCTAGGGACTGCCCGGTGCCATAGGCGGGGTCTGCTTTGGGGGGTGGGGGTTCCCCGGTGGTGGCCCTGCGCCTGGCGGGTGGAGGAGCGGTGGGGAAGCCCCCAGTCAAGGCACCGGCTGGGTCCGGGGAGGGGATGTCCCCAGGCAAGGGACCGGCTGGGTCCGGAGAAGCCCTCAGTCCGACTCTGCTGGCAGGGAGGTCGTCAGCGGCTCTGGCTCCCAGCCCATCGCCTCGGGCCTCCTCCGGGGCAGGGGATGCCCACGAGGCCAGGCTGTGCCGCGCCCTCCACCTCCGTCCCATCCGCCTGTAAAGCCACCATTGCCTTTGTGAGGAGGAGCTTTGTCTCAGGGTCACACCGGGGGCCGCCGAGCCCCTGCCCGCTGGACTCCCGCCGCCCTTAGGCCACAGGGCCACTCTCACGGGGTCCAGCTTTCTCTTCCATTGTCAAAGGTCCACCCCGGCAGGTCCCCGCTGCCCCGGCATCCTCAGCTCCCGCGCAGGGTACCCAGCCGGGGCAGCGCCCTGGGGGCAGCGGGAGAGGAGCCCCAGCCCCTCACGGCACGGCCCAGAGGGGACCCCTGGCTCTGCTCTGCTCCCCTGGCAGCCGGGGCACAGCCCTGGTTTTGGGGTGCGCCCCTGGCAGGAGGGGTCCGGGCCACTCGCGCCTCATCCCTGGGTAGCCCTTCCCAGTCCTCCCCCGCCGGGACGCGGGGAGGGGCTGTGCTGCACCCTTGTGCTTCCCGTACTCCCGTCTTCATCTCTGGCACCTTCCCTAGGGAGCGAGGCCAGCCGTCGCTGCAGGACGCCTCTCCTGCGGCGCCTCATCCTCGGACCGCGCGGTCCGTCCATCCCCGCGGGGCTGGCGGGCGGCTCTGCCGGGCCCCAGCGGCACAGGACAGGGACAGGGCGGCGCAGGGGCTGCCCTGCCATAGCTGTAGTGCCTGTCGGGACCCCCCTGCCCAGCCTCCTCCCCCTCCAGCACCCCGCTCTGAGCAGCTCCTCTCCCGGTGTCCGGGGCGGTGGCAGGACGCGGCCGGCTCCCCGTGCGGCTCCCTGGGGGGACACGGTGCCAGCCGGGCCCGGGGGACAAAGGAAAGGTGGCAGAAGGCGCCTGCTCGCACCCGCTCCCCCGTGCCCCCCGTGCCCCGGCCCTGCCTTCCCCGGGTGGCACCGCTGCCACCCCGCGCCGCCCGCGGCCCCTGCACCTGGCGGTGCCACCCGGAGGAGGCAGGACCCTCCTCCCGGCCTCCTGCTGCTGCTCCCGCCCGCCCCGCCGTCCCTGGAGGCGGGCGGGATGCTCCCGAGGGTGCTCCCGAGGAGGCTCCCGGGGATGCTCCCGGAGATGCTCCCGGGGATGCTCCCGGAGATGTCCGTCCGCCCGCCCGGCCGGGCGCTCCTGCTCTGCCCTGTGGGGCCGCGTTCCCCCGGTGTGGCTGCCTGAGCAGGTCCCGCTCCTGAACTTGTTTTTATTGTAGCTCTGTAGTTTCAGGGCCAAACTGGGCAGAATGTGCAATTTGGCCGCGCTGGCCACGATCTTTGACTCCACTGCCAACTCGGCTGCTCACGCCTCCCCTGGGCTCAGGCAGTGGCAGTGTCCAGTGCCCCTCCTGGGGACCTCCGGGAGAGCCACATCTGAGGGGGGCTTGTCCAGGACCACCTTCTCCCGGCGGGTGGGCTCCCTCCCTTGTGCCCGGGGTCTCCAGAGGGACCCCGGGGTGGAAGCCCTGTGGCTGGAGCTGGTGTCTTGTCTCCTGGAGCACCTGGCGATGTCCTCAGTGCGAGCACGGTGCGGGAAGGGGGAGTGCAGAGGGGGTCCCCGAGGGATGGGAGTGGGGATGGGAGTGGGGATGAGTTTGGGGATGGGGCTGGGGATGGGTGAGTCCCGTGGGTGTGCACAGAGGGGTGTGGGGGTTTGGAGGGGAGCACACTGGGGAGAGGGTTGGGTGTCTGGGGGTGCAGAGGGGATGGGTGTCTCGGGGCTCTGGGTGGGTGTTGGGGAAGGACAGTGGGGCAGTGGGATTGGGGCCTCAGTGGGGTGCCAGGGGTGCAGGGGGATGGGCCCCGGGGGAGGAGAAGGTGCTGGACATCAGCCCTGGGAGAGGGGGTGGTGGGGATTTGCCCTGGGGGAAGCTGTCAGTGTCACTGGGGGTCAGCCCTGGGAGAGGGGATGCTGGGGATTTGTCCCGGGGGGAAGCTGTCCCTGGGGATCGGTGCTGGGGGAGGACGAGGAAGAGGTGCTGTCGGAAGAAGCTCATTTGCACAATTATAAGCCAGAAGGATAAAGCCTCTGTGCACGTGGGGGGGAACAGCTCCCCACGGGCTCCAGTCTAGACAAGCACAGGGAAGAGGAGGGTTCACTGTATCTCACACTGCACTAGGACAAGCCAGGGGGAAAACCAAAGGTGGGAGCCAGGGAGCAGGCGGGCTGCGTGGGAAGGATCTAAGCGACCCCTTTGTAGCTCTTCAGTGTTGGTTCTATTTATACGAGATTTCATTTCCTTGCTTGTGATGCCTTGTTTTTTGTACAGTTTTATGTACATGCAGGTGTAGCTTTTCTAAAGGAGAAATCCTATGGCAGAGTAAAGTACCCAACTATTTTTCAGATGGTGACCTATGTCTAAGGCAACGCCTCTTGCTAAGGTTGTATTGCTCAATGTGTGATGCATTTCCCTGTGCGGGGAAGGCTTTGGGCCTTGGGCTTGGTTTTCCCCGGGCGCTGTGAGCACAATTGATTCCCTTGTAACTCTTTCTGTTCGGAGCAGTGAGCATGACACCGTCGTGATCCCCTTTCCGTTCTCCCCTGTTCTGTTTGTTTGCTGAGCTGTCAGATGACCAACTCCATTGTAATTAGCCCTTCCTAAAGCTTTACAATAAAAGTGTGAAAACCCGGCTGCCTGGGCCTGGCTGGTTCTTCCCACAGCGCGGGTTTGGGGTGGCCTGGAGCATCCTCAGGGAAGGAAGCACTCTGGGGGATCTGCCTGCCTTCCCCCAGGTGCAGGGACCCTGCTCTCATCTCCCTGTTTTCCAGCTTGGGGATGCTTCAGCATAAGTAGGAGGAAGATAATCCCCCAAAGCACTTTGCCACAGACCAGTCTCCTCCAAGGCCAGCTTGGACAGGGCTTGGGTCATCCTGGTGGAGTGGAAGGTGTCCCTGCCCCTGGCAGGGGGATGGAGCCACGTGAGCTTGCAGGTCCCTTCCAACCCAAGCCATTCTATGATCCTGTGATTGATTCTATGATTTAAAACCAAGATATTTCAATGAAAAGACATCTCCAGCCCCAAGGCTGCCTGCACTCCTCACCAGCCAAGGTGGGAACCAGGGGAAATCCCATCCAGGCACTCCAGACCCCCTCCCACCTCCACCACTGCTCCTTGGAGACTTACTCCTTTTCCCACCACCCCACCATCTCCTTTCCAGGCATCTCTGACGATTTTTAGGTGCTTTAGACCCTTTGGAAACAGCTGGGCCACCCCAAGGCAGGGCACATTTGTGGTGGTTTCCCACCCCAGCTGCAGGGAGCTCCCCCAGCCCTGGCTGTGGTGTTTCCCTGCCTGCCTTTGCACAGGATGAGGCTGATCCCGAGCTGCACCTGGAGGTTTCCTGCCTCAGGGAAGGGTTGCTCCCCTCACTGTTGGGTTTCCATACAGCTGTTGCACATCTGGGCTGTGCTGGGCTCACACACCTCCCCCTGCTCAGCTTTGCCTGGACCACCAGGCAAAGGCAAGGCCAGCTTGGAAGAGCTCCCATGTGAAGGTGAAGCTCATCCTCCCCTCCCCTTTGCAGAGATTCCTTTTGAGCCATCCCCTTCCCAAGGCTCTGCTGGGTCACAAGAAGGGATCCAATGCCCCCCATTCCCGAGGGATCACCCTCGTGGTGAGGGCTGTGGGGCTCTCAGCTGCCCCTCGGTGCAGGCCCGGGCCAGCTGGGAGCAGGGATGTGACTCCAGGGATGCTGGGGAACCCAGTGCCCTTGGCTGCCATCCCAGGGAAAGAGGATCCAGATGCTGAGGATGGCACAGCTGGCACAGAGGGGCAGAGCTGTCAGCACCCTCCTGCCCCCAGGACAGATCACCAAGGGGTGTCCTAAGCAGAACCACAGTCCCTGGACCTCTCTGTGCTTCCCAAGCATTCCTGGCCTTGTGCCATTCCCTGCAGTTGCTCCTCACTCTCCCTCCTCCTCCCCATCATCCCAGGACATGCAAACCCCTCCCTGAGCCCCCTCTGTGCCTCCTTCCCCTCTCTGCCGGACCTTTCCCACCCATCCCACCCATTCCCTCCCCTCCTCATTCCCTCCTTGCCTCCCTCCCGCTTCCCTCTGCTCTCCCCTCACCCCTCCCCGGCACAGGCAGGCTCCCCGCTCCCCCGGCACAGCCCTGAGCTCGCATCCAGGCAGCGCCGTGCCGGGCTGGAAGCGCTCGGGTTTCCATGGCAGCACACATCAATTACCGGCTGGGAAGGGGCCTGCGGATGCTGCGGATGCTGCAGCTGCCCAGCGCGGGGCTCGGACACGGGCAGCCCAGGCAGCACCGCCCTGGGGTGGGATCTGAGCCTGCAGGGGGATGTGGAAAGGGCACCCTCCACCCCGGGATTGTCCCACCTGGCTGGGCTCCATGCAGAGGAGTGACCTGGCCTCAGTGTCCCTGCTGAGTCCTTGGGGATTCATTCCTGGCTGGAGGTGGAGATGGATCTGCTGCTCCTGGCCACCCCTTGGTGCTGGGGCACCTGCAAAGAGGGGTGGTGGGCGACAGTGGGGACCAGAGGTGGCCTGGGCAAGGAACTGCTCGTGCCAAAGCTGTGCCCAGCCTGGGGTTTGCAGGTGCATCTGGTTTAACTGGGTCCTGGCTTACAGCAGAAGCTGGGAATGTGCCAGGCCAGGGACATCCATGTTGATGGGAAATTTAATTCTCGTGCCTCCCGAGGGCCTGACCTCACAGCCCCAGCTGCCCAGCTGCCTGCACAGACCTGGCAGGTTCATTTCCAGGGCTTGCATGGTAATGGGGATGAGGCCTGGGATCTCTTGCTGGCTCCAGCCAGGAGTGACCAGGTGCAGTGGCACCGACTTCCCCCCAGCCCCTGCCTTTCCTGAGGGTTTTCCCAGCAGGACTTGGCTCAGTCACAGGCACTGTGAAGTTTAAAGCTGTATTTTCAGGAACCACAGAACCACAGGAGGGTTTGGGTTGGAAGGGACCTTGGAGATCACCCAGTGCCACCCCCTGCCATGGGCAGGGACACCTTCCACTGTCCCAGGCTGCTCCAAGCCCCATCCAGCCTGGCCTTGGACACTTCCAGGGATCCAGGGGCAGCCACAGCTTCTCTGGGCAACCTCAGGGCCTCCCCACCCTCACCATCTGTGCTTGTGTTGCCTTCTCCAGAGCAGTGGGCATTTCTGCAAGCTGGAAACAGGGAGCCAGGTGGGAATATCAGAACTGCCCCATGTATTTTCACTGAATCCTTAAAGAAGTAAAAAGATGCTGAGGTGGTTCCTGGGCCAAGGAGGAGGCAGTGATCCAGCAGAGCTGTGCCCAGAGCTGGCTAACGTGGCTGGGCACTGAGTGCCCACCAGGGTGGGATTTTCTTCGGGTGAGCAGTGGGACAGCACAGTTTTTTCTGCTGGGATGGCGGCCACAAATCCCTCCTGTCAGGGCAGCAGGGCCAGCCTGGCATGTGGGGTGGAGGTTCCCAAAGAATTTCAGAGCTGACACCACCTTTTCTGGCTTTATTCCGCGGTTCCCACCGGCAGCTGTGGAGCCGCAGGAGCAGGACCATGGAGAGGGCAGGGAGGGGCTTCAGCAGCCAAATCCGATGAGGAACCGGGCCCGGGGTGCCGGAGGAGCGGGGACACGGCCCGGGGATGCTGCTCCCTCCTTCCCCCGCCGGCTCGGGGCTGCGGGAGGCGCCCGGCCCCGCACGGCCCTCCAGGCATTGCCGGTAATAGGATGAGCGAGAGACAAGCCCTCGGTGGCCACGGAGCCTGGCCCTGCATATGTTGTGGTGGCCTCTGGGGGAGATTGGATATTGTGCTCCAGGAGAAGCCCCTGTAATCGCCCGCAGGATGATTGGGATTTGCAGCAGCTCAGAGGAGGCAGGGGGGCCCAGCCCCAGGCAGTTTGCTCGGTGTCTCTGCTTGTCTGGCACGATGATGAAGGGGATTAGGAGATTTAGAGCAAGCCCAGCCCCCTCTCTGGGGGGCTCTTGAGCTGGAGCCCCAGCAGAACGCGCGGCTCGGCGCATTCCCAGAGGCAGATTGTTGGAGAGAGGGCCGGGGTGCTGCTACCAGCAGCTAATCAAGAGCAGGAGCTCTGCTCCTCTGCTAGCAGGGAATAACCATCCTCCAACACAGCGAGAGCCTTCCATTTTCCTCTCTGGCCGGGTGATGATCCCCCAGAGCTCTCACTCCCCAATCCCCATCCCCTCATCCGCAGAGATCTCACCTCACACTGTCCCCATCCCCTCATCCCCAGAGCTCTCACCCCCCAGTCCCCATCCCTTCATCCCAGAGCTCTCACCCCCCAGTCCCCATCCCTTCATCCCAGAGCTCTCACCCCCCAGTCCCCATCCCCTCATCCCCAGAGCTCTCACCCCACACTGTCCCCATCCCAGCCCCGGTGCTGTGAGCCCCCTTTACCCCGGTGTGAGCCCCCCAGGATGGCTGGCACTGTGTTTTAATCCCACAGGGAGGCACAGCTGCTGGGACAGAGCTCTCCTCCCCATCTGCCCGAGCTGAGCCTGGCCCACCCCAGGGCTGGACGAGGGAGCTTAGTGCCAAGAGCCCTAATGGGATTAGTGGGAATGGGAGCCACGCTCTGCTCCATGGACAGGGAAGTGTGCCTGCCCTCCCTCCCTGGGCTCCCTGCCCGCCTGTCCATCAGCCCAGCCAGGTGTCAGTCACATCCCAGCACCCACATTCCTGGGGAAAGGCAGCTTTGGAAAACTCCTCCCAGTTCAGGGATATGCTGCATCCCATATCTCAGCTCCCTGAGCCCTGAGCACTCTGAGCTCGTTATGGACAGCCAGCTTCTCGTGCAGAACACGGCTGAGCCCCACTTCCACTCCTGAAACTGCCCCAAGTTGCAAAGTTACCGAGTTTGACTCCAGAGAGAGACCCATCCCTCCCTCCCCTGTGGATGCCGGCAGCACCTCTCCCCTGCAGGATTTACATCAGCAGCCACCCCTGGGAGGGCACAGATTCCTTTCCTGGGACAATCTCTGCCCATCCCAGCCCTTCCCAAGCTTTCTGGAAAGGATGGCACCTTGCCCCGGGTCTCTCTGGCTGCCGAGGTGGGTCTGCCATGGCACAGCTCCCTCGCTGTGGACAAGCTCATCCCAAATGCTGATGGCATCATCTGCACCCCAAAATTCTTTGTGGGTGGCCATTTCCAAGGAGCAAAAAGCCAGAGAGAGGCTGGTTTCCCCTGCCTCGAGGAGCTCCCATAGTCTGAAAGCTGCTGAATTATGCTCATGGCTCAGATTTGCAGGAGATGAAGAGAGGATCAAACCCCACTGGCAGTGCCAGGGCTCTGCCTCCAGCCCATGGATGCTGGGATCTGCTCTGGCACAACCAGGACTGAGCATGGCAGCACACAGGGACAGTGCTGGGACCCTTCACAGGCCCTCAGACACCTTGGGGACACGGTGACATCCCAAATGGGCCACAAATGTGGGAAATCTTCTGGGCACTGGGTGTCCCCACTCCTGGAAAAGTGAGCACTTGCTCCCTGACATCCCCACCCTGCCTGGGAACACCAGGAAACACCAAATCCCACAGTTTTCATGCTGGAGCTGTGGGGTGTCACATCCAGCTTTCTCCCTCCTGTCTTTCTTCATCCCTCATGTTTGGCCTCCCATGCTGTTCCTCCAGGGCAGCTCAGACTCCTGAGGACCCTGGAGCCTGGTGGGTCCTGGAGAGGTGCTGGCCACCTTGGCAGTGTGTCCCCAGCCCTGGTGACCTAGAATGTGTCCCCAGCCAGAGCTTGGCCAGCCTGAGGTCTGCCCTTCATCCCTGTCCTTTGACTCCAGGCTCATCTCAGCCACCCCAAATCCCCAAGCCAAAACGAGAGACACACAACTCCCACACACTCCAGAGACAGACTCACTCCATCAAGTCTCTCCTCGTCTGGAGCTGGACACTCTCTGGGAGTTTTCCAGGGCCAGGGGTCAGTGGTGGCAGGAGATTTGTGATGCAGGAGGGACATTTTTCCAGGAGCCATTCTCCACTTGTTTAACCTTGCAAGGCTCAGTGGAGATAGAGAGTGGGAGGCTGGAGCTGCCGTGGCATCCAGCCCCTGTGGGGACAGCTCTGGCACTGGCACAGCTCTGCTGCCCTGGCCCCCAGCCTGGGCATGGGCTGGGCAGGAGGGAAGCACAGGGAATGCTGTGAAGAGGAAGGAGCAGCGAGGGCATGTCCACAATCCCTGAGCATCCCAAATTGTCCCAGGAACAGAGGAGTGGTGCCAGGAGCAGGCAGTGACACGTGGAGAGGTCAGCCCAGGTGGCACGTGGGGATCCACTGGGATGGGGTGGGACGGGAAGGGAAGGGAAGGGAAGGGAAGGGAAGGGAAGGGAAGGCAAGGCAAGGCAAGGCAAGGCAAGGCAAGGGAAGGCAAGGGAAGGCAAGGGAAGGCAAGGGAAAGGAAGGGAAAGGAAGGGCTCTGTAGGGTCCTGCATCCTGGTCTGGGCAGCTGGGAGTACCTTTAACCTGACAGGACGGACACGTGGAGGGCAAAGCTTCCTCAGCACCTCATCCTCCCCCTGGGCTGTGCTGGGGGTGTCCAGAGCAGCCTGGGGACAGCGACCAGCGTGTGGGCAGCGATGCTGGGGTGGGCACACACCTCCAAACACTCCCTCCATCCTCCTCCCCGGGGGTCCTGCGGGGCTGTGTGTGCAGGGCTGTGCTGCCAGAGCTGCTCTGCGCAGGAGCAGATGTTCGGGGGGGACACAGAGCAGGTCCCCGTGTGTCCCCTGGGCATGGGGTGGGGGTCACACCCAGCGTGGGCTCCCCCACACACAGAACATGTCCCCGTGTGTCCCCTGGGCACAGGATGAGGATCACGCTCAGCCTGGGCTCCCCCACACACATCCCTGGGCAGGCGCGGGTGCTGCGCACTGCCAGGGGCCGTTATTATTCTTTATTAGTTTTCCTGTCCGTCTGACATATTCTTTATCACTCTGTCTCCATCTTTCACTCATCCTCCTTCTCTCCCTCAATCATCCCCGATTAGTTTTTCTGTCTGCCTCCCCTTCCCGGATCCCTCATCAGGCGCTCCCGCCCCCGCTCCTCCCGGCCGCCCTCCCTCCCGTGCCCTCTCCCTGCTGCGGGAGCCGGGAACGCTCAGGGAGTGCGGGGCCACCGTGGCTGCTTGCCCGGAGCTGGTGGCTGCCCAGCGCTCCTGCTCCATCTCCACCCGTGCCCTGGGGCTGCCAGGAGCATCCCGGGGGTGCCAGGAACATCCCGGGGGTGCCGAGCGCCTGCAGCGCCCGCCCTGGCGGGGATGGTGCTGAACCGGCTGCAGGTTGAGCCCGTGGCTCAAAGCAGCTCAGGAGGGGCCAACAACTCCTTGGGTCCCCTTGGATTTGCTTTGCTGCTGCTTCCCCATCCCTGCTCCTCCTCCAGTCCATCCCAGCACGGATCCTCCCGCAAGGAAAGCACTGCCTGGTGCCCCATTCCCCTTCCAGTGGGAGTCCCTGAACAGGCTGGTGTTGGAGGTGTCTGTGAGGCGGAAGACAACTTGCCAGCAGCCCGAAGAGGCCCTGGCTGACAGCCCCAGGCCGATTCCCAGCTTTTACTGCCCCTTATCCACCTGGCTGTGCTGCTCCTGCCAGGATGTCTCTGCCTGCACGGACCTGCAGTCACCAACTACAGAGCCAGGGATGGATGCTCTGGAGGGCACCTTTGGCTAAAGGCAGGGGCTGCACGAAGACGTGGCTGCAGAGAGGGCACAATATTTTACCTCATCTCGCTCCTTTTGGGGCCAGAGGGGCAGCTCTGGAGTGCTGGAGGACTCAGGGAAGTGGGATGGGCTGGCAGTGGCACCCAGAGGGATCCATGGGCCCAGCCTGGGGGCAGCTCCAGGAGATGGAGATGGGCTCTGCTGGGCTCCCCCGACCCGGGAGGAAGGGGATGCCCCGAGGACTCAGTGCTGGCTGTGCCTGGCTCCTCTTTGCGTCCCAGCACGGAGGAAATCGGAGCTGGAACTGCAGGAAGGCCCCTCAGTGCCACAGCAGCCCCTCCCTGGGGGTGACAGGGGGGTGTCCTGACCCACGAGCTGGGACAAGCACGGGATTTCTGCCACTGGGCTCGGTTTTGGGCAGGAGCCACCCTCGGCATCCCCATTTCCCGACGCTGCCCTCGCTCCCGCTGCTGGCTGAGCAGCCTCGCCCTGCCCGCCCCGGAGCTGCCGTGTCCCGCTCAGCCCCAGGAGAGCCCATCCCGAGGCTGCCGGGGCGCTGGGCCGCAGCCCTCCCCAGCGGGACCCCCGTGCCACCGGGGCTGCGCTGCATCCGCTGCCGTGATGGATGCGACAGGCGCGGGGGTTGCCAGGAGATAACATCCTCCTCCTCCTCCTCCTCGGGCGCTGCAGCCAACGCGGCTCGGCGCTGGTGAGGTAATGCTGCTACGGCACTGCCCGCCTGCCCGGCCTCTCCCTGCCAGCAGCCAGGGAAAAGAGAAAAAAACCCTTTGCAGCCATCCCCGGGGGCATCCTCGCTCTGCCTGCCCTCCTCCGGGCACAGCCAGGGCGGGGCTGCAGGAACCAGCACCCCAAAGTGCCCCCGTGCCCTTCCCGGGGCATCCTCACCCCTGCTCGGGCTCTGCCTGCCGGCAGACGGGTCCGAGGGGCTTTCCACGGGTCTGGGAGGGAGAGGGAGAGGCAGGCGGCCCCTGGCGCACGCAGAGGCTCATTGAATAAATATCTGGCTACAAATTATCTGCTGATCTAATAAAAAAGATATTACCTACCTCTCCAAACCTAGTTTCAAATTATTCCTCCTGCTCCGCTTAGTAGCCTACTGGGAGATCACTGGCAGGTTAATTTGCTATTGAACGGGTCCCAACTGGAATTAGGCTCCAGCCTGGCTCTGCTTGCACTTGACACTTAATGAAAGTCGCTGTTATTCACTCCTGCCTCTGAACTTTATGCACTGCACCATGTTTCACAGGTGGGAAAGAGCTGACCAGGAGATTTTTCCTTGGATCCAACACTTGCAGGGCCCAAAAGGTGCTGAGATGGAAAATAAACTGCCATTTGTGTGCTTTTCCATGAGAACTTGGTGTGTTCCTAACAGAAGTGGCCTTTATCTGGGGACTGTCATTTTGATTATTTTATATCCGCGCAGTGCCCCAGAGGTGTGCATAGAAAATGAAAACAGATAAAGAGGCTGAACGAGGCACAGCTCAGCCAGAGGCCCCAATAAACCAGCAGGGCTGACGGGGGAGGCTGGCAGGGGGGGCACCTCAAAGCCATCGGGGGAAGGGGACATGGAGAGCAGCTCCTGGCACTGGGAGAGGTGCCTGGTTAGGGTACTGGGAGGACTGGTGGCTCCCAGTCCCAGCCCTCCCACACCCTGGGATGATCTCCCAGCGATGACAAGGACTGGGGTGACGTCTGTGACATTGGAATAACTCCATCCCTGTGCTTGGATTGCTGCGGGGAGGGACCCCCTTGCCCCATCCTGGCCTCTCCCACCACAGCTCCTGCCCGGAGATCCCCAGGACATGCAGGGACATGGAGCAGGGCTGATGGAGCATCCCATGGGACCACGGTGCCAAATCCGGGTCCTCCACACCCTGGACACAATGGACAATCCAACCTTTGCAGGTTCTTATCTGTACCTACAAATGCTGTTCCCACCCTCTCATCCTGCCCTCCTCACCCTGCTGCTCTCCATGCACAGCCCTGTTATCCCAGCCTGTTCTCCCTGCTCCATCCCCTCATCCCAGCTTCTGCAGAGCTCCTTGACCTGCAGCCCTGGGCCAGGAGCTTCCCCTGCTGCCCTGGCATGGTTTGGTTGGGGCTCAGTCCCGTCCCTGCCCCTGCAGACCCATCCTGAACAGCAGAAACAGCTGAGCCAGCAGCCCTGGCATTCCCTTTCCCTCACTGACACCCCAACTCCCGTGAGCAATTCCCTTCTCCCTCTGCTCCCACCCTCCAGGCACTCGGAGACAGTGATCCGGCTCCTGCCTGCGTGATTGATCAGCCAAGCTGGACAGATTTAGTTCATTTAATCTGCCTCCTAAATCCCATCCTTCAGCCCCTTCATCACCTCCCTCGTGGCTCTCTGTTGTGTCTGTATCTCCTGGGGACAGCAGTGCCTCCAGCTGTGCCCAGGCATGCGGGATCCGGGTGGGAATGCTGCTGCCAGCAGGACTCCAGCCAGCCCTGGTGTGTGTGTATGGCTCATTGGGGCACCCACCTCTGTGCTGGGGGTGCCTGGGTCCTTAGGGGTGCCTGGGGACATCCTCTGCTGTCCCCTCTGCTGGCAGGAGCCTCTCTGCCAGCTCTGCTCCAAAGCCAAGACCCTCAGGTGTGAGGGGGGTCCCCAGTGTCCCCCTTAGCCCTGTGTTGTGATGGGTGTTGGAGGAAACGGCTGCCAGAGCACCAGGGTGGGAAGAGCAGGATTGGGACACTCTGGAATCACTCATCTCTCCAGGCTGGTGCTTCTCCTGGGATAAGCCAGGGCTCTGCCCAGCAGTCACTGCTTCAGGGCCTTCTGTCAGCAAAATTCGGGCCAAAGTCCCTGCTCTGGGCTAAACCCAGAGATGTTTCTTGTACTCATGGAGCAAAATGACAGAAAATTACATGAATCCTCATGGTGATGAGGATGTGGGACTGATCCAGCCAGGCTGCCCTGATCCTGCAGAGACCAAGCAGGTCGGAGAGTGGGATCTGTCCTGCTCCTCTGGGTTAGGGATTTGGGGGATCTTGGCTGAGGGCACTGGGCTGGTTCAGCTGGAGCAGAGGGGCTGAGGGCAGAGCTCCCCGGGGGCTGCAGCTCCCAGCTCTGCTCTGGGACAGGGACAGCAGCCAGGGCACGGCTGGGGCTGGGCCAGGGAGGGCTGGGCTGGAGAGCAGGGAAAGGTTCTTCTTCCCCCAGAGGGTGCTGGGCACTGCCCAGGCTCCCCAGGGAATGGGCACGGCCCCGAGGCTGCCAGAGCTCCAGGGGCGTTGGGACAGCGCTGCCAGGGATGCCCAGGGTGGGGCTGTTGGGTGTCTGTGCAGGGACAGGAGCTGGACTGGATGATCCCTTCCAGCTCAGGATATTCTGTGATTCTCCCATTCCCCTGCAATAAGACATTTTGTCTGGATGCCCTGGAATGCAACATTCCCATCCCAGAACCATCCAGCAGATGTACCTACAAATGCTGTTCCCACCTCTCTACCTTGTGAGGACTTCACTGGCTCGGAAGGAGGAATGGATTCCCCACTGCATTCCCAGCCCCAGACATCCAGGGTGGCTCCACTGGAAGCAGCAGGACTGGGACCCCCCAGCTCCACAGGGAAGAAGGAAGGAGGAAAGACCCTCCCCAGTTACCTGGGCAGTGTGGGGAGAGGGCAGGAGTGCTGGGGTAAGTCATGGGGCAAAACCACACTGAGAGCCTGCAGAGGCTGTGGGTGCTGTGTGTCCCCTCTGTCCCACGGGATGCTGCCACAATCCTTTATGTTCCAGAAGTGTCCCTGGCCATCGCCTCCCTATTGTTGGGTTGGAGATGGAGCCGCGGAGTTATCGCTGCTGGGATCGCTGTCCTTTCATGCAGGCTGCTGGACTTCCTTTTCCCAAACCCTCGGGCAATTTCCTGCTTCTCTCTAACTTAAACAACTCTTTTGTGGGGCTCTGCTTTATTCCACCAGCCTGGTCCCATCCCGGTCCCTCTGCCTGCCCCCAGCCCAGCTGCTCAGGTTCACCTGCCTTTGACCAGGAATCAAATCTGACAATTTGACAAGGTTTCCTTTGTTTTCTTATTGTCCACAGAAACTCTTGAGCTTCTCTTTCCTTTCTTTTTTTCTTTTTTTTTCTTGGTTAAAGGCAGATTTTAGAAGGCTCTGCAGCGCTTCAGCCATTTGAGAGTCATCATTAATTTAATCTTCTTCCTAATTTATTAATGGCTCCTACTTTCTCTCCAGTATTTGAGACTCCCCTGGTATATTTGTAAAACCCATCTGATTCCCCTTCTCCTCTTTGGCAGCATTAGTTCAGCTGCCTTCCCTCCCTCTCTGCAGCAGGCTGAAGTAAGTCCCTGTCCCCTCTGTGTCCAGGACATCACATCCCATCCCATCACATCTCCCAGCAGTTTTCCTGTCTGCTCTTTGCCTGCTCCTTGGTAGGTGACTTGCTGGAAGCTGCCCTATTGTTGAGGGAATTTGTCAGGTTTCCTCATCCCACCCCAAAAATGCCACCCTTTCCTGCTCACCTCTGCCAGCAGCAGCCCAGGGATGGGAAGAAGGGAAGGAGACACAAGGCAGGGTCTGTACCTTGCTGATTTATTAATTACAGCCCAGCAAAGGCTCGGCCCTGCCTGAGCGGGTAAAGCAGCACCAGATTTGAGAAGAAATGAGCCCAGGGGTGCCCAGGTGGGCAAGAGGCCAAGGGCTCCTGGTCTTATCAAAAATAGTGTAGCCAAAGGACCAGGGCAGTGCCCATCCCCTGTGCTGACCCTGCTGAGGGACCCCCAGGGCTGTGCCCAGTTTTGGGCCCTCAGGACAAGAGGGACATTGAGGGGCTGGAGGTGCCCAGGGCAGGGAACGGGGCTGGGAAGGGGCTGGAGCCCCAGGAGGGGCTGAGGGAGCTGGGGGGGCTCAGCCTGGAGCAAAGGAGGCTCAGGGGGCCCTGCTGGCTCTGCACAGCTCCTGCCAGGAGGGGCAGCCAGGGGGGTCGGGCTCTGCTCCCAGGGAACAGGGACAGGAGCAGAGGGAACGGCCTCAGGCTGGGCCAGGGGAGGCTCAGCTTGGACAGCAGCAGGAATTTCTCCATGGAAAGGGTGCTCAGGCCTTGGCAGGGGCTGCCCAGGGAGGTGTTGGAGTCCCCATCCCTGGAGGTGTCCAGGGAAGGCCTGGAGGTGGCACTCGGTGCTCTGGGCTGGGGACAGGGTGGGGATGGGCACAGGCTGGATTTGGTGATCCTGGAGGGCTTTTGCAACCTCAGTGACCCTGGGATTCTGAGAAATCTCTCCCAGTCAGCCATGCTCTGCAGGCAGGACCTGGAGCTGCTGGCACACACAGCTCACACGTGATGGATGGAGGACACAGAGAAGCAAACAACGCTTAAGAGCTGAGACTGACCTGCACCAGCAGAGATATTCACTTCAATCCATCTCTGGTCAATGTTCCCTGCGGGGCACAAGATCCCAGTTGCTGTAAATGCCCCTGAAGTGCTCCAGGGGGGCTACAAGGGGTCTCCAAAGCTCCCCTTCACCTGGAATGTGGTAATGGCTGATCTGCTGCTGGCCAAGGTTGTAGGAACTGGGTCTGGCCAAACTGATGGCTGGGGAAGGGTGGGTGCCATCTGCTGGGATGGGTGATCATGGGATCATGGGATCATGGGATGGTTTGGGTTGGAAGGACCTTAAAGGTCATTCAGTTCCACCCCTGCCATGGGCAGGGACACCTTCCACTGTCCCAGGCTGCTCCAAGCCCCATCCAACCTGGCCTGGGACACTGCCAGGGATCCAGGGGCAGCCACAGCTTCTCTGGGCTTCTGCTGGAAACCAGCGTGGATCAGACTGGGAGGTCCCACTGCTGGGGACGGGGCCACCCCAGGTCCTGGGAGTGCCCCACCCTCCCAGTCTGCCCAGTGCCACCTGCTCTGCATCCCCACCGCCCTGCTCAGCACCAGCAGCCCCAGCTGTCCACGCCCCCGTGGCTGGGATCCAGCTGGTGCCTCTGTGGAGCACATCCCTCATCCTCAGAGACGGCGGGGAAGGAAGGGAGCTGCAATTTCCCAGGAAATGCTGAGGATGTGACTTTTCTCTTTTTTTTTTTTTTTCTCCCTTCATTTGCAAATGAAACAGGCCCATCAAAGTCTGAGTGTTTTCTAGAGATGAAGTTCTGGAAGTGTTTCTTTTGGATTAGTCCAAATGTTCAGTGTCAACAAAGCCAAAATACGTCACTGCAATTTGGATGGTTTCAAACAGAAGAAGGAACACTTAGATTAAATTTTGTTCCTAAATGTCATTTTGAACAGAGAGAGAAATTCCTCAGCCTGCAAACGTTGAAACAGACATTTTGATAGCACTAGGATAGTTAATCCTATTAAAATAAAATAAGATGGGAATAGACATATTTTATCCTTTTTTTTTTTATTTGGGCAAAATCACCATAAAAGATAAAATCCTAAATTGCTTGACAGAGGATGTGTGCTCCAAGGGATGCTCTGTGCTGGAGGCATTTGGGGCTGTGGCAGAGACTGGGTCATGGAATCCCAGGCTGGTTTGGATTGGAAGGGACTTTGAGGACCAGATCCAAGGACACGGACACCTTCCACTGTCCCAGGCTGCTCCAAGCCCCGTCCAACCTGCCCTTGGACACTTCCAGGGATGGGGCAGCCACAGCTTCTCTGGGCATCTTCTTCCAATGTCTCACCTGGGCCAGGAGAGGGGAAGGAGTTCTGGAGGACCCTGCAGGATGCTGAGGAACTTCCAGCTCAGCCCACGGGGTCCTGGATGCATCCAGAGCATCATCCCATGGCTGACCACATGCTGAAGAATCTCTGAAATAATTTACCCCCCAAATAGTCGTTTTTTGGGGACAGGCCCTGAAATCCTGATCTCTTGAGCAAGAAATGTTGTGCTCAGAGCACCTTGGATCTCACCAGTGCTGCAGCTCAATCCCTTCATTTCCAAAGCTGGGCACCCTGGAGGCTCCAAGTCTCAATCTGAACTCCCTCCCAAGGACAGCTCCAGCATCGTGGGACTGATGAACTCCTGTGTCACTTCATTTCAGAGCACAATCAACTCAGGAGAGAAAAGTATTATCAGGAACTGGAACTGTCACAGCCAAATTGTGTTTGCAGATTGCCAGAAATGAGCGAAGCCAGAGCCTGGCTGGCAGCAGCTGGGGCTCCTTTTTCCTGGGATTCGCTCAGGGTGGTGTCAGATCTCTCCCTGCTGGGAATTTCCACGTGTGACAGCTCCTCACATCTGCAGAGCCTGTCCCCCACCCAGGTTTGGGTCACCTTGCCACCCTCCAGGTCTTCTCTTCAGCCCTCAGCCACCCTCCCAAGCTCTCCTGCTCCTCTAAAATTCCCCCCAAAATTCCCCATTTCCCATGCCTCTTCCTCCAGTCTCCCCAGGTTTTCTATATGTTGACCAAGACGTTACTTAAAATATCTCACTGGGTTTTTTTCACTCAAAATTGCACAGTTTTAGCCAACGTGTTTTGACTGCACTGATGAGGTTTTTCATGGAAATTGCTGGCAGCTGGAAAATGCAGCCCCTGCCTCAGAGGGAGCCAGGACTGTGGGCTGGCAGGCCAGGAGCATCCTGCTTCCCTGCTCCCTGCATCCCCCCGGGGATGGATCCAGCCGGGATCCTGGGCAGCAGCCAGCCAGGAGCCCAGATCCCACGGGAGATCATGGAACTGAAATGAAAGGGGAGAGGGAGACGGAGAGGGGAGAGTGGAGAGGGACAGGGACAGGGACAAGGAGAGGGAGAGGGACAAGGAGAGGGACAAGGAGAG
>VZRZ01006131.1:219671-231470 GCA_013398175.1 Climacteris rufus
CAGGAGCAGGGCAGGAACAGGGAAAGGCTGCTCAGGGCTGACTCACGGTTCACTTGACCCCCAGGAACAACATCCTCGTGAGCCAGAGCGAGCACACTGCGGGGACAGGCAGGTGTCACACGGGTCCCCCTGGGTGCTGGCAGGTCCCTGCGTCACTCCAAGCCCTGCCTCGCTCCAGGCAGCCCCTTCCCTGCTCCAGCACAGACGTCATTCCAGTGCCTCCCAGCCCACGGATCAATATTTAACGCTGTGGAGAAACAGCCAGCTCTGCAGGAGGGGCTGGCAGGGCTTGGGAGGGCTCGCTCCCAGCTTCTCCCTGTTCTCAGGGCACATCCCTCCATCCCAGCTGCAGACCTGCTGCTCCAGCCACAACAAGCTGGCTGGGAATTCTTTACCCGCTGAACCACTTCCCTGCTTCTTCTCGCTTCCTGGGATACACAGCCAGCGATGCAGCTGAGGCTGCGCGGGAATGACTCCCCAGCCAGGCCTGGAGGAGCTCACACCTGATTTCTGGGTGCTGGGATGGCAGCAGGGATGTGGAGAGGTGGCTGATGTGCCGGGGAAAAGCGCTGCACTGCAGCAGCAGCGGGGTCACCCCGCGGAGAAGGGGGCGGTGGGTGCCAGGGAAGCTGAGGAGCAAACAGGGATGGGGTTTGTCCTCAACCCACAGCCCTTCCCAAGCTCTCCTGGGGTAAACAGGGATGGCATCGCTGAGCTGGGAGCTCCTAAGGGTGCCTGAGAGACCAGGTGAGGCTCAGCAGGCTCCTGGAGCTCCTCTTGCAGCTGGTGTGCATTTCCCAGGACCAAACTGTTCCCCCAGGATGTTGGGAAAACTCTTCTGTGCCCTGAGCAGGGCCTGGGTAGCCCAGGGTGGTTTGAACAAGGGTGACGGCAGTTTGGGATCACTGCAGTGGGAGTGGAGCTGTGTTTCCAGCCTAAAACATGGAGCGAATGTCCTTCAGAGCAGGAGTGAAAGGCCCTGGGGCTGCCTTGTGGCCTCTCCAGGAATTCTCCTGGAGGCAGGAGCACCTTCTGCCCAGGGAAAGTGGTTCTTCCTCTAACCCATCGCCCCCAGACCGGAGCTGTGAGCACCCAGAACCCTCTCCTGATGTTTTCCTCTCCATCCACCCCACAGCGGGTTCTCATTCCTCATCTCTCATCCAGGCAGAAGGGCCGTGTCACCGTGGGCAGCCCGGCAGTCACTGTCACCAGCCTGACATGCACCCAGGGCTCCTCCAGGAGCTGCCATGCAGTGTTCTGAGCCCAGGAGCTGCCATGCAGTGTTCTGAGCCCAGGAGCTGCTGCTGCTGCCCGTGCCGGGGCACTGGTCCAGGAGGAGCGGTGAAGTGGAAGCAGGAGCAGCTGGCACTGGGACACGGCGAGTGCCACATGTGTCCTGCTGCCCCGCTGGGATGGAGCAGTGACACGTCAGCCTGGTGCAGGGAGCACGGCGTGGCAGCACAGCCTGCCCAGCTGCACGGCCCCGGGGGCTGGGGGCACGGGAGAAGGGACATCTCCGAGGGAGGAGCCCGGGGAACAGCGTGTCAGGGACGTTGGGTGACGTGTGACTTGCATGGCCCCACTGGTGCTTTGCCACCCACAGCAGAAGCCAAGGCAGGGCTGTCCCCAAGGAGTGGCCACGGAGGGGGTTTGGCCACTGCCCACACAGAGACTGGGCCCCAGCTCACACGGTGGCTTCTCCTGGGAGGTTTGGGGCACAGCCAGGTGGCACAGAGCAGGTGACACATTTTGATAGATGTCCCTTCTGCCCAGCTCGGTGCCAAACCCCTGGCAGCGGGCAGGGAGAAGAGCAGGGATACAGCACTACAGCAGCTGGCTCATTCCCAGAATCCCAGGATCACTGAGGTGGGAAAAGCCCTCCAAGATCATCGAGTCCAACCTGTGCCCATCCCCACCTTGTCCCCAGCCCAGTCACAGCCCCAGCCACAGCCAGGCCTTCCCTGGATGCCTCCAGGGATGGGGACTCCAAACCTCCCTGGGCAGTTCCGATACCTGACCACCCTTTCCAGGCAGAAATTCCTCCTGAACTGGTACAAACCTGGAGCACGGGGTGCAGCAGCTCCTCACAGTGACAGGGTGGAGCTTTCAGGGGCCCTCCCAGTGTCACACAAATGTTCAGTAGGTATTCCTGGGACTTTTCCTCCTCCCTCTGCCAGCAGATTATTCCAGGACTCGTGGCTTATCCAGCCCTGTTTTCCTTTATTCCATATCACTCATTAGATCATAGGATTCTCCTGGATCCCCCTCCCTGGAGCTCTCTGGGATAGCAGAACAATCCTGGTGGGTGGGGAGGCCAAATCCTTCCAAAGGTGGGAAGGGGGGCACGGTGGGAGAGGCTTGGAGGGAGCAGGAGTGGCAAGACTGGTCCTGCAGCTGAGGAGTTTCTCTCCCCAGGAGCTCCTGGAGCTCAGCTCACCACCACTTTTTCCTCCTCTGAACAAATTGAGTTTATGGTCCTTCAGTCAGTGACTCCCCAGCAGCTCCTCGAGCTTTTCATTTACTGGAGCTGCACTGGAGTTCCTGGATCAGTTCCTGAGTCCCTGACCTCACATTTGTACTATTGAATTTCCTTCCAGGTCTCTTCCTGCAGCCTTTAAGGTCACCCCATCACTTCTGTTTGATATTCCACTGCTGCCATCCTTGGCTTCTCCTTTGAATCCTCAGCAGGTTTTATCAGCACCTTTTGTGCAAAGATCATTAGTGGAAATATTAAGGAAAATCAGAGCCCAAATGGATCTTTGAGGAACTCCATTAGCAGCCTGCCTGCAGCTCTGAGCTTGCTGGTTTCACTCCGTCCATTGCCACCTCCCCTCCAGGCATTTCCCATCTTACCCTGTTCCTTATCCTTTCTCCATTAATCCCTATCCTCACCAGTTTAATTAATAATTTCTCATGTGCATTTACATCAAATGCTTGACTGAGATTTGGGGTGATGAGATCTCCTGGAATTCTTTTGTCTGGGAAAGCAGATCCTTTCCTAAAAAAGCCAACCTGCCACAGAGTGCCTTTGGTAAATCCACATGGGATTTAATCCCTCTTTCTATTTATTTCAGTGCTTTTAATTACAATTTCCTTTAAAGTCTATTCTAAAGCCTGGCCTCTTGCTCAGGTCAGGTCTCAAGCTGTCTTTTCTCCAGATCCTGCTTTTTTTTCTGTCTCTGGTCGGTCAGTTCTTCATCCCAGGGAAAGGCTCCTGTGGGCACGTGGTGCAGGAGAAGGGAGTTCTTGGGAATCCAGCCTGGGCAAGGTCGGACAGCTTGGAGAAGCCCAAGATGTGACCCACCCTGGTGTAAGGGGGAGAATCAATAAAACTTGTATGTTAGTTTAAGTACAGTTTGATAATTTAAAATAAAGGAAAATACAACATTAACAGTAAATTATGATGATGATGGTGATGATGATGATGGTGATGAATTTAGAAAAGGGAAAACCCAAGTGATGCACAAAACAATTGGTCACCACCCCAACTGATGCCAGACCCCCATTCCCAAACCCAGGTCAGTCCCTTCCCAGTAACTCCCCCAGTTCATGTCCTGGCTCTGATGCTCCATGGGGTGGAATTCCTTTGGTCCCAGGTTCTTTTCCTCACTGGCAGAGCTGGAGGTAAGAAAAAAGTCCTTGACTTGGGACAAACAGGAGTGAGCAAAACCCCCAAACATCAGCATGTTGTCAACACCATCCCCATTCCCAATCCTAAACACAGCTCTGGAACAGCTGCTGAGGAGGAATGAGCTCTGTCCCAGCTGGAACCAGGGCAGGGTTGTCCCTCTGGGCAGGGATTCATGGGATCAGGGTGGGATGTGGGACAGGATCACTGCCTGGATAAAGCCAGAGGAAGGCTGGAAGGACCCACATCATCCCAACATCCAAATTCAGTACCCAGGGAGAAGGAATTTAACAAAGAGCCAGCCAGGAGAAAGTGTGGACAGTGGGAAGGACAGGATCCAGGGGGATCCCTGCCGAGGAAAGCCACATCTAACCCAGCCAGGGCCCTGCAGAGCTTGGAGAGGAGACTGAGAGCAGCACACGGAGCCAGGGAATCCATGGCAGGAGGAACCAGAGCAGCCTGGGAGATGGGACACCATAGAATTACTCTCCTTTCCTGCTGACATTCCTGCCCTGAGCCCCTTCCCAAGCCTCACACCTGCTGGAAAGCAGTGCAGGGATGCACTGTGCCTATGGAATTCCTATGAAAAGCAGGTTCTGCCCCTCTGAGCTGGCATTTCAGGAGGCTGTGGAGCTGTGGGGTAACTCCCTTCCTTGTGCACCTGAGGCTGCTCCGAGCAGGAGCTTTCCAGAGCCACTGGCACTGCAGGGAACTTCTCCTGGCTCAGCTCATGTATAAACCATGGCACTGCCCCTTAGTGCTTAACCCAGGAAAGCGACGGCTCAAAGATGTGAGAGCTCTCCATAAATATTTTGGGGAGAAAGAGGGAGGGAAGGGTAAACATCAGCATGGAGCTTGTTATTTAAACTGCAGGCCAGTGTTGGCACAGGAGCAAATGGGATAAACTATTCATGAATATATTTTGAGGAGAAATTGGAAAAACTGCTGAAGCCATCAGAAGATCAAGGGGGCTGTGGAAAAGGCTCCTGGCAGGAGCAGGGAGGGACTGGCTTGGAGCCTTCTGCTATTTGTGAGAGAGATTTGGAGCCTCGTGGGGTGTGCAGGTCTCCTGTTCCCAGGGCAGGGAGGGAGGGCCCCACATCCATTCCCTGCTGCCTCCCCATCCCTTGTCCTTCCCTGGTGCCGTCACTGCCCCGGGAGGTTTGTGCTCTGCCTGGCTGTGGGAATCAAAGCTTTTCTCTGGAGAGGGGGGAAAAGATTTGTAGGGAGCAGCACCCCTGGAATTCCCATGTCTGGACACTGCACTTACCTATTTTATCCAGCTCTTGATTTATTTTCCTTAAGAAAAAGAAAATTTTCCCTCTCTGCTAAGGTGGGCCCTCTGCTCAATCAGAGCAATGGGATTGTTTTAAATTCCTACACCTGTAACTGGGAAAGGGTCCCAAAAATCCAAGTGGGTGGTGCAGGGAGAGACAGAGGTGGCATCACTTTGTGGGAGAGGAGCAGGGCTGGAGCCACCAGCAGTGGCACCCAGGAGGGGACAGAAATCCCTTCCCAGGGTTTGGTACAAGGCACTGATGGTGGAGGGAGGAGGGGATGGGGTTCCCTGGCTCTGGGGTGACAGGGGTGGCTGTCACAGCCAGGGACAGCGATGAGAGGGCAGCTCTGGGTCTGCTCCCAGCCAGGGCCCTGGCAGCACTGTGCCACAGGCCCTGGGGGTGCAAAATCACATCCCTGGACACTCCTGGCTGGGCTTTCATGGGAAAGGTGTTCTCACATCTTGGCAGGACACAGAGTCTGAGCAGCAGCCACAACCCTGTGCCCCGGAGATGCTCTCCAGAATGGAGACCCTTGGAGACCCCCTGTCCTTCCCACTCCTGCTCTGTCCCTGTTCCTCCAGCTCCCTCCCCCTTCTCCCTGCCCTCTCATGCTCTGTTTTCCTGGGAAGCTGGCACAGCTGGGATGGGTCTGAGCTCGCTCCTGACCTTCAGCTGATCCACAGAGAGGTTCCACTGATCCCTCTCCCAGCTCCCAGCTGAGTTTGCTGTTCCACCTACATCCCACAGGCCACCTCCCCTCTTCCCAGAACCCCATCCTGAATCTTCTGTGAACCAGAAACCACGGCAAAGGCAGTGTTTGTATTTCTGGGATGGGTTTTATTCAGCAACATATGTTTAGCAGCAGATGCTTCCTATGGGAATGTGACCAAAGCAGGGACGCTTTTCCCTGACCCTCTTTCCACACTGTGCAGACCCAAGGGGAAAAGGGAGAGCAAACATTTGGATCAGGAAGCTGCATTTGCAGCCTCCCAGCCCCTTCCCCCTGCACTCCATGTTTGCAAAGCTCTGGTGAATAAACAACTGTGTCCCCGTGCCAGCTTCCATGGATCCTGGAGCAAAACTCGGAGCTGATTATAAACAAGTGAGGTACAGCCTTGGAATTTTTGGTTGGTTTCCAGATCAGCCTGAAGTGCTGAGAACATCACATGTCTTTGAACTGGGGAATGGAAGGGTCAGAGGAGTTCCTGGAGCTTCCCCAGAGCCCAGAATTTGGACACCAACTCTTTGTATGTGCTCTTCAGCCAGGAAGAATTAAACAGATCTTCCCAAGAAAAGCCTGAAAATGCCTTTTAGCTGGACCAGGCCCCGGCTCCTGAAGCAGGGAATCACAGGGAGCTCCAAAGCAGAGGCTGCTCAGTGGGAGCAGCTCCTGCCTGTTCCAGGAGCACATCCCATCCACGGGCTCCTCCACATGGATCCTCTTCCATTTCTCCTCCCTATCATGTAAGGATAGGGAAGGTGGAGGCACAGAATCACTGAGGTTGGAAAAGCCCTCCAGGGCCATCAAGTCCAAGCTGTGCCCATCCCCACCCTGTCCCCAGCCCAGAGCACTGAGTGCCACCTCCAGGCCTCCTTGGACACCTTCACGGATGGGGACTCCAAACCTCCCTGGGCAGCTCCTTCAATGCCTGAGCACCCTTTCCATGGAGAAATTCCTGCTGCTGTCCAACTTGAGCCTCCCCTGGCACAGCCTGAGGCTGTTCCCTCTCATCCTGTTGCTGGATGCCTGGGAGAAGAGGCTGCAGCCTCTGAATGCACCAGTACGGACCAGCATGAGTGACTGGAGGAGTGGGATAAAGGTGGAAAATTCAGCCTCCATGTCCAGATCCCAGAGAGATCCTTGTCTCTCCTGGAGTTTGGATATATCTGGAGTTTTCAGCCGTGTTTTTCCGGGGCTAAACCAAATGCTGCAGGCTAAAGACACAAAACTCCTGAGCAGCCTGGAGTGTGGAACACGTGGAGCACACAGAACCTGCTGTGCTGTCACCGGCGGGGCCTTTCCCGCGAGCGATGCCGGGATCCGCACGCGTCCCACGCCTGGCTGGCTGCAGGAGCAAATCCCCTGCAAGGGAAGGAGGGATCCTCGGGTCCTGCCTGTGCTGCAGTGGCAGCAGCCCCCGGGCAGGGCCTGCAGCAGGAGCTGTGTCCGTGAGGAACGCTGAGTGGGCTGCTGGTGCCAGGAACATCTCCTGCCTCGGCGAGAGGAGCCCGGCTTTTGTCACTTCCCATTTCTCAGCTGGCAAAAACGGGATGTTCAGCTTGAAATCTCCACTCTGGTCCTGCTGACTCCTTCAGGCTGCCACTGCCACCTCCACATGGGAACCAGCTGATCCAGCAGGTCAGGAGGTCCTTCCCCACATCCCAGCATCACCCTGCACATCCCTGGCTCTTGGGAATATTTCAGTTTCCCAGTGCACAAAAAGCACCAGGAGCTGGGTTTTTTGTTTCCAATTGGAGCTCCTTGGGGTCAGCTGTGGCAACTCCTCACCTAAACCCTGCAGGCATCAGGAATCCTGCTGGGAGAGGGGGCAGGGGGGTCACACAGAGCCCCTCCTGCAGAAGCAGAGCTGTGCTCAGAAGCATGGAATCATTAAGGTTGGAAAAGACCTCCAGGAGCACGGAGTCCCAGCCATCAGCCAGCACTGCCAGGGCCACCACTAAACCATGTCCCCAGGCTCATGGTTGTTGAACACTCAGATGATTCCACCACTTCCCTGGGTGGCTTTCCGTGGTCTGGGTGGGTTTGGTTTGGGTTTCCCATGGTGGGGAGGGAGTTTTGGTGGAATCATGTGGGGGTTTTGTGTCCAGGCAAGGCTCTCCTCCTGTCCAACCCCCACAGGGAGGTTGTTGTAGAACCAGTCACTGCCAGCCTCTGTCTAAAGGTTCCCCCACCTCATGCAACCTTTTCTATGTGTTTTGGTCTCTCTGCTTCTCACTAATGAATTAAAATCATCCAGAATATATGGACTCACAGCTGGATATTGCAGGCACTCGCTGTACATCCAAAGGGCACAGTTTCCCTAAAGTTTCAGCGGAAAATCACTGGATCTGTGGGCCTGGGAAGGAAATCCTTCCTTTCCAACAAGCTCCTTGAAGCCCAGACCCAGCACCCAGAGTCGCAGGAAGGATCCCATGGCAGCACCCAACTCCCAGGAGAGAGGTCAGACTTCTCAGCTCAGGTCCTGGAGGGAGGTTTTGGCAGGAAACTCCTCTGGGGTGGCTGTCAGAGCCAATCTGTGACATCCAAATCCCCTGCTCAGGAGGAGCAGCTGAGGAGCCTTGCAGCCCAGTGGGAACAGCAATCCTGCCAGGAGGCTTTTCCTTAGGAAAGGGCACCTCTGGCCCTGTGCTGTCACCTGGTCCTCCCTCCCTCTCTCCCAGGAGGATTTTCCTCCTTCTCCTCTGGCAGAGATTGCCAGAACTCAGGGCCCAATGTGTGCAATTCCAGTGTGAGGAATTGCAAGGTCCAGTCACAGGCAGCACGGGGAGGAGCCCCTGCAGTCCCTGCCTGAGGTCTCGTGGTTGGAATTAGCACCAATGTGCTTCCACGAGCTATTTGGGATACAGTCTCCTCATGACAACCTGGCAAATCCCCAACACTAAGTCCCCAGGTCACTCACTGATTCCAGCATGGAAACCCCATATCTGTGGAGTTGTTTGTGATTCACATCTGGGGGTTTAAGGTGCTTCAACTCCCTTTCCTCTGGGCTTCCCATCAGCCCAGAACTCCAATCCCACATCCACCTCTGCCCCTTGTGCTCCCCACGATTCCCACCAACCATGGGATTGTCCCACGCCTCAGATTGTCCCACAAATGTCTTTGGGGTTTGTCACTGGGAAATGCCCTGGGCATGTCCATCCCATCCATCCAACGCTTGCTGAGTGTCTGCCAGGGCTGCAGCACTGGTGGGGTTGGAGGCCTGTTCCCCTGGGATGAAGGACAGAGCTGTTCCAGGGATGAACATTCCGGGTCACATGCAGTGAAGGGCAGCCTGAGGAGCTGGGAGTGTCCAACCCAGGTTGGGGTTTTCTGGCAAACATCCTCAGGCTCCTGCTCTGCTCTCCAGAGCCTCCAAAGCCACCAGGAACTCCCCAGCCCAAGCAGTTTGCTCATTTTCCTGCAGAAGCTGATGAGCCCAAAGGACACTGAGCAGGACACAGCACTCAGAGGGACACCAAAGGTGCCTTTCTGCCTCGGTTCCTCCACAGTTTGGAGGCCAGGGTGTTTCACCTTTCCTTCAAAGCTGTTCTCTGCTGTTTGTCACAGACTGCAGACGCCCTGTGTCACACAGAGCCGCCCAGTCCCTTCCCTGGGGCAGGACACCAAGGGGAATGTCTGGGATGGAGCTGTCCCCAGATGTGTTTTGGATCCCACCCCACGGCCTGGGGGTCACGGTGTCCTGCCAGGTTCTGCTCCAGTTCTGGAAGAAGGGCCCTGTGTAAGCAGCTGAGGAGATCCCAGGGTTTGGAATCACCCATGTATGGAAATTGGATCCGTGCAGGTCTGCAATGAAGGTTTGGATAACCTCACGGAGAGGGCTGGAAAACAACCAGCTGCCACAGGGGGTTTGGATGTCCAGGGAGGCATCTTGGGGAGCCAGCAGGGACCAGCCCAGGAGCTCCCTGTGCTCCCTCAGGCCCTGCTGGGCCGCGCTTGCAGGGTCTGTGTGAGGGACGCTCCGTGTGTCCCCCAGCCCTCACTGCAACACCCCCATCCCTGCCCGGAGCAGAGCATCCCTGCACCCCTCCAGCTGTCCTGCTGCTCCTGGAGGAGCCCACCCAGCACCCTGGGAAATGGCTGGTGCTGGTTTCCTTTTCATTTTCAGAGTGCTGACAGCTCCTCTTTGTCCCTGGACGGGTTTCTTGCTTTGGGCTTTTCTCTCAGTTCTCGTGAAGCGGAATCATTTTGTGGCCAGACAGGAACTCAGAGCTGCTCTGAGGTGACAAACACAGCAGCAGCAGCAGCAAATGTTGTCACCGCAGCTCTTGGCTGCAGCCTGACCCTGCTGCCCACGCACATCCCTGCTCTGTGCCACTGCTGCAGGGGACACAGCCCGCTCGGGGGTCACCTGCCAGCCTGCTCCCACCACCCATAGGTGGAATTAGATGAAATTTGGGGCGGTTCCTGGTTGTCCCCAGCGTCCCCATCCCTCCCTGCAGCATCGTAGGTGCTGTTTTACCTCAGGCCCTGCCTCGGCACTGCCCTGCCCGAGCATCCCCTGCTCTGCACCCCAGCCCTTGGCATTTCTCACACATCCTCTCCCATCCCTGCCCCCCATGAGCTGCCAACTGCGGCTCCAGGCGCTTCCCAGGCTCCCTGATGCATCCATGGCCAGGCTCCTGCCCGGCTCAGGGGGTGGCCATGGGGCCATGCCCACATTACCAGGCTCTGCTGTGTCCCCAAGCAGGGCACTGCCTGCCCGTGACGCTGGTGACACTCTGGCCTGGCTCGCTTTGAATTAATTCCATTCATTTCACAGTGCCAGGGTTTCACTGAACCCTTTTCCTTATTTTTCACATGATTGCCAATCTGTTCTGTTGCACGGGCCGAGCCTCACCATTTCTCCAGCTGTCCAAAGGGGCCATTAATCAAATGAGCAGCCCTGGGAGCCGGACGTGAGGGACGCTGGTGTGACAGCCCCGTGGGTGTCACCGTGTCCCTGCATGGCCCCAGCTCCCCAGCACGTACCAGAGCTTCTCCACGGGTCTCCTCTCCCTGTGGCTGCTTCCCCCTTGGCTTTGGCTGCTGTTCTCAGCTCTCCTTGCTGGGACCTGGCTGTGCCACCCTGCAGTGCCACCCTGCAGTGCCACCCTGCAGTGCCACCCTGCAGTGCCCCTCAGCTCCCCAGGGTCCTGCTGGAGCTCCCCACGTGGGCATCCCCTGAGTTCAGCAGTGCAGGCCATGCTCTGTCCCCCGCAGCACGCAGGGATCCAGGCCAGCCCTGGAGAAGTCAGTGCAGGAAAACTTCTGCAGCAGCCACAGGGCTTGGCTGCTTAGACTAAAATCAGCCTGCTTCATGCCCTGCCTCTTCATCCCCTGCTTCTTCATCCTCTGCCTCTTCATCCCCTGCCTCTTCATCCTCTGCGTCTTCATCNTTTCATCCCCTGACTCTTCATCCTCTGCCTCTTCATCCCCTGTCTGCTTCTTCCCCTGCCTCTTCATCCCCTGCTTCTTCATCCTCTGCCTCTTCCCCCTCTGCCCCTTCATTCCCTGCCTGCTTCACCCCCTGCCTGTCATCCCTGTCTCTTCACCCTTTGCCTGCTCCATCCCCTGCCTGCTTCATCCCTGGCCTGCTTCATCCCCTGCCTGCTTCATCCCTGGCCTGCTTCATCCCCTGCCTGCTTCATCCCTGGCCTGCTTCATCCCCTGCCTGCTTCATCCCTGGCCTGCTTCATCCCCTGCCTGCTTCATCCCTGGCCTGCTTCATCCCCTGCCTGCTTCATTCCATCTGCTTCACTCCCTGCCTGCTTCATTCCCTGCCACTTCATCCTCTGCTTGCTTCATCCTCTGTTTCTTCATCCCTGTGTCTGCCTCATCTCCCTGCCTTGCCTCATTTCCCTCCCTGCTTCATTCCCCTGACAGCCTCATCCTCCTGCCTGCTTCATCCCCTGCCTGCTTCATCCCCTGCCTTGTCCATGGGAACTGCAGCATGGACCTGAGCCATAGCTGCATGGAGCAGTGTCAGAGCAGTGGGAAGAGAAGGGGATGCCCTGGAGCTGGGTGGGAACAGCCTGTGCTCCCGTGGGATGTGCAGAGGGCAGAGGAGCAGGGGCAGTGCCCTATCCAGGCTGTGCACTGGGCTGTGCTGGTCCTGCCTGTGCTTTGCCAGCCCCCAGCTCTGGGCACCAGGCTGTTCTCCAGGCCCCTCA
>VZRZ01006131.1:231659-300604 GCA_013398175.1 Climacteris rufus
CATCCCTAGCCTTCTTCATCCCTAGCCTGCTTCATCCCTAGCCTGCTTCATCCCCTGCCTGCTTCATCCCTGGCCTTCTTCATCCCTAGCCTGCTTCATCCCTAGCCTGCTTCATCCCTAGCCTGCTTCATCCCCTGCCTGCTTCATCCCGTGCCTGCTTCATCCCCTGCCTGCTTCATCCCCTGCCTGCTTCATCCCCTGCCTTGTCCATGGGAACTGCAGCATGGACCTGAGCCATAGCTGCATGGAGCAGTGTCAGAGCAGTGGGAAGAGAAGGGGATGCCCTGGAGCTGGGTGGGAACAGCCTGTGCTCCCGTGGGATGTGCAGAGGGCAGAGGAGCAGGGGCAGTGCCCTATCCAGGCTGTGCACTGGGCTGTGCTGGTCCTGCCTGTGCTTTGCCAGCCCCCAGCTCTGGGCACCAGGCTGTTCTCCAGGCCCCTCATGCCTTGCCCAGTGCCAGGGAGGCCAGGGCATGTTGGCTTCTCTCTGTTTCCACAGAGCCTGCTGGTTCCAGTGAGACTTGTGGGGGTCAGCTCCTCACCCCTTTGCTGGCCGTGGTTGGGCAGCTGGAGGCTGCACTTGAAACTCTGCCTGAGCATCTGAGCCCTGGGCACAGCTCCTGCTTCCAGGCAATTGGCTCTGACCCTTCCTAGCTCAGGGCTTCACTCTGTGTCTCCTAGAAAGCCTCTAGACAGTGCTTGAACTCCTTCCAGCCCTCCCAGATTTTTTCACATGCCTCAGCTCTTTGCTTTCCTCTCCAGTGAGGAATGAGAGCTCCCGGCTCCCTCAGACACAGCCTTTGTGCAGCAGCTTTTGTGCCACCAGGCCTCCTTGCAAAGCGCTTCCTGAAAGATGAAACCAGACACAGGTCCAGCTGATCTGGCCAGAGGTGGGATCTTCACCCCAGTGAATCACCCTGGGCTACTCTCGAAGCAGGGCAGTGCTGGGTGCCGCAGCACATCAGACACCTCGTGCCTGGAAGTTCATTTTCCTCTGCAGAGAGCGCAAATGGAACGGGCAGGAGTGGTGAGAAGTGAACCTCAGACAGCCAAAGCCAGGTGGGAACACCTCTGCTCGGGTGTGTGAGCTCATCCCTCCTGACACTCACACCCTGGGCACAGCCAGCCGGGGCAGGAGCTTCTTCCAGGACTGGTATCCACACCTGAGCAGAGGAACTCGGCACCACAGGGCTGATTTTCCTGTGGGGTTTGAGCTCATGGATGAGCTCTGCCTGCCTTCCCGAGCCTGGATGTTTTCTCATTTGCTTGGGAGGAGCTGACAGGTTTTGTCTGGTGGTGGAACACAAAGCTGGGGCACACAGCCTTGGCTGACAACACAGGGAAAAAGGGCCACAGTGACCTGGCACATAACAGGGATAATGAAGGGAATTCAGGCCTGGAGAAGCAGAAGGACAATGATCTGGAGTGTAAATATGAGCACGCTGGGAAGCAGCCGGATCAGGGAGATGCAGGTGTTGCACTCCAGGGACTTGGCTGCAGGGAACTGAAAAGGAATTGTCCCTCTGCCCCCTCAGGTCAGACCCCACCTGCAGAGCTGCCCCAGCCCTGGGCCCAGCACAGCAAGGAGCTGGAGCTGCTGGAGAGAGCCCAGAGGAGGCTCCAGGATGAGCAGAGGGATGGAGCAGCTCTGCTGGGAGGAAAGGCTGGGACAGCTGGGATTGTTCAGCCTGGAGAGGAGAAGCTTTGGGGTGACCTCACTGTGGCCTTGCAGTGCCTGAAGGAACTGCAGGGAAGATGGAGAGAGACTTTGGACAAGGGTCTGGAGTGCCAGGACAAGGGGGACTGGCTTCCCAGTGCCAGAGGGCAGGGTCAGATGGGATTTTGGGAAGGACTTGTTCCCTGGGAGGATGGGGAGGCCCTGGCACAGGGTGCCCAGAGAAGCTGTGGCTGCCCCTGGATCCCTGGCAGTGTCCAAGGCCAGGCTGGACAGGGCTTGGAGCACACTGGGACAGTGGAAGGTGTCCCTGCCCAGGGCAGGGGGTGGGATGAGATGAGCTTCAAGGTCCTTTCCCACCCAAAGCATTCCCTGATTCCATGACTGGGATCCCTTTGTGTGGGCAGGAGATGCTGGTGGGGATGTGGTGCAGGTGCCTGCCCATCACAGGTACCATGGACAGCCCATCCCCCTGTTCCCCTTTGCCCAAAGTGAAAAGGGAAGTGCCAGACCATGAAAGCAGAAGGCTCCTAATTAAAGCAGATTAAAGGAAACAGTTTCCTATGCACAGCAAAGCGTAGCTGCAGGGACTCATGGCCCCAAGGAATGCCTAAGGATGTGGATTCAGCAGGGATCAGAGGAGGGTTAGATCTGGAAATGGGTTAGATGGGGTCCCTGGGGCCACCCTTGGATGGGATCACACATTTGGCTGAGCCAGGAGAAGCTCCTGCATTCTTTGGGCCATGAAGCATCCGCTGGCTCAGGGATCTGCAAGGAAAGGGATCCCTGCCTGGGAATACAGCAGGACTTCTTGTGGAGATGGCTCAGACAGCAGCCCAGGAGGTGCAGCTGTGATGGCACCAGTGGAGTCTTTCAGGGAAGCAAGAGAAGAGCACAAAGCTGGGTTGTCCCACTGGAGACAGGACCTGGCACCCCCTTCCTGGGCAAAACTGGCTGAGGTGTGGAGAGGAGAGAGCAGGAATCTGCTTCTGCCTGGAAACCAGAGGGAAAAAAGAGCAGGAGCTGCTTTCTGAGCAGGATGAGGCTGTCCCAGGCATGGTGAGGCAGGGATACTCGGCCCTTTGGGGAGATGTGGGCAGGAATTTGCAGCCCTGAGTACAAACCTCACAGACAGGGAAGCCCAAGAGTCCAACGAGGGTGGGAACACCTCTGGCACAGGGGTCAGGCTGCACTTTGTGCCTGGCAGCTGCTGGAATTGGTGCCTGTTTGGCCTGGTATCTCTGGGAGGAGCCCTGACCCATCCTCCTGGGAATCTGTGACCGTGGAAAATCAGTTCTGCTGATTTTTGTCCTCTCAGATCCCCATCCCCACCCTCCAGGAGGGTGCCCAGAGATCATTCCAGCCTGGGGCAGAGCCAAAGGGCACTGTCAGCCCCAGCCCAGGGAAAACTCCCCCAGGAAAGAGCCAGAGCAGCAGCAAATCCACAGAAAGCCCTTTCCAAAGACAAACAGACAGAACATTATATGAGGGAGCTTTCAAGCCCAGAGAAAGGCACACTAATAACTCTTGGTAGGAGCCGTGACCCCGGTGATGAAAGCGTCAGTCTGGCTGTTGGAACTCCAGCGTTTTCCAAGGCACTCCCAGCGTGGCAGGACCCACAGGCATCCTGGGGAGGGGGCACATGGCAATGGTGAAGTTTGGGTTGTTTGGCAGCCCCGGGGCAGGGATAAAGGAGCTCTGTCTGAACAGAGACCCAGCAGAGTCCCAGGGCGCTTTATGGACGTTGAATTCTCACACCAAAAAGGCAGCAAAAAAATCCTCTCTGTGTCATTAAACTGTGGCTGAAGAGAGGGAAAAGCTCGGTGCTGGGTGAGCTGGGGAGTGCTGGAGTCAGGCAGCTGGGAAGAGGGAATGAGGGGGTGAGGGGTGGGAAGCAATTGTGGTAAAAACCTGGAAAACTCATTTGGAACCAACCCCTGAAAGGATCGCAGCCCTGTCCTCAGAGGGCAGAGGAAGAGCTGTTGTGGGGAGCTGCTGTGCTGCTCAGGGAGGCCCTGGGGCTGCAGAGGCGCTGGCCCCAGAGCCCATGGCACAGCTCCAGGCTCTCCGTGGTCCCTGCCTTCCCGCGGCTCCCAGGGGCGGGAGGATTGGGAGCTCCCTGGGATGGACACACGGGGGGATTTGTCCTCTTTGCCATCCTCCTCAGAGCTGCTGTGCCTTGACCCAGCACACCACGGGCACTGGGAAAGAGCAGAGCAGGGCCCTGACAGAGGCAGCAGTTCCAGTTTTAGCTGCAGGAAGCAGGGATGCACCCCAAAATCGAGCTGGTGCTTGTTTTTGTGGGTTTTGTCCTTTTTCTGCCAGCAGAGGAGGGCTGGCAGCTCCCCACCCTGCTCCTGGTGCCTTGTTCAGCTCACTGGGGAATGGAGATCCATCACCCCGACCTCTGCCATTCATGTTTGGGTTTTTCTTTGGATCCCAAACCCACTGCAGACTGGCTGCCCTTCCCTTTTGGGGCTGTGAGATTATTTTAAATTAATTTTTCTTTTTTTTTTAATGTGTCTCTGTCCACATCTGGTTCTGATGTGCTCTCAGAAAGGCTCTGTGTGCCAGACCAGGTCCTCTCCCATGCACCACGGGGGTTTTCCTTGCTGAGGGATACTGAACACCCAAGGACCAAAATCTCCTGGCCCATGGTGGCAGGAGGATGGGATATTTCATTCCTGCCTCCAGAAGGTGTGAGCGTAGTGAGGATCTCCCCCTTCACCTGTCAGCAGTGGCCTGAGCACAAACAAACCCCACACCCAGCCCTTGCCCTGGAACTCAAGGATCTGATCCCATCCTCTGCCTTCCCACTGCTCCCAACAACCTGCAGGGCTGGCAGCAGGCAGGGATGTGCCCTGTGCTATCCTGGCGTGGTTTATAGGGGAATTCACTGGGGAATGGGGTTGATTTCCTCACTGGGGGCAGCTCCAAACGCGCTTTATGGTGCCACGCGTGCTGCTCCTCACTGCAGCTGGGCTGGGAGGACGTGGAACTGTCACCGAGGTTCAGTGCAAAACTTTGCTGCCAGCAGAAGCTGCAGAGGAGCTGCTGTTGCTCTGACAACAACCAGAGCATTCCCAGTCCCTGGCATTCCCAGCTCTCGGTGAGATCTGTGTGCCCACCAGCACTTCCAGCTCTCCTGTGGATCTGAGGGCACATCATGTGCTTTTCCTGGTCCCAGCACATGGTTAAATCTCTGTCCTGATGCATGCCTCCTTTTTGGAGCAGTCCGAGGGGTATTAAGAGCTCCAGACCCTGAAATAAATCCTTTGTTTTCCAGGTGTTTTCAGCTCAGCCATGCAGGGCTGCACAGGGACCCTGTGCAGGCACCCCTAAACCTGGAGCAGCTGTTGTCATCTCAGGGCTCCTGTCTCCCACCCAGGCTCCCCTGCTACAGGGACAGAACAGAAATAGAAGGATCTCAGCATGTGGGACAATCATTCCTTCCCCACCTGGACATCACCAGGTCACACTGAGCTCCTTGTCAACATCCCTTCAGCCTTCTCCTCAGGGCTGATCCCACCCATCCCCTGCCCAGGCTGTGCTTGGAGCCCAGAAATGGATCCTGGGCTGAGCCCCAGCGTGGGCAGCAGAGGAGGGGGCATTCTGTCCCTCTGCCCCCTCAGGTCAGACCCCACCTGCAGAGCTGCCCCAGCCCTGGGCCCAGCACAGCAAGGAGCTGGAGCTGCTGCAGAGAGCCCAGAGGAGGCTCCAGGATGAGCAGAGGGATGGAGCAGCTCTGCTGGGAGGAAAGGCTGGGAGAGCTGGGATTGTCCAGCCTGGAGAAGCTTTGGGGTGACCTCACTGTGGTCTTGCAGTGCCTGAAGAAGCAAACAAAAAAGGTGGAGAGGGACTTGGACAAGGACATGGAGGGACAGGACACAGGGAATGGCTCCCAGTGCCAGAGGGCAGGGTCAGATGGGATATTGGGAAGGAATTGTTCCCTGGGAGGGTGGGGAGGCCCTGGCACAGGGTGCCCAGAGCAGCTGTGGCTGCCTCATCCCTGGAAGTGTCCAAGGCCAGGTTGGATGAGGCTTGGAGCAGCCTGGGACAGTGCAAGGGGGTTAAACTGGCTGCTCTTTAAGGTCCCTTCCAACCCAAACCAGTCTGGGATTCTCTGATTTTCATTCAGTTTTCCTTCCCTGCCAAGCCCGACACTTCCTCAGCACGAGCAGGGCCTGACACAGAAAGGTGGGGAAGCAATTCCCAGCCCAGTTGCTTTCAGCCACGTTATGAATGGCACAGGGATGAATCCTCCCTGCTGGGAATGTCTCTAGGAACAGGCCCATGTGCCCTCAGCGCTGATTTGGTCACTGCACACGTCGGACAGGAGGCAGGAGGGGCTGATGGCACCTGGTTGCAATAATGTCATTTACTCTTCCCAGGGGACAGGAGACAGCCTGGATGGCAAAGCTGTCAGTGCTCAGGCAGGGTCTGTGACATGTGAGTGTAAGGCACAGCTCAGAAGGTTTTCTGCCCTCTCAGGGGTCTGTGGAACCCCCTCAGAAACCTCAGCTCTGAACTGGCTGTGACCTGAGCACACCTGGATGCTGCTGTGCACATGGCAGCAGGTTCAGTCCACGGCAGAGAGGAAGATGAAGGAAGAGCAAAACAAAACCTCCTGGGCTTGGTCACGGAGTTGGGGACAATGAAAAGCCATGATCCAGGATGAGAGGATGCCTCTGATTGAATTCCAGCATGGACCTGGCTCCACAGGAGACCTGGCTGAGTGCACCATTCCCTTGTCCTCAGGTCGGCTGGGCAAACCATCCCCTCCTCCTCCTCTCCCCTGACGGGGAAGCCGAGTGTGAGCAGCAGAGCTCCGGCCCACGGGAAAACGGGATGGGATCCTGCCTTGCCCTGGGGCTGGCAGGGAGAACAGGGGATGTGGGAGCAGCACGTGGGCTGCCTGTCCTCCCTGCCACCCAGAGTGACTCCAGCCAGGGACCACGAACACGCCGGGGCCACAGGGTGGACACCGGGATCCTGCCCCAGCACACCCTGCACGCCGGCTCCAGCCCTGTTTGCCTGGCACCGCTGTTCCCAGAAGGTTTCCTGGTCCTTGCAGCGCCATCCCCGCTGCTCGACATCCCAATATCCATGGAGACGAGCCATCACCTCCGCCAAGCTTTCCTGCGCACAAGACAGTGCCCTCTCCTCTCTGGCAACAGTGCGCCGCACATTCCTGACCTCCGGGCTCAATTACTGCAGCTCATTATCTCCGGGAAGGGAGCCAAGCAGGCTGAGAAAGCTTCCACTGGTGCAAACTGCAGCAGATCTGCGCACTCAGACGCCCGGGGCCGCGATCCATCAGCCTGCAGCTCCTGCTCCTCACCCCGCTGCCCCAGGAGCCCGCAGCCCCCCAGGCTCCAGCCCCGGCCCCGGGAGCTCCCGGAGGACACGGAGCCCTTCCCAGGCTGCAGGCACCAGGGACACCTCTCCTGCGGGCTCTGGGAGCTCTCCCGCTTGGCCTGGAGATGTTTTCCATGGATGTGGCTCCCTGGGCTCGGATCAGGGTCAGGCTCCCTGGCACAAGGAAGGGCAGGGGAGGTGGCAGCGAAGGGCAGGGTGGCCCTGCCCAGCCATGGATCCTCTCAGCCAGAGCGGCCAATTCCCTGCTCCTGAGGCTTGGGAGAGCAGGAGCCAGCTCTCCTGGGATGGGGATGCTCCACACTGCCGTGTGGACATGGATGCTGCCAGGAGGAGATGGATGTTCTCCTCGGAGCTTCCCAAGCCTGGGCGCCTCTGCCTTCAGCCTCGCCTTCCTCCTGGCTTCCCGCAGGCTCTGGGGCTGCCCTGGCAGGAAGATTGGGGAACACCTGGAGCAGCAGAGCTCCAGCAGCAACCCCCTCACCCCTTCCCTCCCTCCTCCCCTCCCCCAGCCTCCCTAACTCACTCTCTGCAAGTTTATGGGCAGAACATTTTGTTTGCAAAGTGCTGTCAGATGCGACATTAAGAGGCGCCGTAAATCAGAGCACAGGGGCCTCTCCAAGCCTCAGCAGATGAAAACCTTTTATCACAATTTGGATCTGTTTGCACTGGTATGAAAATTATGGCTCCAGTTTAGCATCAACTTCCCATTATTCATGTCCCTGAGAGCAGCGCCTGCTAAATTGGATTGTTTCAAGCCTCCCCGCCCTGCTGGCCCTGAGAGCCTGGCAGATCCCACCCAGCTTCCCATCCTCACCTTGATGTCTTCTCCCAGTGGGAAGGAGGCTGCTGCATGCTGGGAATGCTCCCGGCTGGAGGAGGGCTTGGGAGCGAGGGAAAGAGGCATCCCAGGGAGGATGGGGATGCTTCTGCATCGGCCTGGCAGCACCTCCAGCTGGAACAGGCACGGTCCCCACTCAGAGCTGACTCCTCCAAAGGTGGGAAGTGCCTCAGCTCCATCACATCCCTTCCTCTGTTCCATGGCCAGGCACTCTCTGGTTCCTGGGCAATGTTTGGAAGCGGGAAGAGGGTTGTTCAGTTCAGGAGTGAGGGAAGGACGAGGGAGAAAGCTCCAGCAGGGATGAGGATGGAGCTCGGAGGGAAGGGAGTGATTTCCAGCCACACTTGGATCCTTGTTACAAGAAATCGGGAGGTGCCTCCTGCCCACCCTGACACAAGTGCCAGGGGGGATTCCCTGGGTGTCTTGGCCTGGCACAGGCTGTTTCATGCATGTCCCAGGGAGCCTGAGCAGCACAGCCTTTGGGATGTGATGAGGATCTAAGCTCCCCCAACCTCTGGAAGTTCATCTCACCCCAGCACCGCTGTCCTGGCAAACTGAAAAACCCTTGGCTCCCACCTGAAGCACTGAGGTTTATTGAAATGGAGGACAAGATTTGCTTTGCAACACATTAAGCCAGAAACCTCCAGTGTAAGGTGGTAAGAGGCACCATCAAGCCCTGGTTGAAAGTGCTGGAGGTTCCTGCCACACTCAGCTCAGGCTCCACAGAACACAATTCAATTTCCCCCTGGAACAGCCTGGGACCACCATCCGAGGGGATGATCCTGTTGAGCGTGCCCCTGGGATCAGTGTGACCGTGGGATGAAGGCCTGGCCCTGCACAGGGGGCTGAGGGATGCAGTGCTGTGGGTTGTTCTCCTGCCCCAGGTGGGCCATGGCCACATTGACCCGTCCCTGTGCCCTGCTCCCACACGATGACAGCAGGAACCAGCTCAGCCTCAGCCCACAGCGTTGGCTGGGAGCTGTTTGTGTGCAGGAAGAGGAACCTCACAGCCACAGCTCAGCCACCTGAGTCCCCTCCGTGGGACACACCGGCCCCACGCCCTCACAGAGCTCTTTATTTTTTCCCACTGCGGGAGGGAGTTCAAGCAGCAGCTGCAAAGACCTGGCTCTCAAGACACGGGGAGCTGGCACGGGGGCTTTCACATCAACAATCCTTCTGACACAGCTGGGAACATTTATTTTCCTTTTTGCACCTCACCGCAATTGTAATTGCACATTTTTTTTTTTAGATAATACAGCCAGATGCTCTCCAAACAAACCCTGAAGTCTGCTGTGGCAAGGCAAGAGGTATTTTAATTTTAACTTAATACCAGCGTGGCTGCTCAGGGGACAATGTCAGCATCCAGCAAATCCCTCGGGGATTTCTCTACCACAGACAGCTTTGCTGAGCAGGTGACCGTCCCAATAAATGTGGGTATTCCTCGTGTTTGGGGTTTTTATTAACACTCACCCCATGCCTGGCCCCCAGGCCATCCTCTGGCTCCAGTCAGGCCCATTGTGCAGGTCCCCACGTCCCACCAGGAGCAGCGAGGTGACTCTGGTAAATCCGGCTGCGATGCTGCCAGTCCCCCGCGCTCGCTGTGCTCTCCCGAGCATTGCAGGCTGCTCACAGCCAGCCCGGCTTTATTTCTCTCCCATCCATCACTGATTTGCCACACTGTCAGAGTTCAACAATAGCAGTAATAATTAACCATTTAATCTGACTCAAACACTGGGGCTTGTTTGCTCTTTCTGCGGATCAGATGGGAAACACTTGCAAAGATCAGATTCTGATGTTCCCCAGTTTAGTGTTAAGTGTCTTGACTCTGCAAAATTGCTGGGAGTCTTTCATTTTGCTCTTTAAGCTCGTTAGTCCAAATTAAAAACAGCATTCATTCTAATTTCAGCTTCTTGAAATCCCTCCAAGATCAGGGCTATTATTCTTTCGAATGCCTCGGGAGCAGAAGGAACACCCGGAGACATTCCCTCGCATTCCTGAGGTCCAATTGGTTTCATAAAAGCCACCAGCTCCAGCTCAGTGCTCCTGTCACCCACCTTGCCAAGGTGCTCGTCCTGAAAGGAGGAATTGCCATTTCCGTGATGTCCTGACACCCTCTCTTCAGGCTGGCTGGGAATCATGTACATGAATGATTCTCTAATTGTATTTACGGCCTCGGAATTAATTGGCTTTGGCTTTTCTGTGGGTCACAATTCCTGGATTTTGTCGTGTTTAGCTTTCAGTTGAGCTTGAAGGCAGAAGGGAAGGATTTCTCGTGGTCACTGCTGGAGCCACCCTCGGTGCTCCCGAGGGACAGCACTGCCCCAGCCCAGCCCCTGCTGCCTCCCAGACCCTCACACCCTGTTTGCTTTGCGGTTCTGGGGTCACAAACGGGAGTCAGGTGTGAATGGACTCTCACAAGCCACTCTTTTTCCACCACAGCAGATAACTCCCTGTTATCTTCCCAGGCATTTATCTCCTGCGTCTCGAAATGCTCCATCAAGCCTCGCTCGGGCTTGCAAGCCCAGTTTCCAGCAGGGGAAGTTGAGTGAGTCAGGCAGAGTTTACAGGCTTTTCCTAAGGGATGTTCAGCTTCATTTCATGAACTAATAAAGCTGGGCAGGGAGAGGGGAGGAGAGGCGGCAGGAGCAGAGCTGCATTCCGGAGTCAGCCCGGCAGCTCAGGAGAGACCCTGGCAGAGGCTGGAGGGACATCCAAAGTTCTGCTCAGTGTCAGCACCACATTCCTGGAGCGGGGAGAGCCCCAGGGATGCCTTTCCAAGCTAAACCCTCCCTCCCTCTCCCCACAGCAGCCCTGAATTCCAGCCCAGGGATCACAGCAGTGAGGCATCCCCCCGGAGGCATCCAAGCAGTGCCCCACTGAGAGGTTGTGCAAGTCCTGGATGCCCCAAAATCCTGGGATCCCACAGCCCCTGCTGGGAGCCACCACTTGCTCCGGGACATTTCATCCCAGCTCGGCAGGCGGCTGGGCTGTCTCATCCACAAAGTGATTCCTCACCCCCTCCTGCTCCCACCGCGCTCCGCCTTATCCCAGAGGAGATTTGTGCTGGGAAAGGGGTGAATCTCACCAGGGAGGGCTCTTCAGCCTGTCACAGCCCCTGAGGAGCTGAAACAGGAGCAGGCAAACAGCAGGGGAGGGGTTGGAAGGACGTTTATTTCCACCTGGATGCAAGAGGAGCGAGGGCAGCAGGGATTTTGTTCCCCAAGAAGCACCAGGGAATTTAGAGAGCATGGTGTGAAGCCACACTTGCCTCCAAGTCCTGTGGAGTCTTTGGAGAGCTCCACAGAAGCTGGAAATTAGGAGTGTGAGGAGATCTAGATGCAGTTAATACCTGTTTTACATGTGCAGTCTATAATATGTTGCCACAGCCTTGAAAATGTTGTGACTTGGAAGCCATAAAAGCTGGAAGGAACACACTAATTGAGAACACAGCCAGGCTGTAAATCCCAGGAAGATACCGGGGCTGGCAGGAGAGAAACCCAGGCCCAGGGAGAGAGGGAGGGGGAGGAACTCAGCTGGAGAGTCAGGGAGGAAATTAAAGAGAAAGGGGAAAGAGGGAGAGAAAGGGGCTGGTCAGTTCCCCAAGGCTGGCTCAGCCTCAGGTAGCACTCCAGGTTGGTATTAGGAAATCAAAGGAATTGATTCAGATGGAAGTGCCATTAGGAGAGAGAATTTAGAACAAATTGATGTCGTGAATAGGAACTAATTGCCAGAACCAGGGAGATTCACCCAAAAAATGGTACAGAAAGAAAAGATGATATTTCCCATCTGCTGTGATATAAAACTGAGTGCTGCAAATGGGCTCGGGAGCGAAGTGAGGGAAGGTATCAAATGTGGCCCGAGGGGGTTTGTGTGGGGCTTCTGTTTAAGGATTAAATGGGATGTGGAGTCTTAGAGAGCAGCAGGTCAGACTTTGTGTCAAGAAAATAGAAATGGAGCTGTTGGGTAAATGAATAAATATGTTCTAATAGGAAAATGTTCCCTCAGTTTCTGGGCAAGGAAATTGTGCATCAGAAATCCATTAATGTTCACTGAAGGGATCGATGTGTGCACAGGGGGATCTGGTCAATGGAATCTGTTGGGATTCTCAAAAGGCTTTGGGGTGATGTCCCCCACTGGAGACTCCTTGGGAAATGAACTGGTTATGGGTCAGAAAGGAAATTCCTCTCCTGGGCAAGAGGAAAAATAGGATTAAAAATGGTGTGGAGCATCTCTCTGATGAGGATTGGCTTGAGGAACCTGCTCAGCCGGGAGAAGAGAGAGGACCTGGATAAAATCTGTCCCTCTGCCCCCTCAGGTCAGACCCCACCTGCAGAGCTGCCCCAGCCCTGGGCCCAGCACAGCAAGGAGCTGGAGCTGCTGCAGAGAGCCCAGAGGAGGCTCCAGGATGAGCAGAGGGATGGAGCAGCTCTGCTGGGAGGAAAGGCTGGGACAGCTGGGATTGTTCAGCCTGGAGAGGAGAAGATTTGGGGTGACCTCATTGTGGCCTTGCAGTGCCTGAAGGAGCTGCAGGGAAGATGAAGAGAAACTCTGGACAAGGGATGGAGTGACAGGATGAGGGAGAATGGCTTCCCAGTGCCAGAGGGCAGGGTTGGATGGGATATTGGGAAGGAATTGCTCCCTATGAGGGTGGGGAGGCCCTGGCACAGGGTGCCCAGAGAAGCTGTGGCTGCCCCTGGATCCCTGGGAGTGTCCAAGGCCAGGTTGGACAGGGCTTGGAGCAGCCTGGGACAGTGGAAGGTGTCCCTGTCCATGACTTTTAAGGTCCCTTCCAACCCAGACCATTCTGGAACTCTGTGATCACCAGAACTGGGCCAGGACCAGGCACATCCGTGAGGGGCAACATCCCCACGCTCAGCTCGGCCCGGCCTTTGCTGGGGAAGAGGCCATGAAGCCCTGGCTGCCTCCAACGGGACCCCTTGTCCCAGCTTCCAGGGATTAATTCTCAAATTTGAGTCACACAAACTCAATCTTATCCTTGTCTTGCAGAAGCTACTCTGTCTTCACCCCTCTGAGGGGGTTTCCAACTCCTGCTTGGTGTCTATCCAGCTCTCGGGAAAGGTTGCAGATACTTCCCTGCAAGCTGAACCCCAACATTTTACCTGGGGCAGTGGGAAAGGCGTCGTTCTGTTCACAGAAACCATCCCTCTCTTCTCCCACGGGCTGGACTGACAGTGCCCAGCAGTTTGCAGCTCTTCCAACATTTCTATCTGGATTTGAATCCTTTTTGCCTCCAGGGCTGTGGCTGTGTGTGGGACCCGGCCCCTTGTGCTGGTGGCCCTGTCCTTGCAGCCATGCCCAGCACGTCCCAGGGCTGGTGCAGTCCCCCCTCAGAGCCTCTGGAGCAGCTGGAGGGGAATTCCCGTGAGGAATTGTTCCTGCAGGGATGTGCTCAGAGGCCACAGCAGTGTGACGTGGCTGTGCTGGCTCAGGACAAAGGTCCCTGGAGGGCAGGGGGTGTCACAGGATGCACAGGGAAGGGTGTAAGAAACAGTAGTGGGTGGAGATCCTTCTCCTCCCAGCCCTCCCCAGCATCCCACAGCAACATTTCCAGGGCTGGGAGAAGCAGGTGTGATGCTCCCAACCCCTTCCCTAAGGATAACCCCTCACTCCTGAGGGGCTGTTTTGGCCCTCTTAGGGTGACACAGTGACAGCACCCTCCACACTGATCCCCGAGTCTCTGTGTGCTGGAGAGTTCAAGGAATCCCAGAATGGTTGGGGTTGGAAGGGACCTTAAGAATCATCCCATCCCACCCCTGCCATGGGCAGGGACACTTCTCACTATCCCAGGCTGCTCCAAGCCCTGTCCAACCTGGCCCTGGGCACTTCCAGGGATCCAGGGGCAGCCACAGCTTCTCTGGGCGCCCTGTGCCAGGGCCTCCCCGCCCTCACAGGGAACAATTATTCCTAATATCCAACCTGAATTTCCCTTTTCCTCTGTGAACCTCTTCCCCTTGTCCTGTCCTTCCATCCCTTGTCCAAAACCCCTCTCCAGCTCACCTGGAGCCCCTTTAGGCACTGGCAGGGGCTCTCCCTGGAGCCTCCTCTCCCGCAGGGTGAACCCCCAGCTCTCCCAGCCTGTCAGTTCATCTCTCTCACACGCCTGGACCTCCAGTGAACCTTTGTAGCTGCTGCTGCTGTGTCTCCAGTGCTCAGTTAACCCAACAAAGCAGAGCTGAGCAGTGACCCAGCCCCGTTCCCTGACCCTGGAGACACTGCTGCCTCAGCCCCGGAGTGATCCCGCTCGGATTCCGTGCTGGAAGCCGGTGCCGTGGTTTTTCCCTGCTGTTTTCTCTCTGTCACATCCTTCACTCGCACCCTGTGCAGAGCCTGCCTTGCCCTGCTGATTATTTTATAGCACAGGCGAGCATTTCACGCTGCTCCATCCCCCGAGCTGGATCTGCCCCGTGCAGGGTGAGGCTGGGCAACCTCCCCTGGGGCAGAGCCCTCACCCTGCTCCCCCTGCTCGCCCAGCCTGGATCCCGCAGGATGAGCCGGGGATTTGTTCCCTCCTCCGTGTCAGGGATGCTGGAACAGCTATTGGCAGCATCCTCGCCTCCTGCCTGCCATTTCCGTGCTCTGCTCCCACCAGGGACGGCCTGCAGCCCCTCTCCCAGGCTCTGGGGTGACCTCTGTGCCTCCTGCTTCCCTGCTGCTTCCCAGGCGCCCCGCAGCTCTGCAGCATCCCGGGCAGCGCGGCTCCGGCTCCACATTCCTGCTCCCAAACCAACCCCAGCCCCGGAGCCTGAGCAGCGCCTGGTCCTGTGGCTGCAGAGCGTTTGTGTTGCAACAGCGTTCCGTTCGTGCTGAATTAATCTGCCTGCACGTTCAGGGCTCCTGGTTGGGGGAAAACGATGCTCTTGGTCCTCCCTCTGCTCCCCATGGACGGCGGGATGAAGGGTGTGGGGCGCCCACTCCACTGCCAGGCGCTGCCCGGGCAGAGGGATGGGAATGCCGTGAGGGAGGAATCAGGGCCCCTGCAGCAGGCATTAACCCTTGGAGGGCAGCGATGCTCCCAGCACCGGCTGCGTCTCGCTCCCGAGGTCCCCGGAGCACCAGGGAAGGGGCCGAGCGCCTGCCAGGGATGTGCTGCTGCTGCTCACGTGGTTTCCTCCCCATCTCCAGCCACCAAATTGCATTTCCTAGAAGCAAAACGTACATTAAATAACTCTCGGGTGTCAGAGCAAGCAGCGGCTGTGGGGGATGTTGTGGGAGAGAGGAGGAGGAGCAGCTGGTCCATCCAGGAGCAAAGGGAGGGAAGCAGGGTTGGGAAGGGGCTGGAGGAGGTTGAGGACAGGGCCAGATGTCCTGGAATGAAGTGACCTCTGCTGTGACCGGGGCTGAGGGTGAGTAGCTCGGAGCTTTGGATGCTTCACTGGAAGAGTCTCTTCCGCAGGCTCCCGGTGCCTCAGGAGGAATTGGATATGAACACTCAGGATCTCAGATTCCAAACCCCAGCGAGGCGTGATGGGGCAGCAGGGGCAGCTGGCACTGCCGTCCTTCCCTGGCAGAGGCTCCAGGGCAGGGGAGGGGATGATCCGCAGTGCCCCCGGCCCGTCCTCTGCTCCGGCTCCCAGCAGGAAACAACGGCGGTGCCAGGGCTGTCCCCGGGGAAAGGGAGCCTGAACGGATGGACAAATCCAGCAAATATCTGCTGGCACTCTACAGAGGATAATGACATGTCCTTGGAGTCCTCCAGCGCCGATCCCAGGAAGCCAAGCCTCTGAGAGCGGCACTGAGCTGTCCTGGGTTCCTGCTCTGAATTCCCACGGTGCCGTTTATCCGAGCACGCTTCAGGAAGCAATTGGAGATTCCCACAGGCAGCAGCAGCACTGCTCCAGCACAGGCTGCATCCGTGTCCTGAGGCAGGGGCAGGCCAGGGCAGGGACTGCTCACACGGCTGCTGGGAGGCCACCCCCGGATCCATCGCTTCCCACTGCCCGCCTGTGCCCACGCCGAGCGGGTGAATCCTGCTGTTCCCTGCTCCTTCCTCACGCTCAGGCAGGCACTGTTCCCACCCCAGCCCTCTTAGCAATGCATCAGGAGCTTTTATTTCTCCCGAGGTGCCTTTTGTGCTCTGTTCCCGCTTGATGCTCCTTATTGGGAGCCATAGAGGCAAACACCTGAATTCCCACCTCTGCAGCACCTGGGGGGCTGAGGGGAGGCAGGGAAACGAGGAAACCTGGGCGGAGGTGAGCAGGCTCCCTACCTGGAGTGCTGCATGTCCTCGGGAGGCTTTGCCAATGTTTAAGAGGAAATTTGAGAAGTAACAACCTGAGCAGAGCAGAGGGAGGTGGCTCAGAGGCAGAGAGGGAGCCCTGTGGATCCACATGGAGGAGCGGGAGGAACAAAAGAGGGAGGATGAGATGGAAAAGAGCACATGGAAGAGGCCACCTGGGAAGGGGCAGGGACAGGCAGGTGGGGTCTGCAGTGCCCACCATGGCTGCAGGAGGGGTCTCTGGGGGAATCCAGCCTGGCTGCAGCAGGGGGACATGGAATTGGTTAGGTTGGAAAAAACCTTTGGGATCAATAAATCCAACTGTTCCCCCAGCACTGCCAAGGCCACCACCAACCGTGTCCCCAAGTGTCACATCCACAGAGCTTTTAAATCCCTCCTGGGATGGGAACTGCCCCGGGCAGCTGTTCCAGTGCTGCACAGACCTTTTGGTGAAGAACTTTTTCCTAATATCCAACTTCAACCTCCCCTGGTGCTTATCCTGCCTTGTGCTTCCTCCTTGTCACCCTTCAGGGGCTGAGTGGCACAGAGGGGACACTGCAATGTCTGTGGCACTGCCCCACCACACACAGCCCATCCAGGGCACCACCAGCACTTGCTCCTGTGCCTCTCCCAGCCCCTGCCGAGGTCAGCAGGATCAGCATCAGCTCCCGTCCTTCCTGCTCGTGGCACAGCATCTCCTTGGGGAGGCCGAGCTGCTCACCTGCGCTTCCAGGGCTGGAGTCCTGCAGCACGTGGAGCAGAGGGAAAGGGGGAGCAGTGAGGTTCACAGCCCCTCCTGCAGCGTGGCCGGCGTCCAAGGGAAGGGGTTGCTTGGAGAAGGTCCCCAGACACGGCGAGGGATGGGAAGGAGGGAGGGGTGTCTTCCTGCACGGACCTTTCCTCCAGCCCAGGGCTATTGTGCTGCTTCCTTCCTGCTCCCCGAGGGCCGCACAGGAGCTGGGCTTTATCGGGGCACTGAATTGTCCCAGGTAATCCCGGCCCCAGCTGCTTCCTGCTCCGCCTGGGCCGTGCCAGGAGGGAAGGAGATGGATAAGACGCTCAGCGCTGAGAAACTCCGGCGAGGAACAGCGTGGGATTCCACTCCCCCACAGCAGCCAGAGCACAAATCCTCCTTCCTGGGGCTGCCTGCTGCCTCTCTGCCACCCTGCTCCCATCAGTTATCCCAAACAGGGCGCAGTCGGCTAAAACCCTGCTAATAGACTTCAGCGGGAGCGCAGAGCCGGCTCTAATTAGCCGCCTGACAGCTCCTCTGTATTGGGCAGGAAGGAGCCCGGCGTGCCCAAGGTGTGTGACGGCTCCTCCACCTGCCGGGGGAGGGATGGGGACCCCAGGCTGGCTGGGAACGGCGGATTTGGGAGCAAGGAGGAGCTGCACCCACACGGGGTGGGCGTGGGTGCCTGTGCTGGCAGTGCCTCCAGCTGGGAGCTCATCCTTGGTCTCCTGGCAGGGATCTTGGAAGTGCAGGCATGACCCAAATATGGGATTTCTGGGATGGGGTAGCCCTGTGCAGCAGGCAAGGACCTTCAGGAGGGAAGGAGAGCCAAGAGCCAGAGGTGCCTCCAACACTGACCCTGTTTGAGTGGGGGCCCCATGGGACTTCAGGCTTAGGCTGCAGGATTGGGGCTGGATCCAGCATCCCCTGTGTCCATCACATCCAGGCTGCAGGATTGGGGCTGGATCCACGATCCCTCCCTGTCCATCACATCCAGGCTGGATCCATGATCCCCCTGTGTCCCTCACATCCAGGCTGGATCCATGATCCCCCTGTGTCCCTCACATCCAGGCTGGATCCATGATCCCCCATGTCCATCACATCGAGGCTGCAGCACTGGGGCTGGATCCACGATCCCTCCCTGTTCATCACATCCAGGCTGCAGGATTGGAGTTGGATCCCCCCATGTCCATCACATCCAGGCTGAAGGATTGGGGCTGGATCCATGACCCCCCTCTGTCCATCCCTCCCATGCTCAGCACACAGAGAAGTGCAGAGGAAAATGGAAGATCCCCAGCTGAAGGAAAAGCAGAACATTCCATGTTAGCCTGGCTAAACAAAATCTTTGGGTTTGGCATTGGTTTGGGTCCATCCAAACAACCTCACTGCCAGAAGCAGGAGGGTGCAGGCACCCCAGTGCATAATCCCAGGAAGGAGAAGGACAGAGGGAGCAGGGAAGAAAACCTTCCAGCTGCAGGAGCTCCTGCAGGCTCCCAGCAGGGACGGTGGGACCTGCCTGAGGGCTTGGTGGCATTTTCTCCCCACAACCTGTGGGAGCTGGAGGAAAGTTGTTGCTTTCCAGTGGGCTCCTGGGTGGTGAGGGTTGGCCAGCAGGAGCAATTTAATTGCACAGAAAAGGCATTCACCTTCCAAAAAATCAGTTGCTAACCTGCATCAGAAGGAAAACAGGGCCTTTTGAGGTGGTTCCAAAGGAAATGAGACACCACAAGCAGTTCAGGAGTCTGGTTATTCCTCCAGGCCATGGGACAGGTGAGTTTGTGGCCTGTCTGACCCACTACCCCATCCATGGGCAGTGAAATCCCTCCTGGAGACCCTCCAGCTGCTTTTGTAGGGATAAACAAGGCCTTGCTGGGTTAAGGAGGGACAGATGATTCCCAGCAGGGGCTGAACTGCCATCTCCACTTTGGCTGAGGGCCCGGGCCACCAACATGAGGCATTCCCAGGATCCTCCTTCCCCAGCCTCAGACTCCACCCTCAGTCTGGAAAAGTGTGTCAGTGCTAAAAGCCTCCACAAATTCTTGGGAGAAAAATTTGCCGAGTTGGATTGAGCAAAAAGCACAACAACCCTCTTGGGAATTGTCTGTGCATCACATGGAAGGAGCCAGAAAATCTGGGGAAATAACAGGATCACAGGCTGGTTTGGGTTGGAAGGGACATTAAAAATCATCCAGTGCTACCCCCTGCCATGTCAGGGACACCTTCCACTATCCCAGGCTGCTCCAAACCCCGTCCAACCTGGCCTTGGGTACTGCCAGGGATCCAGGGGCAGCCACAGCTTCTCTGGGCACCCTGTGCCAGGGCCTCCCCGGGAACAGGGGAACCTCTCCCAGGGAACAATTCCTTCCCAATATCCCATCCAACCCTGCCGTCTGGCACTGGGAAGCCATTCCCTGTGTCCTGTCCCTCCATCCCTTGTCCCAAGTCCCTCTCCAGCCCTCCTGGAGCCCCTTTAGCACTGGAATGCCGCTGTGAGTTTGGAAGCTTCCCAGGACCCACAACAAGTGTTTCCTCCAGCCCCCACAGGATGCCCAGCTCCAGGTGCCTGCTCTGTGCTTGCCCTGGGCCTGGATGCAGCCTTCTTATTTTTATCCCCTGCCTGATGGATCCGTGCATGGATTCAGTGTTGCCAGGTGATTTTCTCCCGCTTCCTTCATGTAGCTTTTTTTTCCCATCCCCAAGGCAGGCAAACACCTCCCTCAGTCTGTGACAACATCTGGAGCTGGAGATGTGGTCGCTGGCTCTTCTCAGGGAGGATCCAATTGGGCTTGAATGGATTGTGTTCCCTGCTGCTGGAATGTCCCCTGGTGCTGTCGCTGATGGGGGGGCTTTTCCAGCTTCTGCTCTGGGACGTGTCCAGCTGGCCAGGACGATGTCCTGGAGGTGTGCAGGGCTGCATGTCCGAGCCAGGGTGCCGGGCTTCCTGTGTTTTCCTCAGCCCTGGCCTGGGATAACGCTCCCGCATTGTGTCGGCGTCCCAGGAGCAATCAGCGCCGTATTTCGGTGTCATTGTTTTCCCAAGGATGCTGTTTTGTTCAGGGTCAGCTTTCCGGGGCAGATTCCTCTCAGGAAGGTTGGGCTTTGCCTCCCTTTGTCTGGTTATCTTCTTCCTAGAAGGACTGGGTGAGCTGGTGCGATGCATTTTCCTCTTTTTTTTCTCCCCCATTCCTTGTTCCCGGTCTGTTTTTTCTCCAGGACTATTGATCTGCAGCCCTGCGGGATGCTGGGGGAGCATGTGGGAGTCCCTGTGCTGTGTGCTGGAAAGAGCTCTCGCTTTCCCCCAGCTGTGCTTGTATCGCAGCAATTGTTTTCCCCGCTCACCCTTGTTTTGGGATCCTTCCCACCCCATCGCCACGGGCTAAGGAATTGCTCCGCCGCCCTTGTGAAACTTCTGTGGCCGTGTTAATGCTGTTTGAAGCACTGCCATAATGTTTGTTTAAAAACATATTAATTAGCTTTTCGGTAATTGGGGTTTGCAGGGCTCTCTCTCACATTGTTCTGCCGCTCTAATTTGTTCTATTGATCTTCGCGGAGATAGGAGCGGGAGCCAACCCGCGGCGCGGCGGCGGCGCTCCCGCTGCTGTGGCTCCGCAGGATTCGGTGACGCGCCGGGCTGGTGGCCCCTGCTCTGCTCTGCTCTGCTCTGCTCTGCTCTGCCCCCAGCCCATTCCCAGCCGAGCCCTCCCCATTCCCTTCCCGGCGGCCGATCCCTGTGCGCGGCTCCCGGCCGGGCGGGATGCGGTGCCCGCTGCCCCCGAGCCCCGCGCAGCGCCCGGGCTGCGGCACGGCCCCGCCGCGGGTTTCCATGGCAACCCCCAGCCTCGCTCCCCGGCTCCAGCGTTTTCAAAAGCCAACATTTTCGTTTCCATCAAAAGAGCCTTTCTGCCGGCAGAGCCGGCGCCGCCTCCCCCAGACAGCGCCGAGCCCGGCCTGGGGAATGGGATGACCACAGCTTGGAGAGCAGGGTGACCACAGCCTGGGGAGCTGGGTGACCACAGCCTGAGGAGTTGGGTGCTTACAGCCTGGGGATCAGGGTGCCCACGGCCTGGCCTCTGGCAGGTCTTCCCACTGGCCATCTGCCCTCATCCNTGACCACAGCCTGGGGAATGGGTGACCACAGCCTGAGGAGCTGGGTGACCACAGCCTGGGGAATGGGTGACCACAGCCTGGGGAGCTGCGTGACCACAGCCTGGGGAACCCACTGACCACAGCCTGGGGAGCTGGGTGACCACAGCCTGAGGAGTTGGGTGCTTACAGCCTGGGGATCAGGGTGCCCACGGCCTGGCCTCTGGCAGGTCTTCCCACTGGCCATCTGCCCTCATCCTGCTTGGGAATCCTCCGCTGAGTGGGTGCCGTGCAGCAGAATTGAGCTGATGCTGCACAGGGCTGGGTTGATCGCCAGCCCCTCACTCCCTCCATCCCTTTTCCCCTGAATTCCCCATTTCTTGACCTCTCTGGCTCGGTACTCCCTTGCCCAAGTGTCCCTTTCAGCAGGAGCAGGGTGTTGGAGCAGCCCCAGCACCACAGGGCTGGGATTTTCATGAGCCCCTCGCTCCTTTCACACTTTTGCCTTTGCTTGGACATCCCCTCTTGCCCATATCTGTCTTCAGCAGGACCAGGGTGGGATGCTGGCTCATTCCCAGCCCCTCTCCACCTCTCCTGGCAGCAGCAGCCGCTCCTCACATCCCTCCCGTGCCTCTTCCCACCTGGCAGCCATGTGGGCTTGGGAAAGACGTGCCCGTTTTTCTGCCAGCAGACACAATGCATTCCCAAACAATGGCCATTGCACAACTCATCCCTGCATTTAACAGAATTTTACAGGCAGAATAAATCTCAGGGACTCCATAAATCTTGTGGCTGAGATAAGAAATGTGCATCCAGAGCCTGGGGTGGAGTAAATCCTGCCCAGCTCCAGGACACATGAGGAGCATCCTGTATTTCACACCTGCCTTGGAGGCCGACGGGAGATTTATGGGATTCAGAAATGGAGCCACCGTGCTTTGCAAAGGCTCAGCATTCCCTGCCCTGCACTGGGACACTCCCAGTTGCCAGGCAGACAGAAAATGAGATTTCCCAGACCAGCTGGCAAGATCCAGTGGGCTTTGCAGATGGGGGAAAACTCCCTGGCTTTGGGCAATTCTGGGCCAGTTCTGCCACATTTGCATTCCAGAGCAAGAGTTCAGGCAAAATCCCAGGGGATGGGTCTGAATCCTGTGGTCCCACATCTCCACATGTCCTTAGGGCTTCTCAGTCTGAGCACAGCAATTGTCCTGGATCCAGGATTCCTGGCGGATTCTGAGGACCACCAGGATTTCTGGGAGTGAGAAGCCATCAGCTCATCTTTCTGGAAAAATCTGGGAGTGTCCTCTCCTAAAGGGGCACCAGTGCATCACTGAGTCAGCTGCACAGAGGGGGAGAGCTCTGGGAAACACTCCTTCCCATGGATCAACATCCCTTCCCATTGATAAACACTCATTCCCATGGATCCACACTCATTCCCATGGATCAACACCCCTTCCCATGGATTAACACTCATTCCCATGGATCAACACTCCTTCCCATTGATAAGCACTCATTCCCATGGATCCACACTCATTCCCATGGATCAACACCCCTTCCCATGGATTAACACTCATTCCCATGGATCAACACTCCTTCCCATGGATAAACACTCATTCCCATGGATTACCAATGGCAGTAACCTCTTCCCACCTGAAAAAAGAACAAGGGAATTCCATGGAAAGAGGCGTGGAGGTGTTTGGAGCTCCTCACCTCTGCCACAGTACCCCTGGAGCCCAGAGTCAGCAGCAACATGGACAGGCCAGGGAAGGTTTTGTGGGACAATCCTGGGATTGCTGCTACCCCCTGCCTGCCATAAAGCATTGCAGGCACAGCCCATGGGATGGTTTGCAATCCCAGCAATGCTGTGGTTTGTCCTGTGGCTCACAAAACATTCTGATTTCCTAACTTTTCCAGCCCTTTGGACAGAGCCAATGACTGGAAATGTGAGCCCTTCCAGAAACCAGCACGCCAAGGAAGACATTGTGGGTGTGCTGAAGGGAAATTTGGGATATAAGCTCGGAGAAAGGTGTTGGTGGATGGGGAGGGATGGAGAGGGAGCTGGGAGGTGTCTGGAGTGAGGGATGATGCTCCAACTCTGCTCCTTTGATGTTTCAGCTTCTGGAAGGGAAGGATTTGGATGAAAGACTGAGGGACTGGCAAGGAGACAAAAAAAAAAACCAGAATCCAGGAGGTTTGGGGAAGGTGAACAGAGGATGGGAGACACCTCAGTGGCTCCAGAGGCAAGACCAGCATTCCTTACTCAGACTGGACCTGGTTAAGAACCAGAGCCTGAAATAAAAGTCCAACCAGCACCAGAGCCAAGCCACAGTGTGGGGAGACTTCTCCCAGTGCAATTCCTCGGGAAGGGAGGGTGTTTCCACCTGGGGGTTGTACCTGGGGGTGCCAAAAGCCCCGGGAAGGGTAAAGGTGCCTGGGATATCAGCTGGGAAAGGAGCTGGAGGCAGGTCCTCCCTGCTCAGGGACACTCAGGGATTCCCAGTATCTTTCGAAATAGGATTACAACCAAGAAATAGGGCTTCCTAATCCATTCTCTCCCTAACAAAAATAAGACTCGGTGAGCAGCTCAGGTCAGGGGAAAGCACTAATCCCCACAGCATTCCCCTGCTGAGGGCTGGCAGACCTGGGCTGCCTGGGAATGCCCTGGTTGTCCGTGGCACTGGGAAGGCAAAAGGCCTGGGAATGGGACGAATTTCCAGCAGCAAAAGAAAATCCCAAGGGATCCTGATCTTCTCCAGCAGCCACTTGGGAGCTGGGCCCTGGGCATGGACATGGGCTGAGCTTCCCCTCCCCTTGGGAGCAAAGTGATGTGGGTGAACCCAGAGCCCCACAGAGCTCCAGGGGAATCCCAGAGAATTGGGATGGGGATCCCTGCAGCTCCTCGTGCTGACGGGGTGGCTGGGACTGCTGGGAGCACCAAACACCGGGCACAGGAGGAGCAGCGCAGGGCAGAGCTGTGGGAATACAGCCGGGGGTCTCCCTGTGCCTGGGCTGTGTGTGCAGAGCTGGGGAGGGGCAGGCTGGTCCTTCCTCCCCCTTCCCGGGAGCTGCGTGTCCCGAGCGTGTCCTGGAGGGACAACGATCCTTTCCACTGCTGAAACCCGACCCTGGCAGCCGCCGAATCCAGGCGAGGATCTCCAGGGTCTGATTGCAGCCCTGCTTCCCCACCCTCCGCGCCCGCACTATCTGATGCCACGCAAGCGTTCCCAGGCTCCAGGAATCCTTCGCCTCTCTCAGTCCCGGCTCGGATTCCGTGGAGCTGCAGGAAAGCCGAGCCTGGCTCTCCTGACCTCCCTGCTGCGCCGAGGGAAGTGCAAGGTGTGCAGGGAACAGCGGGGTTGAACATGCCGCCAGGGCCAAGGACAGATGGGATGGAAGAGGAGCCCAAGAGGGTGATTAACAACACACTAATGATGCCTGGCCCGGGAAGTCCCGGAGCTGCGGTTTGCAGGAGGATGGGGGTGATTAGAGGGCAACATCGTGTCTGCTTGCCTGGTCTTTTTGCCTCTTCCCTGTTGGAGAGAGATCCTGTGTCACCCAACCTGTCCTCCATTCCTGTCCTCCATTCCTGTTCTCCATCCCTGTCCTCCATTCCTGTTCTCCATCCCTGTCCTCCATCCCTGTCCTCCATCCCTGTTCTCCATCCCTGTCCTCCATCCCTTTTCTCCATCCCTGTCCTCCATCCCTGTTCTCCGTCCCTATCCTCTGTCCCTTTTCTCCATCCCTGTCCTCCATCCCTGTTCTCCATCCCTGTTCCCCATCCCTGTCCTCTGGGATGTCCCTGTCCTCTGTCCCACTCAGCAGCACCATGGAAGGGACATCCCCAAAATGCCCAGTGCTGGGAATGGGAAGCAGAGGAAGTGTGAGGATGTGCCCCAGCCCCAAACCACACCCACGGAAAAACTCCCACTGCCCAGGGCTGGGGCACTGCCAGGACCCAGATCCTGCCTCCCATCCCTTTCCCCTCTTGCTCCATGTGCCAGCACGATGGTGGTAACAGTCATTAAAAACTATTTTTGAAGTGATTTTCCTTTTTCGAGCCCGGATCGATGCAGAGATGATCCCTCCATCCATCCACGGCCCAGGGGCAGCTGTCACTGCCTCTGTCCACTCGGAGCATTGAAGGCCTGACAGCACATCCTGGTGCTGCCCCTTCCCTCAAACAAATCTTTGAACTGAGATGCACTTTTTCCTGAGAGAACCAGCTGAGTTAAGATGCCAGGAAATGGAACTTGCCACAGCCCTGCGGTGTGGTTGATATTTGCCCTCTAGATCTCTACACCTATTCTGAATTTACCAATATCCTGCTCTGGCCTGGCTCTGTTTTGCTTCAGTTCCTGAACCACTAATCAGATTTTTATTCCCCAGACTGATCAGGTTATCCTTTCACCTCCTTTTTTTTTCCAGCTGATCATCCTGGAAGTGTCCAGGGCCAGGCTGGACAGGCCTTGGAGCACCCTGGGATAGTGGAAGGTGTCCCTGCCCATGGCAGGGCGTGAAACTGGATGGGCTTTAAGAATTCCAATCCAAACTATTCTGGGATTCTGTGATCCCAGTTCCTGATTTCCCTGCATGCACTGCACCTGCTCTCACTTTGCTGGGGGAATAAACAGCAGGGGATGGGCTGGGGAGCTCTGGCACCACTTGGCTGTGATGGGAGAAGGGCTGCTCCATTCCAGCGGCAGTGCACGGGCAGGAGGGAGGCAGGACCCACCTGGGACGCCCAGGATGTCGGCAGAGGCGGCTCCCCCAGAATCCTGGCACAGTCTGGCTGCACACGTGCTGCTCAGCCAAGGTGAGGCCCCAGCCCTGCCTTCTGCCTTCCCAGAGCTCCGGGTCTGGCAGGGGCTGCCTGGGCTCTGTTCCCAGAGCGTTTTGTCAGGGCAGATGGCTGGGAGGCAGGAGGCACGAGTGCCATGCAGGGAGGGATGGATGGGGGAGGCAAAGCTGGAGGAGGTTTCGGGGCACAGATGAGCTCCTGTTGCATCTGCACTGGAACCCCCTCCTGCCCTCCCTCCCCTGCAGCGCTGACCTTTCCCTGCTCTCAGACTTGTCAGCACAACCCGTTAATGGAGCTGGGAATGATTTCCTGCTGATGCACAAAAGGTTCTTGGGAATGTCAATTTTTTTCTCTTCTTTCGTTGTATTTTCTGCCCGGCAATTAATGAATTTCAGGGAGTCCTTCTATTTAGCAGGAGCCGTGTGCTGCTGCTTCACCTGCCAGGGCCAATTTGCCCTGCATTATGTTTGAAAACACCATCATATTTCTGTCAGATTTGCAACAGCAACCAACAGGACATTTATTTCAAACCCACCCCGGCTGGAAAAGGGCAGGCAGGATGGGATATGGCAGGAAGTTTGCTGGGGAAAAGCAAATTCCACGGCGTGCCTTGAGCAGCTGAACCAGCAGGGAGGGTTTGTGCTGGCTCAGGGCTCTGCAGCAGCCCTGGGCCAGCGTCGGGTGGTGGCATCAGCTGTGTGATGTCAACACCTCCTGATGCCATCAGCTGTGTGATGTCAGCACCCCTGATGCCATCAGATGTGTGATGTCAGCACCCCTGATGCCATCAGCTGTGTGATGTCAGCACCCCTGATGCCATCAGGGAGACCTGAGCTGTGCAGCCTCCTCCAGGCTGTTCAACCGAGACATTTCCCCCACCCAAAGTGCCCTCCCTGCCCCAGGTGTGGTGGGATCACAGTTTGGTGGCTTTGCTGAAAGTCTTGTCCTGAGCAAACCATCACAGACATCAGGACTGGGAAAAAGCCATCAGGATAAAACCATCCAAATCCTCACTGAGGGTGTCCAAACTCTGAGCTGCAGGATGTTCACTGCCCAACAGGATCTGCTCCAGGACAGCAAACTCCAGGAGAATCATCCTTCCTTGCCTGAGAGATCCTAAAGGGCTTTCTGAAAGCTCTGGCTTCCTGCAGCCATCCCAGGAATTCATAAAGCTTTGGAAATTCCCAGTGTGTGTCTCACCTCCCCACACATCCTCACACATCACCCCTTCTGCTTGGTCCGGCTCCCCCAAAAGCAGCTGCTAGGTCGTTCCTGGAGGGATAACAAGGTCCAAGTCCTCCATCTGCACCCTCCCCACATCTGTGCTGCTCCAGCTCCCCAAATCCCCCCTTTCTGACAGACTCCCTGGTGTCTCTCACCTTCCCTCACTTTTGGGGAGCAGGAACCCAGCTCTGATGGAGCTGGATGGAGAAATTAAGGACAAGGAGCTGTGACTGCCCCCAGTGCTTTGGATATCCTGGGAAACAAAGGGTGCAGCCAATCCCCTGGGATGGAGAAGGACCAAGGCCACCCTCCATCTGCAGGGATAGCAGCAGGACCATCAGGACTTCCAGGGTTTTCCAAAGGGCAGGCCAAGGCCAGCAAGGTGAGGAACCCGATGAAGAAGGACAAGGAGCAGATTCCCAGCCAGGCTGGAGACAGGGACAAGACAGGGAACACCACGGAGGGTGGCTGGAAACCACTGGAAACTACACTGAGAACAAGCCTAGGAGACAGCAGGAAGCTGTGGACAGTGGGCAGGGCAAAGACTCTTCATGACCTCTTTGATTTTTATTCTCGCTCCAGGAAAACAGAATTCTCCCCATTTTTTTACAGTTCTCCTGTGTTTTGCTAAAATTTGGCTTTGAGGCACCTCCAGGTGCACTTCAGGCACCTCCAGCTCCAAGCTCTGGCCAGCTCAGGGCCCTGCCTGCTCTGGGTGCAAACACAGGGAGCCACAAACAGCCCAGGCTGGGACGTTCCCTGCATGGATCAGGCCTCAGGGATTTTCTCTGCAGACAGGTCCGTCAGCTGGCAATGATACATCATCCCTCCCTCCTTTCTAATTCCTCCTCTGATGGATGCAGCCAGCCCTTCTCCAAACCTGACATTTATAGCACCAGTTTTCTCTGGGTATAAATATAACCTGAATGCGTTGGAGTAGCAGGAAAATCGTTTAAATGTTCCCTTTGACAGCGAGTTTGAAGATTGCTGACACTAAAACCACTTACTTATATTGTTCTGTATCATCCTGCACTCAGCCTTCAATCATGCTCATTACAGGTGTGCCAGGCACCGGGATGCACCAGCTCAGCTCTCCCACCCTGCCCAGCCCCTCACGCCTCCTGCAAGCCCAGAGAGCCTCAGATTCCCACTGGAATGCAGAGCAGATCCAACAGCCACACGGGTGAGCAGGACAAGGGAGGGGACTGTGCCCCTCTGCTCTGCTCTGCTCTGCTCTGGTCAGACCCCACCTGCAGAGCTCCCTCCCTTCCTGAGGCCCAGCACAGGAAGGATGTGGAGCTGCTGGAGACAGTCCAGAGGAGACCAGGGAGATGCTCCAGGGCTGGAGCCCCTCTGCTCTGGAGCCAGGCTGGGACAGCTGGGGGTGCTCACCTGGAGAAGAGAAGGCTCCAGGGAGACCTCAGAGCCCCTTCCAGGGCATAAAGGGGCTCCAGGAGAGCTGGAGAGGGACTGGGGAGAAGGGATGGAGCTGGGACACAGGGAATGGCTTCCCAGTGCCAGAGGGCAGGGTTAGATGGGATATTGGGCAGGAATTGTTCCCTGGGAGGGTGGGCAGGCCCTGGCACAGGGTGCCCAGAGAAGCTGTGGCTGCCCCTGGATCCCTGGAAGTGTCCAAGGCCAGGTTGGACAGGGCTTGGAGCAGCCTGGGATAGTGGGAGGTGTCCCTGCTCATGGCAGGGGGTGGCACTGGATGGGCTTTAATGTTCCTTCCAACCCAAACCATTCCATGATTCCCTGATTCCATCATTTGTGCAACAGCACTAATGGCAGCTGCACATGACAGAAAGGTTCAAATCTGGATTCAACCCTCGTGATGTGCAGATGGAGGATTTACAAATCCTGATGTGGTTCAGCATCCTCTGAGCTGTCTCTGACATCTGCCTGGGTACACAGCTTGAGGTCTTGCAGAACATTGGAAGCCCAGCATCCAACTGGGAGTGCACCTGGGAATGGCCAAAAATCAGACATGGACCCATCTCTCCCCAAAACTTTTGGCTATAGGTGGTTCCTGGCACATGATGAGCAGCACTGGGAAGGGTGATGCTTCTCCAAGGATCTGGAGGAGGCCACATTCCCATGGACCTGTGCAGATCCATCATGGGATACAAGCTGCTGGTGACAGTCCCCCAGAAGACACCTTTCCCTTGCCAGGATGGAATGAAAACACAACAATTTGCTCCACTGGGATACTGAACCAGGCCTCAGGCAACTGAGGAGGAGGAGGAGGTTCCTTCCCTTGTCACTGCAGGAGCTGGGGGACAGCAGGAGCAGAGAACCAACAGCGCTGTGACAGGCAGTGGCACATCCCAGTGACACGCAGGAGCTGCTGAGGAGACAAGCACAAGCACAGCTTGAAAAGCTGGGCAGAGATGAGCCCTCAGGTGCTGTGTGTTCTAAGCTAAGAGCCAGACAGGATGTCCTGTGCACCAGGAATCCACAGATCCTCAAAAAGATGAAGATAAACTCATTTCCCTGCCCACTGCTTCAGCTTTCTGAGCCAACTCCCAGGGCTTGGAAGGAGAAGTGCTGAAGGGGCTCCACCAGAGCTGTCCAGAGGTGGGAAATAAAGAGCAAAACCACTGCAGGAGAAGCAGTTCTGAGTGACAGAGACATTACAGAGCGAGCTGGTGATGAAAAGGGTGCCAAGCTCCCAGTGACACAGCAAAGGAGACGAGCTCTGCGTGGAGAGTTCGCAGCAATTAAACCTCCTTAGGACCACACAGATCAGGCTGGGCTCTGCTCTGAGGTGGTTTTATGCTCGTGGTGCCCTGGAGAAACGTGTTTTCCCCTCCTGAGTCCCCAGAGGAAGGGAATGGCTGCAGTTTTCCCTGGCACACGGCTCGGGGCAGCTCCACACGCGCATGGGGCCGTCCTGGGGCTGCCGGTTCCCGAGGAGGAGATCACTCAACGCGTGCCCCGGTCCCCGGTGGTGCCAGGTGATGTTCTCTCCTGTAAACATGAGGAGGGATGACATATGCCTTGCTTTCTGCCTGGCTGGCTGCGGAGCTGTCCGTGGGTAACGCTGTGCCGAGGTGACACGCGGCGCAGCCGGGGCCGCGATCGGAGGTGACGTGAGTGCTGGTGTAGGTGACATGCTGGGGAGCCGGGCTAAGCGACTGGAAAGGGGCACAAAACTCGGTGCTGCTGAGCTGCCAGAGGGCAGGGAGGGGCAGGGAGGGACACCCAGCCACCTGGAGAAGGGGAGGGAAAAGGCAGCTCATGCAGAGCTTCTGGCTCGACACACACGATCCAGCACTGGAGCCGTGCCGGAGCGTGGGATAAGGGGATAGCAAGGTGCACTTCAGATCCCATCCCTGGGGAGGGAGGTCAGGGGAAATCCTTGCTCCAATTTAAAATGGCAAGGAGACATCATGGCATCATCAGATCATGGAATGCTTTGGGTTGGAAGGGACTTTAAAGAGCATCTTGTTCCAACCCCTGCCCTGGGCAGGGACACCTCCCACTATCCCAGGCTGCTCCAAGCCCCATCCAGCCTGGCCTTGGACACTCCCAGAGATGGGACAGCCACAGCTTCTCTGGGCAACCTGTGCCAGGGCCTCACAGGGAACAATTGCTTCCCAATATCCCATCCACCCCCATCCTCTGGCAGTGGGAAGCCATTCCTGTTGCCCTAGCACTTGTAAATACTCCCTCTCTGTCTCTCTTGGAGGAGAAATCCATGCAGAGCTTCACAAGGAAGGAGTGAGACGCCTGTCCCAGCGATTCCTTGGCTCCGGTGTCACTGTCCCCCGGCTCCACCACAGCTCTGCCACAGGAACTGTCCCCTCACTGGGTCGTGGTGGCCGTGTCAGCTGTCCCCGCCGAGGGCTCTCGGTTATTGACCCTGGCTCAGTGGTTTTCCTCCCGCACAGTCCTTCAGGCACATCTGTCATCCTGGTTTCAAACCAGCCACACTTTGTGCTGTGGTTTCCTTGAACTGAAAAACCCTTGTAGGCAACAGAAGCTCACGGAGGAGACTTCAGAGAGCCCCTCGTTGGCATTCCCAGGCTGTTCTGCATGAAAGCAGAGCTCTCTCTGATAACTCTGGGCTCCTCTGGTCCAGCCAAGCTGCTCCTGGGCATTCCCTGTCCCAGCATTTTCCTTTCTTCGTGGCAGCTCACACTAAATTCTGCTCTAACTCACATCCCTCTCTCCCCGTGCATGGTTACCCATCTGCAGCCCCAAACATTCCCATCTCCTTTTAACACAGAGATGTTTTTTTACTCAAGGCTCACACAGAACCCGCTCTAAAGTCTCCTCACAGAGCACTGATACCATGCAGGGAAAATCCAGATATTGCTGCTTCCTCTCCGTGGGAGGCAGAGCTGTTCCCCCTCCACCCACATGCTTGGCACCAGCCTGGACATTATTTTGCTCTTGTTTCTTTGGGAGCCCTGCAGAGAATTCCTGGGAAAAGCATTTCTTCCTGCCAGGCTCGGGGAGGGCTCCCCCACCTCTGGAGAGGCAGCAGAGTTTCCTCACATCTGGGGGGCTGCTGCTGCCTCTGTCCTCAGAGGCAGAGGAGGGGGAGATCACAAGAGCTAAAATAGGGTGCAAAGATGCAAAAAGGAGGATCTGGGAACAGCTCAGGTCACCTGGATGTTCCCAGGTGTCTGTCTGGGGTATTAGGGTGATTTTTTGCCACATAACTCATGAAATGGGATCTCCCTGCAGAAGCTCCCAGCCATAGAATCCAGACTGGTTTGTGTTGGAAGGGACCTTAAATCCCATCCCATTCCAACCCTGCCATGAGCAGGGACACCTCCCACCAGCCCAGGCTGCTCCAAGCCCCGTCTGTCTTCTCCTTGCTCTGCCATTCCATGCTCCCACTGGCGTTTCCTGTCCTCCCTCTGCCTCCCCTTGTTCCCACTCAAACCACAGCATTCCCACACCTGCCCCAGCAGAGCTGCTCCAAGGGATGCAATCCAGGAGAAGGATCTGGGGCACTTTAACTGCACCTGGCTAAGAAAGCCTTGGTTTCTTAGAGCCAGGGAATTTCTTGGCCCTGTTGGGAGGTGTGTGAGCAAGCCCAGACCCCCCCAGGTGATGTTACCAGGGGCACTTTTTCACTTCAGTGCCATCTGGGTGCCAGCTGCACCCAAACTGCAGCTGCCATCTGCAGTGACACCGCTGTGTCCCAGTGCTGGGACACCCCAGCCCCGAGCTGTGCCTGGACAGGCTTTCCTGGGACTGCAGGACAGCAGGAACACCAGCTCAGGGACACCAGTGCATCCCTGGGTGCTCCCCTGGGACCATCCCATCACCTCCATTCTGTGCCTGTGCTCAGCTCCCGTGGGATGGAGTGGGAGATAAAAGCCATGGGAGACCCTCAGCAGGGCTGCCAGGCCTGGCCAAGGGGGGGATGTTTTTATTACTGGATTAATAATTTACCAGGACAAAACGAAATTCAGGGCACTGAGAATTTCAGATTCTCACAGAGCTGAGGTTGCCCACTTTTCACCCAGCAAGCAGCTGCTTTTGGGGGCTCCTCACCTCGCTCCTCCAGCTCCCTCATTTCCAGTTTCCCTTCTCTCCAAGGCAAACCCACAGCGGGTGTTCCCCACAGCCACGTGCATTTCCCAGCCTCCCGCTTTGGGAGGAGCTGGCTGCTGCTGCTGCTGCTGCTGCTGAGGAGTGATAACCTGGCCAAGCAGACTTGGCACTGGGCAGGGGACAATTCACAGCCCAGACAACTTTACCTGGATTGAATTAATCGGAAGCAGCAGCAGCAGCAGCGCCGTCCCCAGCCCGGCAGCGAGAGCGGCTCGGAGCGAGCGTGAGCCACGCGCAGGAGATTGGCACAGCTCCCCGATAATGAATTGTGCAGAGAACAGCAAGAAAAGGGAAAAAATCCTGACTTTGATGTGCTCTATCTCCCATCTCCAGCACAGCACGAGAGCCAGAGTGGCCCTGGCCACAGACGAGGGTGGATATTGCAGGTGTGGAGAAAATGGATTGTGCTGGAAATGCACAGTGCATATTGGGGGGGAAATTCGGGGCACTGGCTCTGATCATCTCAGCTGATTCATTGCCTGAGCAAAAATTCGGGTGTGTGCTGAAAAATTGGCTTAAGCAAGAGGCAGAGAAAATAGCAAAGAGTCCCAACTCCTTGTGGTGGAGCAAAGAAACTCATTGAGGAAAATGGGAAGATGATCTGCTGATTAAGGATGAACTCATTAGTTATCAGCGTTAGGGGTAGAGCCCACTGCTGCAGGAACCACCTGGGGCAGCTCAGAGAATAGAATCAGGGAATCCCAGACTGGTTTGGGCTGGAATTGTTAAAGCCCATCCTGTTCCAACACCTTCCACCATCCCATGCCCTGTCCAGCCTGGCCTTGGGCACTTCCAGGGATGAGGCAGCCACAGCTTCTTTGGAAAATCTGGCCCACAGACTCAGGCCAAGGTTACAAAATTCAGCTTCCAGCAGTGTCAGCTCATTTATTTCCTGGAGAGAGGATGGTTTATCCTACGAGAAATTTGGGTTCTTAATCCCACTGCTCTTAGGAGGGGGCAGTTTGAGAGCTCATTGTTCCAGTGCTGGGAAGGCAGTACCAATTTCCAGCTGGGATTTCACACTCCCTTCCCCCGTTCAATGCCATATCAATATTCCCCTTAAATGGCACTGGGGTTTATTTTCCTTCTGTTACAAACAGCAGCTAAATTCAGCTTAGCCTCTCTGAAATATTGCTGTGAAAATCAAGGATATGAGCTGACTTATCAGGAGAGAAAAATACCAGAGGGACTAATGCCTGGCTCAGAGGCTGCACAGCCAGGGAATAACAGTTTTCCTCCTGCAGGGCAGGAGCCTGGTGGGCTTTGGGAGCATGACCAGGAAGGCACAAATTCCAGCCAAAGGAAAAGCATCTTCCAAGAGCCAGGTTTTTCCAGCCCTGCTGTCCTGTCTTAGGGAGAGGCTCTCCAGGGAGGCTGAATCCTCCTTGCACCCATGTGTCCATGGAGTTTTCCTTTTGGCAGCCTGTGACTCAGTTCCTGTAGTCTGAGGACAATTTTTATGGAGGAAGTTGGAGCAGTGAGCACAGAAAATCCCCTTTTTAGGGCACACCCCCCTGCCCCAGGATGCTCTGGCCACCTCGTTCCTCTCAGTGGAGGCTCCGGAGGAGGTCCCAGCAGAGGGTTTTGTTGCAGGTTTCTGTGCAGGCACAGTGTGCAGCTGGGATTTGGGAATACAGAGTCACAGTGTGCATTATTCATCATCCAGGTAACACTAACAAGAGGAGAACATTCAGCTGTTAAATGTTGGGAAAGGGAGAAAAAGAAAGGCCACTCCTGTGTAAAGAACTCTGCAGCTGTGTCCTGCAAACCCCTGTCATGCTGCAGTTGCCACACAGTTCATGTCACCATTAAAGTGAAGAAAACAAGGAATTTAGAGAGGCTTTTGGGGGGCTCTCCACCCTCTATCTCCATGGGAAGATCCAGCTTGTGATTCCCATGCAGAGTGCAGGGGGAGGGGGAAGTTCCCAGTCTGTGGTTAGGGGAAAACAAGGTGGGATTGACCCAGCCCCAGAACTCAGCCCTGAGCCAGGGGCACAGCTCCATTCCAGGGCACTGATCCCCACCAGGAGCTGCCCCTGCTCAGGCTGCAGGAGCCCTGGGAGTTCCCTTTCCGTGGCCCAAGGGCAGGTGAATCACAGCCCACGTGCCTCCCACCCTCTCCATGACCCCTCTGTCCCCATCCCATGACCACGGCCAAGGCTGAAGCATCTTGGATTTCCTAACCCAGCCGAATTGTTTCACTGAATCGTGTGCTGGAGCCACAGCAGGTGACACTGCTGGACCAGTGCCAGGTCCCTGCTTTGCTTCTCCTGAGCTGGGGGTTCCAGCTGGGGTCCCTCATCCAGGGAGCTCCGTGTCCGTGGGGCCAGAGCAGCCTGACAGCGACAGCAGCACCACAGGGACATCGATCCCAGGCCTGTCAAGGCCAGTGGTAACACAACAGTCAACAACACACATGCCCTGAGGCAGACCTCAAATATTAAATTCCCCAGCGGAGAGGAGTTCCCAGCTTTAATAATTATCCTTATCCAGCACAGGCCCTTGAAATCTTGTGATGGAAAGTGCATAATTTAAGTGCAAGGTACTTGTATTGTTGTTAGTGGTTAGTGGTTAGATCTGTGCCAGGTCTGCTCTCCTTTAACATCTTCATTTGATCTGAAAGAGGGAGGGTAAAGAGCCTGTTAATTAAATTTGCAGAGGATATGAAATGGGAAGGTGCTGCAAATCCTGGTGAGGACAAAGAGCTAAAAGATAATGCACTGGGAAAGAAGGGTCAGGCCTAGGAAGGAAATAGCCAAATGAAATTCATTCTGAACAAATGCAAAGTAATCCAGCTGGGGAAATATAATTTAACACCATGGAGACTGGGAGAGAGACATTTGGAGAGCAGTAATAGGGAGCGGCCTGAGGGACAGCAAATTACCCTGGGATTTGGGATGTGCAGTGGTGGCAGAGCAGGAGCTGCGCACAGGCAGCACTCAGGCCTTTCTGACCCAGAAGGAGAGCAGGTTTTGTGTCACTGTGCCTGGGGTGCCACTAAGTGCCACTCTACCTGTGTATGCCAAGTGTCCAGGGGCCAAAAGATCCCATAACTGCAGTAAAACCAGGGATATTGGTGTTTGAGGCAGCCCAGGGCCCGCTAAGGCCATCATGGTGTGTGTGACAGCACCCCAATCCCCAGTGTCCCCCTCCTCAGGGCACAGCATGGCTGCAGCCCCACACTTGGATCAGGCTGTGGAGCTGGGAGAACCAGGGACAAGCATTAGCTCTGTGCTGGGGGGCTCTCAGCACCCTGAACTGGCAGTGGGGCTCGGCTCTGGGCTCCCATTCCGCCCTCCGGAACACAGTGCAGAAGGCAGCTCCTGGAATCCCACACTGCCACTGCCACTGCCCCTGCCCCTGCAGCCACCACGTCAACACCTACTGGGGAATCGTGCCCCCAACACCTCCCTGTTTCCTGTCACCTCCCTGCCCATCACCCTGCAGGGTGGCACTGCTGTCCCTTCACGGCAGCACCATCACCTCCCAGCACTGGGCATATCCTAACGTGGGATCAGCTGCTCCCAGAGCATCCCCGCCGTGGGATTATGTCCCTGCACTGTCCCCATAGCCACCCCGAGGTCTCTGTGGGACAGCAGCAGCGTGGGCCGTGTCCCACCCCTGGGTCACTCGGCAGAGGTGGGCACTGCTCCTGCCTCCCGGCTGCCCCCAGCCCCCAGGCCCTCGTGCTCCCAGGCAGCCGTGCTGAGCAGACAGCTCCGTTTAGGAGGCACAGCAAGTTTCCAAGAAATCCTGCTGCCTTCAAAGCCAGCTTGGCATGAATATTTCAGTGCAGCTGCCTGGCCCGGGTGCGGCCCCGTGTCTGTGGCACAGGCACTACAGGAGCCTCCCTGCGTGGGGTTGCCTGTCCTGGCACCGGCACCGGCCACCCCTCGCTGTGACCCCGGTGCTCTGTGGCCCCGGTGCTCCGTGACCCCGGCTGTCCCTTTCCCGGGATGGCTGACCCCAGGGTGGCTGCTCCTGCCCCTCACAGCAGCGCCCAGATGCTGCCAGCCCGCGGATCCGGGGAGATGCCCGGCTGTGCCGCTGTGCCCGCACACGGGAGCGCCGGGGTTGGCACAGGGCCTGTCACTCGTGTGCTGCAGACGAGTCCCCTTGCCAAAGTCACAGCCTGGCAGCTCAGCTCCATCCCCACCCCCTGCCCGCAGCGCCCGCTCCTCACCCTCGGCTGGCTGCGCTCGCATGGTCCCCCGTGCCCGGCTGGCCGGGGCCTGGGGGCTGCGCTGGCTGCCAGCCCCTGCCCGCTGCCCAGACAGCCGCACGTCTGAGCGGTGTGGGGGGCAGCAGGGCTGGGGAGGAACCCGTGCACCCTTCATTAGCCTCACTCTGCCTGTCCTAATTGCCTGCTCAGGCTGAAACAATTGTGTTAGAGGCTGCTCTGCCTAATTATTATTGTTCTTTTAAAAATAACGGGGGAGGGGGAGCAGGAGGGGAGAGAAGAGGGGAAGGGAAGAGGGGAGGGGGCAGGAGGGCAGGGGAAGGGGGAAGGCCGGGATGGAGCAGCTTGCAGAATAAGTGACTCGTTCAATGCCTGGGAGCTCGGAGGCTGGTAGGGAATAAACAGGTCTGAAATTGGTTCGCCCCCTCCCCGCCTCCTGCCTGCCCCCCTCTCCTCTCCCACTGTTTATTTCCGAGTGATCAGAGGGAGAATAAAAGCCCATCTAGTGTAATAGAGGGAGAGGATTTAATCTGTGTGCCTGGGACTTCAGTAAACTGCAAACATCGATCCGAGCCGGTGGGGAAAGAAAAGAAATTTACAGGCCAATAAAAATATATTAAAAAACTTCCCCTGCCCTCTCGCCTGGGTGGGGGTGATGCCACGGGGCTTCAGCCAGGGGGAGGAGCCCGTGTGTGGCCCGGAGTGACCCAGGGGACCGCAGGGGACCCCGGGGGCTGCTCCCGGGGCTGGGGGCAGCGAGTGGCCCCGGGAGCCCCCCCGCCGGCCTAGGGGTGCCGCAGGGCCAGGGGGCTGAGAAGCGGAGGGTCTGGCAGCCAGTCTGACACTTAAGGAATTAGCTCTGCATCATTTGGAGTTTTCTGCTCTACTAATTTTCAGCCAGCTCCTCATTTGCGTCTTTTTTCCCCCACGTTTTAAAGGGGCAGCATCCCGGCTTGCCGGGACCTCCTGGGGGCCAAGGGGCAGGGCTTGGTCCCGCTTCTCACATCCTCCCTTGGCAAAAATGGCACCTTTTTCCCTCTTCTCCAGCAGCCTCTTCCTTTCCACACCGTGTTTCCTTCCCCTGCTGGCATTTGCACAGCACCGGGTCCCTCCCACCTCACCTGTGGCATCATCCCTGTGCCCAGACCCTCCCGGGGAGGCTGCGGTCGCCAGGCTGGGCAAACAAACCCACCCAGCTGCGACTTTGCCCTTTGCTGTTTGCTTTGGACTCACACTTGAGGCCTCATCTGCGCCGGCCTGTCGGCTGATGAAAACAGAACGCAGCGCTCTGTTGACTGATGGTGCACTTTAGACTTTGGCGGGGGCAGAACGGGGGAATGTTTGATCGAGGTTTGCATTCAGCACGCCCAGCTCGCTGTGCCGGGCAGAGGGGGTGCAAACAGCCTCCTGGCCTAGGAAAGGGGAGAGCAGCAGGCATTCCCAGCTCTTGCTCATCCCACGTGGAGCAGTGTGCGTGCCCGTGGCGGGCTCAGAGGCAGGAACACCCCCAATCCCGCTGCCATCAGCAGGATGTCTCTGCTCACAGCACCGGCTGGTGGGGCGGCATCCAGTGCCCTGTGGCACCAGCTCCAGCTGCCCCGAGCACAGCAGCCCTGGCTCTGGCCCCTGTGCTGGCCCAGCCCCAGTCCCGATTTAACTCTCGGCGGGGTGCATGGCCCACGCCAGCCCGCCGTGGGGACAGTGGCACGCTCGTGGCACCGTGGCTGGCAGGAGCTGCCTGGCAGCAGGAGGAGGCTCCACGCCAGGCAGATGGGCCCGGGGGCTGTGTGACCTTTGCAGCTCAGCTGTTCCGCCGCAGGAGCAGGCCGAGGACACTGCGTTCCCACCATCCCTATCGCTTTCCTCTGCCCACCAGAGCCCGGCACTGATCATCCCATTAACAGGCACCGGCCAAGCTCACAAAGGAAATCAATTACATTAAAAAAAAAATGAGAGAATCCAAGCCAGAACCCAGGCCTCGACACGGTTGTTATCCCGCATGAGGAGAAGGAGCAGAAATTCCCCCCAGTTGGCTCAGGGCTTTGCAGCTCGTTATTGATCAGGCATCAATAGCCTCCAGGCACTGCTGTGATGGGCAGGCAGACAAAAATCCCGCCCCAGCCCATCTTCATGGTCTGCCCAGGCTCCTCAAAACTGCAGGAGGGGCCCCTGACCATTGCCAAAGAGTCCAAGCACCAGGACTGAGCCCTTCTGCGGGTGTGGCTACAAGGGCACGGCTGTTACCCGAACATGTCACCCCTGTGTGTGCTGGCAGGTCCCCTCACCCCAGCCCTGGTGTCCCCTTTAAAGCCAGAAAATCACTCTGTGCCTCCCCAGATCCTTTTGGCTGAGCTCCCTCTTTCAGGAGCATGGATGCTGTGAGCTCCAGTTTGGATTTGATCCCATCACCCCATCTCCTGGGAACCACCCTCACTCTGTGCCCACCTTCATCCCCAAAGGCACCTTGGCAGTGCTGCCATCTCCTCCTGTCCCACCACTGGTGTCCCTGTGTCCCTGACCCCCTCAGTCCTTCCCAGCCCTGCCCTGCCCCCCTGCACATGAACTGGGGACAGGAGCTGTCCCTCATCCCACAGGGACAACAGGAGCACATTCCTCACCCCACATGGCAGAAACACCTCTCTGCCCCCCAGCTCCTCCCTCAGCACCCCCTCCAGCCCTGCTCCCCCTCATGAAGTTGCTTTTCCTAAACCCCCTTGCCCAGGATAATTGCCCAGGATACAGCGGGAGCCACTGTATTCCCAGCAAAATCTCCCTGGAGTGAAGCTGCCATTCCTGTGGCTCAGACTTCATTCCTTGTGCCACCCCTGCGGTGCCACCCCTGTGCAGGGCACTGCCAGCAGGGCAAACCCTGCCCCACAGCAGAGGGAGAGAGAATTCCCCCAAGGGGAGATCCCACACTCCCTGTCAGTGGAGCAAATGCTCTTTTATTCCCCACTTCAGGCCTCTGCCCGAGCCATTGTCCCTCCTGTCCGAGCGCTCTGGTCACAGTCAGGGGCAGGCAGCTCCCAGTCCTGCTGGAGCAGCAGGAATTGGCTCCAGGCTTCCCCAGCGCCTGTGTGGGCAGGGAGAGCTGCTGGTTCTCCTTCCCTTCCTGGCACCCAGCAGTGGCCTGTGGAGCTGGAGCTCGAGTCATCGTCCTGCCGTGTCTGGAGAGCCAAATGTGACCCGGGAGGTCATCCTGTGCCTGTTCTCCTGGGCTGGGGGCTGGCAGTGCCCAGGGGAGGTGTGGCTGGTGTCACTGCTCAGGGTCCCCGGGGTCACACCATGCCTGGGGACACACCTGTTCCTCCTGAGATGTGGCTTCTGGGATCACACTCTGCATCCTGACCCCACCTGGAGTCTGGGAGCCTCAGCTTCAGAGGGACGTGGAGCTGCTGGAGAGAGTCCAGAGGAGGCCAGGGAGCTGCTCCAGGGCTGGAGCCCCTCTGCTCTGGAGCCAGGCTGGGACAGCTGGGGGTGCTCAACTGGAACAGAAAAGGGTCCAGGGAGACCTCAGAGACCCTTCCAGGGCCTAAAGGAGCTCCAGGAGAGCTGGAGAGGGACTGGGGACAAGGGATGGAGGGACAGGACACAGGGAATGGCTTCCCACTGCCAGAGGGCAGGGTCAGATGGGATATTGGGCAGGAATTGTTCCCTGGGAGGGTGGGGAGGCCCTGGCACAGGGTGCCCAGAGAAGCTCTGGCTGCCCCTGGATCCCTGGCAGTGTCCAAGGCCAGGCTGGACGGAGCTTGGAGCACCCTGGGATAGTGGAAGGTGTCCCTGCCCATGGCAGGGGGTGGCACTGGATGATTTTCTGTGTTTCTGTGATTTCCAGGATCTCTCCCTGGGCATGGGTCCCTCCTGGCAGCCACACCTGAGCCTGGGGTGAACACTGTGGGCTCTGCTTTGACTCTCCCAACAAGGGAACTGAAGGGTTCACCCCAGAACAGAGCCCAGCTGAACTTAGGACATCTCCAGGGTGGCTGGTGACACACCTGGGGTGGCACAGAAGAAGCACTGGGTGATGCTGAGGCTGAAGCCCCTATGGGAGCACCAGGGAGTGGGGCAACATCAGTTCCAGCTAGAAGAATAGACATTCCCTTGTATGGAGCTAAATAATAAAAGCTGTGGCCTTGAACAGAGATGTGTGAAGAGGGATGTGATTAGAGTTTTGCAAAGCCATGACTAGCATGGGGAAAGTGATTACTGAGTGATTATTCACGACTTCTCATTATGTACGAACAAAATGAAATTATCCTGCAACTCATTTAAGGCAAACAAAGGGAAGAACCTTCCCCTGCGGTGCATTATCACATGGAGGGGCTCGTGGGAGCCCAGGAGAGCAGCTCTGCCCACAGCTATCAACCATCAGCACGGCAGACCTGGCACAGGCAGAGGGGGGGTCACCCCAATTAGTCCCATCCTCACTTAATCACTCACTGCTGGCTGCTGCCCCACCGAGGAACCTCTGCTCCCTGTCCATCCCTTCCCAGCTCACTGATGTGATTATCCCTGCACGAGTGGGTCGGGAAGGATGCAACAGAAACCCGAGGGAGTGGGGCCGTGGCTGGGAGCAGCTCTCAGGATCACACAAGTGACAGCGATCAAGATGTCGAGTGACAAACGCCTGACTGTGCAACTCAGCAGCCCGAGCTGTCAGAGGGTCAGTGGGGCTGGGAACAGCTGCCTGGAGAGGGCAGTGGGCTGGCAGCCCCTCAGGGAAAACCGGCATGGGGGAGCTTCCAGCAGGTGGGAGGAAGGGGAATGCCAAGAGGGTGGGCTCCTCTTCCAGGTGCTTCCTCTGGTGACGCTTGGATTGAGAAGAGCTGGGGATAAGGAGCAGGAAAAGGGGGCAGCGAGGGGCAGCAGATTTCAAGGAGGAGCAGCAAGGAGGGATCAAAGTTAAGTGACACAAGGGATGAGAAAGGACGGGATTGAGAAGACATCGAGGAAGAAATGAGGAATCCAAAGAGGCAGGAGTGGCTGGAGGCAGAGGTGCCATCATTGGCATCCGGAGCTGCAGCCAGAGAGGGTCTCTGAACCCTCACCCCAACTGTGCGTGCCAAGGAATATCCGCAGCCCGGTTTCCAGGAGCGTTCCCTGCGCTCTGCAGGAGCTGTGGGTGCTGTTCTGCAGGCTCAGGATGTGAGGACGTCTCCATGGTGTGAAAACTGAGCTCTGCGGTTTGCAGGGAAAAGCGGAGTCTCGTGTCCTTCCCCCGCCCACGACACTTGTGTTGTGGTGCCAGAATCCAGAGAAGGACTGACCCAAAAAGATGTGGAAATGGGTCAGAGATTGCTGATAGTTTGGGGTCCCTGGTGTCCTCCGGGCAGAAGGGACAGAGGGACACCTGCAGCAAAGCCTCACCTGCACGGGTGGCTCTGGCAGCAGCTCCCCCAGTTCTGGTGTGAGCTTTGGTTATGGGTGTAAAGCTCTGCCTTTGGGAACAGCAGGGGTAGGTCCTTGGATTTCTTCAGTTTAATCTAAAGATTCAACACATTTAAAATTATTTTGCCTTTTCGAGTTAAAAAAAGAATCAATATTTAGAGGTGTTATGAGCTGCAGTGGAAATCTAGAGCTGTTCAGCTTCTTAAATTCCTTTAGTCCAGATGATTTTCCAAGGATTCAGCCCGACTTATCTCACTTAGGATTGGAAGAAACAGCTGGCCTTTAGCTGTGTTTGAAATCTTTAAATGGATGATTAATGATTGATTGATTAATTTGGGTAAATCTTTCAACAAGCTGGGTGCCCTAATTGATGTCACCTTGGTGGGTGCGCAGTGTCCATTGGAAGAGGCAAATCCCTGATGTCCCCAAGGCCCTTGGGGACAGCTCAGGGTTCCCAAACCACACAAGGCTGTTGGTTTTCCACGGGGGGATCACACCTGGGGGTGGTGGTGGGGTCAAGAGGCTGTGATGAAAACCAAACATCAACAACCCCAAAGCCATGAGTTCATGGGGGAACGCAGAATTTGTCCTCCCAGAGCTGCCACGGCAGGGATTTGGCTCACTTCAGCAAGTGATGCTGTAGCAAAGTGACATTCCAGATATTCTGATGTTTTCATGGAGTCAGAGCTTTCCCAGCTCACTTCCCTGCCCAGCTCCATGGCTGCAGCAGCAGCAAACTGCTCTGGTAGGGTTACAAATGGAAACCCGTGTGCTGGGGCCTGGTTTTCCTAAGTGGAATGTGATCACAGACAGGTGAACTGGTGAATCTGTAATGGGAAACCGGCGGGGTGGAGAGGCAGGGTGGCAGAGGCTGCGGATTCTGGGATGCTGCCGGCAGCTTATCTGATGTTCTATCAGGGCATCACCACTGCTCTGCAGTCCTGCAGCTTCTGAGGTGCCAGAGGGACTCTGTGGGGCTGAATCTCCAGCAATACTGAGATCCTGGAGTTCACAACTGAGAAGGACACTTGATACAATAATAGGGCATCGGGAGAGGAGAGTGTCAGATAAAGACGTGGCATCTTCAGGTAAGTGGAGCGTGCTCAGCTCAGCAGAAATGCAGGCAATTAACCCACCCTGGAGGTGCTGGCTGGGCTGGATCCATCAGCAATTCCACATGGCAGGACAGCAGCTCTCAAGGGCCTGCAAGGACAAACACCAGTGCTCCACCTTCCTGTGGCTGAACACAGCCCCGGCCAGCTCCCAGCAGAGCAGGAGCCGTGGAGACAATGAACAGACCCGGAGCCTGGCAGCGCCCACTGGGGATGATAAACGTTGCTCACCGGGGAGAGCTCAGCCATCAATACCCAAATGAACCTCATTTGTTTCTCATTTGAGAATGAGCTTGCCAGGTGACAGGAATCCTTGGAATAATGAGGGATAACAAAGGGTTGCTTTCATCCTGGAGCAGCCCTGAGGAGTCTGGCACGGGAGAGGTGGGTAAGGCATGGCAGATAAGGGGGAAAAGGGATGCTACAGCCAGCTAACACCATCAGGAACTTCAGGAATGAAAGAATCATGGAATGGTTTGGGTTGGAAGGGACATTAAAGCTCATCTGGTTCCACGCCTGCCATGGCAGGGACACCTTCCACTATCCCAGGCTGCTCCAAGCCCCGTCCAGCCTGGCCTTGGACACTTCCAGGGATCCAGGGGCAGCCACAGCTTCTCTGGGCACCCTGTGCCAGGGCCTCCCCATCCTCACAGGGAGGATTTTTTTCCAACCCAACCCATGGCCATGACACAGTGGCTGATGGCCCTGCTCAGGTGAGGGACCTTGCCCTAGAACCAGCCCAGCCACAGCTGGAGCAGCTCTGAGGCTGGATATCCTCACTGCCAACCCTTGCCTGCTCCAGGATCCGCATCCTCCTGGGGATGTCATTCCAAACCAGTCCGGGCCCTGCTGCTTAGCTTGCAGAATTTGACACTGGAAATATGGATGCAGATAAATTTGGCAGCGTGTGTGGGTTTTAGTGGCCGTGCGTACTCGGAGGGAATTCATGTTTAAATGCAGCTCCTGCAGATGTAGGACAGGGCCCCGGGAAGATTCCTAACACATTTCCCTGCAACACTCTCAGTACACGAGAGGAGGTGTCGGCACAATCCGAGATCTTCCCAGGCAGCAGCACTGGCTGCAGGAGCCCCAACTCTGGAAAAACATCCTCAGGAGCCTGCAGTGGGTGGGAGAAGGGTTTGCTAAGACCGCCACTTAATTAGGGGGGTGGAGGTGATCTTTCAGGTCACTTCCAACACAAACCATTCCATGATTACATGAATTTTCCGGAGCAGTAACACCAGTGAAATCCTTGCTTCCCTCCAGTGATCGAGGCACACAGGGCCCTGCCCTGGGCTCTCCAAAACTCCACACAGGGATGGGTTTGGCTCCAAAGGGCTCCCAGCAGCCCTTCCCTCCCTGGCCACCTCCATCCCCCTCAGACCCTTCGGCCTCAGGGAGTGACCCCTGAAATCCCAAAGGAAAAGTCTTTGCCTGCATGGAGCAGCAGAGCCCCGGAATGTGGCTGAGGCTGACAGAGGTTTTCAAATCTTCCCAGCAACGGGAATTACCTAAAGGCTGTCAGGAAAACCAGAGTGACTGGGATAGCCCACACCCCTTTCCCCTTTCAGCTGTCTGAAGGTTTCCAGCCTGGCGTTCACACATCTCCTGAAAATCCCCTGAGAAGAGGCGCATGGGATGGTCTGTCAGAGTTCTTTGGGGGTGAGAACTGGGCAGCTCTGCATGCCCAACCTCCACAAGGGGCTGGGAGGCAACGGGTGCTGAGGAGCCCAGTCCTTACCTGGGAAAACCTTGGCAGCTCAGGGATGCTCCACAGTTCAGTGCTTCTGGAGACATCCCTACCAGTACTGCTGCAATTATCCCGTTGTTTAGGTGTCCCTGAGGAACGAGAGAACCTCATTATCAGGCGAGCTGAGGGTTTGGATGTGCAGGGGATGTCAAGGAGGATTTTGAACGTGGAGCCCCGTGAGCTGAGAGCTACCCGTGCATCCCCTGATCCCTCCAGCTGCCCCCTGCCCTTTGCTAAGGCAGCAGGAACAAATCCAAGGGAAAGCAGAGGAGAGGAGGAAGCTCTGGAGGGGTTAACGTGCTCTTGAGCATGGTTCAGTGAAATTGTCAAAAAATCCCTTCTGACAAATTGCCTCAGAAAAGAGAAAAAAATCTAAAGAGCCGAGTGCATGGTAATGATTTCTGAAAAGTTCCCCAGCACCAAAATGGCAAAACACCATTAGCAAAGCAAATTGTATCGTGTGCACATAATTCACACCAGAACGCAGGACTCGGGCAGCCCCGCTCTCCCTTATTAGCGGGACAAGAAGCCAAGTCAGCCAGAAAGCTCTCCCTGACGCAGGCCAGGGCCAGGCTCTGCTCCGGGGCAGCCCCAGACACATCCCTGAGCTTCTCCCTGCCATGCCAGGGATAGGGAATGCTGTGGGATTCGCCGTGCACACAAACCTCAGCTCCACCCGAAGCACCTCCGTGTCCTCTCCTCACTTGGGAGCGCCTCTTCAAAGCAGGACATCACCTTCCCAGCCCTCCTTTTCCCTGGGTTTTTGATCCCCCACGGCGCCCGGGGCTGGGCTCTTTGCATGTCCCGAGCCTCGCCGGTGCCTCCCGAACCGGCCGAGCCCGACGGGGCCCTGCTCCACCCCACAGCTCCTTCCCAAGCGCCGGGGGTGAGCACAGGACCTGCCGAGCAGCCCCGGACACTTCGGCTCCAGGTGCTCACGGGCAAACATCTCCCGTCCTTCTCCCGGGCCTGGCTCTGACACAACCCGGGACAAACAATGGGGGGCGGCTTTTAGAGCACCCACTCAAGCATTCCCTGGGTTACCTGGGCGCTGGGAATGCTCTGGTGGGAGCTGCTGGCTGGACATGTGCTGGAGGTGCTCATGCAGAGCATCCCCGGGATGTGGCTGTTCTGTGGAACCCGAGGGGCTGCCCGCTTGTCCAAGCCACCCACTATGCAAATCCCGCTTTTGGGATGAAACAAAGGGAAACATCCATGGCTCCACAGAGCCTGGGACTTGTGGCCGGGCTGTTGGCTCGCAGGAGGCACAACCCAGTGAAACCCCCCGGGCTGCGGGTCAGGGAGGGCTCCTGCTCTTCCCGGAGCCTTTCCTTGGGCTGGTTCTGCTCCTCCTCTCCCAGTCCTGGCGCTGGAATCCCGACACATCAGGGCACGGAGATGTCGTGCCAGCCCTGCCGCCAGCCCAGAGGGCAGGGAGGAGCACGGGATGGGCAGCCCGGCTGGAATTTGGTCATGGAAAGGCTCTGTAATTCATTAGCTGTGCCCCAGGACAGGCAGGATTGTAATAAACACCTTCTTTGAGTCCTGTAGGTAGAAGTTACATGAAAATTACCTACTTTAAAAGAGCATTAGCATTTCAAAGGCAGACATTAGGAGACAGCGAGTGCGATGAGTGCGCACTGGCAGGGCTGTGCTTCGCCTCTTTATGCACTGTGATGCTTTTCATCTCATCCTTACGTGTTATTCCCAACTGGATGTGCCACAGGGTTGGGTCCAGGACCTCCCAAACCACTCCACGGCCTTCCCGCGTTGGATCAGGAAGAAATGACTCCAGCAGGTCGTGGTGCTCCTCATTACTCGCCCTCAAAGGAACTGGAGGAGGCTCCTCCAGCGGGTTCTGCAGCAGCAGGGGTCGAGCCAAGGTTGTATTCCCGGGTCTGGGTGATTAAAAAAGCCTTGCTCTGCCCCGGCATCCCGAGTATTCCCGTGCATTCCTGGCGCTGTGATCTCCAGAGCTCCTGTGAGCAGCAGGAACACGGCAGAGAGAGATGGAAGCGCTGGGGACATGAAACAGCCTTTGCAGGGAGGGAGCCAAGCAGATGAGAGCTGTCTAAAAGTGACCCGGCAGCGGGCTTTCCCTGCTAAGTGGTGAGGAAGAACCAGGGACATCAAATGGAAGGATGGAGCAGCAGGAACAACCAGGCCAAGCCTTTTCTGCAGAATGCCCTGGCGTGGCACTGGGCACGGCCGGGCCTGGTGGCCCTGCACAGGTGAGCCCTGAGTCACCAGCTCCCAGATCCATCAGGGAATGGAACACAGAGGAACAGATGGCATCTGTGGCTTGGGAAGCCTTCAAACAGGAGCTTCCTCGTGGCTGCTGGAAGCTGTAATCAGGAAAGCTGTAACTGGGCTTGCCCTGCTGACAAACCCTTCCTCAGCACTTCCCCACTCCAGCTGGGGTCCCAGCCAAGAGCAGGATGCACCCCGGCTATTCCCAGGAGCAGGATCCTGGGGAGAGATGGAGGTGCAGATAGGACAGGGCTGAGCCCTGCCGTGGTTAGGGCGGGGTGTCTCAGGCAGCAGAAAACAATGCACAGATAACTTGGATCAACACAGCTCCGAGCTCAGGAATAACCCCCCAAGACTTCCAGGGAATGTCGAGCCTTCCTGCCCCTGCTGCTGTTCACAGGGAAGGCTCCAAGGCTCGTTTTGTGTGGAGGTGGCACTTGCAGGTCACCCAAAGTTCCTCTGCAAGCGAGAGTCTGAACCGAGGCGAGGGAAGGGAGAGTTATCTCCTGCCAGACTAATTACTCCTTGTTTTCCCAGATAATACTCCGGCTGTTTGAATATGGCCATTTTTCCTGCTCCTGCTGCAGCTCTGAAGATTGTGTTGCTGTCATATGTGAGTCCTTATCGCTTATCTCTCTCCTTTTATCTTTGCCACTCATTTCAATGTGTTTAAGGTTCTGTGCAGAGTCTTGTCTCTGTTCCAGGGAACCTCTGCACAGCTCCCAGGAGCACTCCTGGCTCTGGGCCCCTGACGGGTCTCAGCAGCCTCTCCAAGGTGCCAAGACTCTGCCATGAACCTGGAACGTGCTCCAAGACCTTCAGCAACTTTTTTATCAAACAGGAAATAGCCTCAATCCTTCCTTTGGGTTTTTCCTAAGATATTTGCTCTCCTGGCTCTGGCAGTTGATGTTTGCACCAAGGCAGGCACTTGGCACTCCCGGATCTGGGCGTGGCATGCGGTGTTGGAGCTCTGGTGGTCCTGGGAGCTGGAAAATCAGGATTTTAAGGGGCAGTGAGGTCAGACCAAGCCATTTGTGGGGCCAGAGCAGTGTTTGCAATGGTGGGAGAGTGAAAATCAGCCCTGCCTGGGGGCGGGTGGGACAGTGGGGCTGGCAAAGGGGGGCCAAGCCCACCTGAAACCCCCCAGGCAGCTGCAGCTCCAAAGGTGGGCCCAGCCCCATTCCCTGCCCACTCACACATCCATCTCCTCACCCTGCACATGGAAACCTCTGGATAAACACCCCTTCACTCTCTGGGATTTGTTCTTGCTCCTTTTTCTGAGGGCTGGGGTCTGTCCTGCCCAGGGGTCCGATGGGGAGGTCCAGGTGGACAATTCCATGGGGCCAAACCCCCTTCCCATGAGGAGACCCAGGCTCTGTGCCAGGCTGTGCTGCCTCTGGAGAGATCCAGGATGTGCCTCCCAGAGCTCGAGGGGGGCTCTCCCGGCGCGGGCTCCCTGTGTCAGGTCAGATTTCTCCGTGGGGAGCCGGGAGCAGTTCCTGTGGCCAGGGATCATTACCCACACGTACCACTGACACACAAACCCCGCCTTGGCACGCAGGTTTCCCAGTGTTCCAGCGGGGCTGGGGGCTCCAGCCCACCCAGGGAAGGGATTGGAGCACCCTTTGGGTTAGGAGCAGCATGTTTCATCCCGCCTTCAAATTAAAAAAATATCCTGTGCATCCATCCAGCCAGCCACGGGAGGCATTTTCCAGCCGCCATAACGGATTTAGAGCGGGGAACCAGAAGATAAAATAATTTACTAATTGGAAGTGGCACCAAACATTTTGCCTCTTGCCCTGGCTGTGATCTCGGGGGCAAGTGGCTGGCAGCTCTCCAGGAGATGGAGCAAAGGGACGGCGGGACCGGGGAGGTGGCTGGGGTGCCGCTCCAAGAGCCCCACCCTATTGTTTTCCCAGCACCCTGTCACCTTTAATTATGGCCAGAGATGCCCATCAAAGGCAGAGCTGGGTGCAAGGCTGAGGAGGAGTGACAGGGCTGGTGCAGAGGAATTTCACACAACAGCCCAGGCATTTTCTAGCTCACTGACTCGTTTTCCCTGTTTTTTTCTCTTCGGATGGCTTTGCACTTGGCAGCCCTGGGCAGGCTGGCGCACGGGGAGAGCACGGCCTTCTCCAGAGCCAGGAGAAGCCAAAAGTCTTCATTCACTCATTCGCTCTCTCATTCACTCCACAACATCCATCTACTCACAGCAAAGGCTGCTCTGCTGGGCTCAGAGCTGTGGTCACCACGTCTCGGTGGCACAGCCACCCCCGGGTCCCTGCTCCCAGCTGGTGGCTCCAAGCCAGCATGGGGAGTGCTGGGGAGTGAGATCTGGAGCTGGGGTTGCCTTTCTGCATCTGCACAACATCTGGCAGGGCAGCACTGTCCCCACCACCCTGTCTGTGTGTCCCCACAGAGGTGGCTGCCCAGTGAGTGCATGGATCCCTCTGATTCCTGGTTTTTCAGTGAGAACCTGCACAAACCTCATCATTTTAAGCATTTTAACAGTTGCTTGAGGCTGTTGCTCTGTAAGTCCAGGGTCTGCCTGGAAAAATTGGCTGTGCTTCGTTTGCCAGACATTTCAGGGGACCTGCTCCAGAGGTAGAGCCCCACAATTCCCCCACAATTTCCTGTGGGATCCTCACCAGCTCGGGGGAGGGCAGGACAGGGATGAGCAGGAGGAGAAGGAACTGGTGAGTAGAGCAAGAGGAGGCTTGGCCAGCACAGATGAAGTTAGAAAGCCTGGTGGGACACGCCGTGGGACACAGGGACACCCCATTGCACTTCCCATTGCCTGCAGGAGCCCAGGCTGGGGTGTGGGGGCAGCTCCGGGAGATGCAGAGCCGAGCACCACCAGGTCTGGATCTCAGAAGCATCCAAGCAATGGCCCCAGAGGAACGGGCAGGAACTGATGCCCAGGGAGCTCCCCCTGCACAGGAGGCAGAACTTCTGCCCTGGGCAGTGCCCCAGCCCTGCCCAGATTGTCCAGAGGGGCTGTGCAGGCTCCTCCCTGGGGCTGTTGCAGAGCTGTGTGGGCACACTGCTGTGCCCTGTGCTCTGGGATGGCCCTGCTGGAGCAGGGAGGGGGCACCAGAGGAGCCCCTGGGGGCCCTTCCAGCCTGACCCAGCCTGGGATTCCGTGATTCTGTGATTTCCCAGTCCCTGTTGAAACACAACAAAGACACAAATTGGGTTTGTGGCTCCGTGACATTCCCGGTGCAGCAAAGCGGGCAGAGACTCAAAGGAGGAGATGAGAAACCCTCACAGAAGGTTCACCCAACCTGGCGTTTGTCTGTTCCCGACAGCACCGGGCGTGTTCATCAAAATTCCGTCCATCCCCTGCTCCGACTCCCACGCCTTTCTGCCCAGCCAGAGCTCCCTGAGCCACTCCCGGCTGGATAAATGCTTGTCTTAAGTTGCCATCTAGGGGAGCACACAAAGGCAGTTGCTTGGAGGGAGGTGACGAAACGCAGCACACCCAAAGCCTCGAGGTGCTCTGTGTTTCCAGAGGAGCGGCTGCCGCACAAACAGCAACAAGGAATGAGAATAAGCGACTTAAAACGCCCCAAATGCAGCTCGGTAATTACAAACACACGCCTTTGTTGGAAAGCCTGAGAACACAGAGGGAGCCGAGTGTTTATAAACTCCTGCAGCTCGTTTGGTGCTGAGCGGGGGATGCTCCGCGCAGGGATTTCCCCCAGGAGAGGACGGGATTTAGGGTCCAATACCGGGAATTATTTAAATGCTGGGATACAAAACGCTCTGAGCTGTCTCCCGGGATTGGCCCCTTCCTTCCAGGCTGCCTGGTGCAGGAGCAGCTCTGAGCGGAGCACACGGAGCGGCCGGACTCGCTCCCGCTGCCGAATTTCCTGGGAGAGCTTTTCCCCAATCACCCCTGACACGTTCAGCTCCTCCGGGCGCAGCCAGGGCGTGTTAGGACAGGGATTTATATCCACTCGTTCTGTTTCGGTAAAAGGGGGAGATAAGGAGATGGGATCAATGCGAGCTCTCCAGCGAGGCTAAATCCAGGTTAAATCCAGAGTCAGTCCCGCGCAGGATGGAAACGAATTCGGTGTGATTGAGGGTGAAGAGGGAAAAATACAAGGAATGAGCAGAGAGCAGGGGGAAGGTGGGTGAGGGTGGATGGGGTGCGCTGCTGAGGGCACATCCCTCGGGGCACAGCGGCTCCCGGATCCCAGGTCCTTTCCCAGGTCCTTCCCCGGGTCCTTCCCCAGGTCCTTCCCCAGGTCCCAGACTCCTCGGGAGGCTGCGGAGCTGCGCCGCTTCCCTGGGAACTGCTCCCAGCGCGGCAGACAAAAGGTTCCCTCTATCTGCATTTCTAAAGTGCTTATCGCAGTGGTGTCTCGCTGCTCGCAGCCCTTTCCTAGAGAAGGGCAGAGTGTTCCTATTGTTGTTATACAAATCGCTTCCCCTGCCAGTTCCTTTCCTTCCAGGCTACTGAGTGGAGCTTGGCTCGGCTCCCTCTGGACTAATTTGATGAGAGATAATTATCTTGTTAATATCATCTTATTTTCTTAAGTCCCAGCCTCTCTTTTATTAATTCTGTCAGTCGCTGGTTGTGTTGCTCTTAGGTCCGTGGCTTTTCAAAACACTCTAACAGGCACTTCTGGGAGAAAGTCGGGAAAAGAACAACTTAACTCAGAGAATGTAAATATTGACATTTTTTCACAATGGAGATTTTTTTAATCTGCTCCTCCTCACAGGGCTGGCCGCCGTGGGAACCACTTGGACCCCGTGCCCGTGGCTGGGATGCAGCTGCGGTGGGAGATGCTCGGGGTCTGGTCCTCCCTCGGGAAGGACAGAAGAGGAGCAGGGGCAGGAATTCTGTCTGAGATGAGCGAGAGGTGCCCCAGGACATGCAGAACAAGGTGGGCCCTGGCACGGGTCCCTCTGTGGCCCATCCTTGTGCTGAATCGGCTGAACGCAGCCGGCAGGGGATGGGAAATGGGGAGGGAGCGTGGATGTGGGGTGGTTTGCAGGGCAAGGCTCAGTTCCAGCCATCCAGGAGCTGTCTGGGAGATGGGGATGTGGCTGCTGTGCCTGTCTTGTCACCCAGCAGCTGCCCTGAGCCAGGAGAAGGCTGTGCAGGGGAACAGGGATCCCACAAAACACTTTGGAGCCTTTCCGAGCTCATTATCCTTTGCAAGAACATTTATGGCCGCTCTGAACATCAACATTGCAATTCTGTTATCCCATATAACCCTACACAGGACTCAGCACGGAGCCACAGCCTGCAACTGCAGCCCCCAGCACCAAACCTCTGCCCGTGTGCCGTGCTTCCCAGCAGGAATGCCAAGGAGGATCCCAGCTCCCCTGGCATGGCCCCCCCACTTCCCTGCATCCCTCACCATCGAGGGAACAGTTTGTGGGGCTGCCCCAGAGGGGATCCACAGGATGTCCTGATCCTGCCAGATCCCCCAGCATGGCTCTGGGGCAGTGTGAGGGCACTCAGCCCTGCAGGGATAAGGAGCTTTTGGAATTTCTAAGAGAAAAAAGATATTTTAGCATCAGCTACAGGGGGTAGAGGAATCTTCCCATGTAGGGCAACTCGAATAAGAATTTGAGAAAGGCCTTATTTTGCATGAGAAATGCAATCTCTTTTCCAGTACCACTTCAGATACATACAGAATATTTTTTTCATTGGATCAGGGCCTCAATCCCTCTAAAACAAAGCAGCAGCGTGAACGCTCTGCTGTAACAAGAGGTTTACACTGAAGTGTGTTCTCAAGCAATTTTCTGAATCAGGATGGAAACGCAAACCTCTTCTCTTTGACTCCAGGTTTTGTTTTTTTTTCCCTTTCCCTTTCCAATAACACAGATATCAAACTCATTCAAGGCAGAGAAAATGAGGGGGTCGGGCAGACTTCCTCCCTGCCAGGAACAGAATTCCATTAAGCTGCCCATGCCTGCTTGCAGGAAGGAGCTGTTTTGTTCCAGTTTGTACAAGTGCTCACACTGTGCCTGGCGCTGGAGCATCTGAGAGCTTTCCAGTGTTGCATTAAACAATGTGACTTCATATCTGCAGCACGCTCAGAGGCTGTGGATTTCCAGTCCAGGGCTTGGGCTCATTTATTCCAGGGACCAGACTCATTCAGTGACAAGGCAGGGAAGTGTTTTCTGCAGTGGCAGATGGACTTCCAGCTTTTAATCAAGAAGAATCCCATTTTTTCACTGATGTGGATGTTCTTTAACCAAGTCCTTCCTATCCTACATGGTCTGGGGTCACCCCACGGGCTCCACTGGGCAGAGGGAAAACTGATTAATCACCCATTAGAAATAAAGCCATAAAAATGATTTAATCCTTCAAGAAATACTGGGAGGAGACTCGGGGGGTTGAAACAAATAAACAGCCTCAAGTTGCTAATTTGGTCATCTCCATGGAGAAGGAAGGGAAAGAGGGAGAGAGATGAAGGGAGGTGCAGGGAGATGATGGGTGAAAGAGCAGAGGGAAAAGAGTGAGAAGGAAAAAGATGGATGTTTTCCTCAGTTCCCCTGGGGGTGCACACATGGAGGGAATGGCAGCCTGGCTGTTTCTCGCTCTCCAGGCAGCTGGTGGGGTTTGGAGGGAAGGTTTATTCCTGGTGGGGTTTGGAGGGAAGGTTTGCCCCTGCTGGGGTTTGGAGGGAAGGTTTATTCCTGGTGGGGTTTGGAGGGAAGGTTTATTCCTGGTGGGGTTTGGAGGGAAGGTTTATTCCTGGTGGGGTTTGGAGGGAAGGTTTGCTCCTGGTGGGGTTTGGAGGGAAGGTTTGTTCCTGGTGGGGTTTGGAGGGAAGGTTTGCTCCTGATGGGGTTTGGAGGGAAGGTTTGCTCCCCTTGCATGCCCAGTGCTGCCTGCCTGGGATCCAGGAGCAGCTCAGCTCCAGCAGCTCCAGAGTCACATCCAAGGGGAACCAGGGATGTGCCAGTGATGTGCCAGTGATGAAAGGACCTGGAAGGAAGGATATGTTGATGTACGATAGCAGCATAATGTACATTTATTGTATTTATGGAAACATCTAAAATAGCCTGGAAGGTGGGAGACAAGGAAGCAGGATCTGGGCTCCTGGCTGGCCCCCTGCAGCTGCTGCACCCCTGGGTGCATCCACTGCCCTGAAGGCAGCATTCAGAGGGCTTGGAGCCACTGTCACCACACCAGCACAGCAGGGGTGACACCACAGCCTCCTGTGCCCAATCCTCGTGTCAGGAGCTTCAGCTGCTCCAGGCAGAGGAGCCCTGGGAGCAGCCCCTGTGTGGGAATGGGAATCACTGCCTGGATTGCAGGTGAGGTGCTGAGGGCTGGGCAAAGTGACATCCTTGCAGCTCAAGGTTCTTTCAACTGGGCAATGTTCTCCCAGTCTGGGGAGTGGCTTCATGAGTTGCTCAAGAACCCACAGCCCCTCTGCTCAAAACTCCCCTTTTCTCCAAAAAAAATAAGCCTGAGAGCTCCAAAGTGAGTGCTGGTGGCTCCAGAGTGGCCAAGCATCCATCAGCTGGTGATCCTTGGCCACTCCCATGTTCCCACTGATGTCCCAGAGGGATCTGAGCCTGGTTCTTGGTCTTCTCATTCCGTGGCAGGGATGTAGCTGGGACCAAGCAGGACGTGGCTGCTGGCCCCCAAGGCAAAGAGACACCCAAAATACAGAGCAAACCCCATCAGGAGCAGCTCAAAGCCTGGCTGCCTGCACCAGTGCAGCTTCCCGAGTGAGCACTGCCTCCTGGGTTTTTTCCCCTCATTTTCTGCCATGCAGCAGCTGCCTTTTTTCCTGCCTGCTGTCCCAGACTGCAGCCAGCCCAGAAATGGGAACGTCCTTGCCTGCTCCCCTTCCAAACCCATCACTCTGGGACCCAAGTGCCTCACGGACGTGCAGGAGCTCATTTGCACAGGGTTCTGCATCATGAAGGGCTTTATGAAGATTAAATGGATCCATTAGTTTGAGATACCCAGCTCGAGACACCTGGTCCCTGATTTGTTTTTCTTTCATATTATTAGTGGGGTTTTGCCTTTTCTTTCTTCTCTGTTTTTTTTTTTTTCCTTTCTTAGGTTTTTGTGGGCAAATTTTTATAAGGAGGGCTGGTGTGTTCAGAGCAAGGCTGCCAGTGACCCCAGTAATGGCACAACCACTCAGCCTGCAGCAATTCCAGTAGCCAGGCCTCAGCCAGGAGCCAGGACATGAGGAACACACCAGGAATCTCCAGGGAAATATCCAGTGCTCAGGAACTCCTGGCTATCAAATGGGAAAACTTAGCAGAGGGAGGGACGTGTGGTTCTCCAGGCTGGCATCCACTCATTGAAATATTTCCCACAAGGACTTTCCAAAGACTTTCCCAGTTTTACAATTACTGGGGGGTCCTACAGCCCACAGGATAAGCCCTGCCTGACTCCACAGCTGCATTCCCAAGAGCTTGGATCTGGAAAACAAAGGAAATGATGACCATAAAACCAGAAACACAAACTCAGGGGGTGCAGATTGCTGCTGTTGAGTTCAAAACAAGGCACTGAAAGTCAGTGAAACCTTCGCCTTTGTGGCTGCCGCTGTCTGTGGTCTTAAAAAAGTCACCAGCAAAGGATAATTCAATCAGACACCACCAGATTGGTCCCCCAGCTCCTCTGGGGACTTCTCCATGTGCCACCCGGTGCTGGCTGCTCCTCCTTTCAGGCAGCCCCTCTCCCTGGAAAGCAGATGCCCCTCGGGGCTCTGCCACATGCTTGGTCATTTCCAAGCCAGCCCGTGTGGATTCCACACATTTTCCAGAGTCTGCTCCTCGCCAACCGGGGGGGTTGGATTAATTCCAGGCAATTTATCACCCGGGCAGCACAGCAGGTGGCAAGGACCACAGCGAGACCAGTGATCAAAGAGCACCCAGTGGGTCTCCACGTGCCGGGTCTGCAGCGCTCCGACATCTCCCAGTAACACACAGCCAGTGTTCCAGCTCCCCGTGCAGGGCATCAATCATTTTCCTGTTGGTTATCATTTTCCATCATGTGTCTCTTGTGCATTTTTAATTGGTTAATTACTTTATTCATATACTAAGCACACCCTCAAGCTCCAATTATTATCAGCATAAAGTGCTCAGTTCATCCTATACATCTTTCCCGAGCCCTCTTCGGCTGTTTCCTGGCCCGCTCTTCCTCCCTGTGCAACACCCGCAGCTTCCTCAGCCGCTCCTTTGCCAGACTCCAGCCCTCCCCTCATTAGTTTATTATCTACCTGCTTATCAGCCCCACTCCCCAGCTCCTCATTAGCGCTGCTGCAATTACACGGCCGGCGTTCCTCCTTGCCGGGCTCCCGTGGCAGCAGGGCTGGGTTATTCCAGCGAACAGCTCCCCACAGCACCCCTGGGTTGCTGGGTTATTCCAGCGAACAGCTCCCCACAGCACCCCTGGGTTGCTGGGTTATTCCAGCGAACAGCTCCCCGCAGCACCCCTGGGTTGCTGGGTTATTCCAGGGAACAGCTCCCCACAGCACCCCTGGGTTGCTGGGTTATTCCAGCGAACAGCTCCCCGCAGCACCCCTGGGTTGCTGGGTTATTCCAGGGAACAGCTCCCCACAGCACCCCTGGGTTGCTGGGTTATTCCAGCGAACAGCTCCCCGCAGCACCCCTGGGTTGCTGGGTTATTCCAGGGAACAGCTCCCCACAGCACCCCTGGGTTGCTGGGTTATTCCAGCGAACAGCTCCCCGCAGCACCCCTGGGTTGCTGGGTTATTCCAGGGAACAGCTCCCCACAGCACCCCTGGGTTGCTGGGTTATTCCAGCGAACAGCTCCCCGCAGCACCCCTGGGTTGCTGGGTTATTCCAGGGAACAGCTCCCCACAGCACCCCTGGGTTGCTGGGTTATTCCAGCGAACAGCTCCCCGCAGCACCCCTGGGTTGCTGGGTTATTCCAGGGAACAGCTCCCCACAGCACCCCTGGGTTGCTGGGTTATTCCAGGGAACAGCTCCCCGCAGCACCCCTGGGTTGCTGGGTTATTCCAGGGAACAGCTCCCCGCAGCACCCCTGGGTTGCTTCCCGAGCTGATGAAGGGCAGCGCTGTTTGTTCGCTCCTCTGCCCGGGAATGTTCTGCTCTGCCGGCCCTGAAAGGCCCCGGGGAGGAAACCCAACCCTGCCCTCATCCCCCGGCACTTTGGGAAGGGGTTGGAAGTAACCGAGAGCCTTGAGCTGGAGCGAGGATGCGGAGGCCGGGATGGGGGCGAGGGAGCAACAGGGTCAGGGCAACCCCGGGGTCAGCCCAGGCTGGGGATGAGCAGATGGAGCAGCCCTGGGAGGAGGACTTGGGGGTGCTGGTGGGTGAGAACTGGACGTGCCTTGACCCCAAAATGTCCCCAGTGGGCAGCAGGGGAGGGGGGTTCTCTCCCTCTGCCCCATCAGGTCAGACCCCACCTGCAGAGCTGCCCCAGCCCTGGGCCCAGCACAGCAAGGAGCTGGAGCTGCTGCAGAGAGCCCAGAGGAGGCTCCAGGATGAGCAGAGGGATGGAGCAGCTCTGCTGGAAGGAAAGGCTGGGAGAGCTGGGATTGTTCAGCCTGGAGAAGAGGAGGAGTGCAGGAGTGGTGGCCCTGTCCCTGCTCGTGGATTTGCAAGAATGGAGCCAAACTCCCCCAGAGACCACTGAGGGAATGAACACTTCTTGGAGGGACTTTTCAGATGTTCCCCTCCTGCCACCCACCAGTTTCCCCCTTCCTAGAAATCTCCTGTTAGAGCAAGGCAAAAAAAGTCATGCAGGGCTTGTTTCCACCACCTGCAGGACACATCCCAGAGCGTTTGCCTGCTTTGCCCTCTCCCTTTTCCTGGTGCTGGCTGGGATCTCAGCCCCCCCTGCACCCAGCAGTGCCCTGCTCCTTTCCACGGCCTCGTGTCCCCAAACCAAACCCTGTGCCACAAACAGGGTCAGTGAAGGACTGGTTATAGATCCCCTGGCCTTTCCCATGGCTCTGTGATCCCGAAATACCACGGTCCCCACCCAGCTGGGAGAGCAGCTCCCACACAGGGGCATTTTGTGTATTTAAAGCACTGCCTGCTCTGCCTGTGCTGTAATTCAGTGTGCAATATTAATTATCCAGCTCCCACTGTTGCCATGACACTCCTTAAAGCCATCAAAGCCATCACAGGCACGTCCCACCTCCACCCCACCCTTCCTGCTCGCTCCTGGACTCCAGAGCCAGTCCCAGTGCCAGTGTGCCTGGGTCACCTGCCCCTCTGCACAGCAAAAAGTCCACATTTGGACTTTTGGAAGTTGTGTCTAATTCCAAAGCTGCATTCCAAGAACTGACTGACTCCAAACATGCCCATTTTTAGGTCAAATTGCAGAATTACTTTTTCCTTAGCACAACATTGCCCTATCTTTAGAAGCTAAAAGGGATGTTTAGAGTTATAAGGAGAAAGGAGGAAAGAAATGAAGGGGGGTGGTGTGCATAAACACATCCAGAGCCCTGGAAAAGACACAAATATGAGATCAAAAGAGAATGAGCCAAATTCTGAATAACCTGATGTCTGCAGCATTTACATCCCTGAGTGCCTGACACTGAAGAAACCCCACAGGCAGTGACAGAACAGAACTGGGAGCTTCCCCCTTCTACTCTGAGCACAGCCCGAATACTGCAGGGAAACCTTTTACCCCTCCAAAAACCGGCAGGAGGTCAATTGTATCTCACCTGGAATGAGGGTTAGTGCAAGAGAAGTAAGGATTTGTGCTGGGGAAAGCTTTGTCCAGAAATCCAGAAGGATTTTCCCTCTGTGGCAGCCCCAGTGGGTCCCTGCAGGGTGTGGAGCTCTCATTTGTGGGGTCTCTGGTCAGTCCCCACGAGCCCAGGGCACAGCAGCACCCTCAGGGCTTGCTTGGGCCCCAAAATGTTTCCAGTCCCCCACAGGATGAGAAGGATAGAGCAGCTCTCCCATGAGGAAAGGTTGGGAGAGTTGGGATTGGTCAGCCTGGAGAAGTTTTGGGGGACTTAACTGTGGCCTTCCAGGGCCTGAAAAGCTGCAAGAAAGATGGAGAGAGAGAATTTACAAGGGGTGGAGTGACAGGACGAGGGGGAATGGCTTCCCCCTGCCACAGAGTAAGTTTAGACTGAATATTAAGAAAAAAAATCTTCCCTGTGACTTTTTACATGGGAAGACAGTGATAGAACAAAGAGGAATGGTTTTTAAGTAAAAGAGGAGAGATTTAGGTGGGATATTGGGAAGAAATCCTTCCCTGTGAGGGTGGGGAGGCCCCGGAATGGAATTTCCAGGGAAGCTGTGGCTGCCCCATCTCTGGCAGTGTCCAAGGCCAAGTTGGATGGGGCTTGGAGCAGCCTGGGATAGTGGAAGGTGTCCCTGCCCAGGGCAGGGGGTGAAAGAACTTCTTCCTACCATCCAATCTAAATCTCTCCTCTGTTTAAAACTGTCCCCCCCTTGCTCTATCACTTCAAAAGACAAAACGTTGTCCCTGAGGTCTGAGCCTTTTCCTCATTCCCCTGAAGTTTTGCCTTTCCTGCATCCGGCCCCACGCTCCCAGCTGGGAAAAGGGAGCAGGGAGCTGCTGCTGCTGAAGGAGATGTGAGTGGATCTGTAACTTCTGCTCACGAAATGCCATTTCTGACAGTGTTCACACCTAGAGCAGCTGGCACCCTCCTGCCTGTGCCAGGGGCTGTGCTGGGAACGAGCTCCTGGCTGGGAGCAGCCCCACTCCCAACTGCTCTGTTAATGCAATTAGAGGCAGTGCCAAGTGCCAGGCAGGATTTGTCCTGATATTATTGCTGATAAAGGAGCCTCCTGTGCGAGAGGAGAGTCCATTTCCAATCCATCTGTATCTATATCGAAAAAAGCTTTCATTTTCCCCAGCGCCGCCGCAGATTCCCGGGATAAATTGCTGCCATAGCTTAGCTCCCAACTCCATTACATCCTATTCAAATCCCCTTCATTACCACGAGGAGCAATGTGACACCAAAAGCTTGTCTGGGGAATTTATGACACAGTGGAGACTCTTAGATCCACTCAACCCCATTAAAAGCGTCTCCCTTATAAAACATACACCTTGTTAGGCACCTCGGCAGCAGCCTGGCTCCAGTTCCCCGGGAGGGAGGTGTGAGGAGCACATTCCAAGGACTGAATCCCTGCTCAGAGCAGTGTCTGCCTCGCCTGGATGTGGGGAGAGCTTTGTGCAGTCACCCTTTATTCCCAGTTTGCTCCCCAAGCCAAGACAAAAGCAAAACAAAAGCAAACACACCCCGCTGGCCAAGCCCAGGCTTTTTGTCAGGTCTGTCTCTGCCACAAAGCCTGGGAAAAGGGATTTGGGGTGGGATGGATTGTTCTGTGGGAGCCGCAGTGAAACGCCGTGTTTGGTTTGTTTAAAGCCATTGAATTCAAACAAATTTACTCTCAAAATCCCCTTAAAAAAATGTGACCTGGGATTTCAACAACGTGTGCTGAGTTCCTGACCCCTTCTCCATGCCGCTCCCTGCCTGCAGATGTGTTCAGGCTTCATCTCAGGGAGGAATTTCTGTCCCCATCCCTGTTCCCTGGATGTGCTTGGAGCACCTCCTGGAGCTGGGGAAGCAGGAGAAGAGGGGAGAGAAGTGCTGGGGAAGTACCCAGCCAGGCTGCCCTGCACATTCCCACCTCTCTGCCCCCCTCCATCCCCTCTCCCCATCCCACACCCGCCCTGCAGCTCCCACAGGGTGGGCTCAGCCTCATCCCACAGCTGAGCAGCCCAGGACACATTCCCAGGACAGATGACCCTTCCCAGCTGGGAAGAGCTGGAATATCTCATCCCTAAGGAAGCTATTCTGCTTTTCTCCCACACTCTTCCCTCCTTTTCACTCCCAGCTCTCCCCCAGCTCCCGGCTGTGCCCTTCAGGAGTGCAGGTGGCAGCTCCTGCCTGCTGCGAGAGCTGCTCATTATTTGAGGTGAATCTGTTTGTGTTTTCCTCTTGTTGCCCCTGGTTCGGTCTCCTCTGGCTGTGCTGTTTGCTGTACTGGATTATGCAAATCCAAATATTGACCCAGGAAGGTCAGCAGAGCTCGCACCCACTGCTGCTGTGTCACCTCTGTGCCACTGCTGAGCCCCTGCAGGGCTGGCTTTGTCCCTGTGCTGCCCTGGGAGCCTCCAGCCAGCACCCAAGGCAGCCAAAGCAGGAGGCACAGTGCCCGTGTGTGGGGTCACACCCATCCCTGTCCTGCTGCTGCTTCCCTCCGTGGTCCTGGAGTGTGCAATGAACTCAGCAGTGCTCGGCACATCCCTGCCTCCCACTGGGACAACTCTCCTGGAAGAAGGGGAATTTGCCTGGGAACTGGGTTAACTCTGCTTTGGGATGAGCAGGTTTGTGCCAGAGGTGCCAGCGAGGCAAAGAAGGAGAGTGAAATCTTGGAAAAAAATGAACAGTGGGAAGCAGGAGACCTGTTGGGATCCCACAGACATTCCTGGGACTGGAGAACTGGATGCAGAGCTGTTCCACGCACTGGAGTGACCTGGGAGCACCTCCAGGGAATGCAGCCGCAGCCAGACCCGCTCCTGTGGCCCTCCAGGACCTGGAGGTCGGGGTGAGCCAATGACCCCGTGCAGGATTCCAGGACTGGGGATGCTGAAGGAGCTCTGGCCCCACTCATCCCCAGGGCCAGGGACTTTCACCAGCTCATTCCCATGCCAAGCCTACAATTCCTGGCAGCGTTAGGGCAGCTCTTTCCAAAAGACTTCCAATTTCAAGGGAAGACTCCAAGCGAGGAAGCATCAACAGTCTCCTCCATGGGTTGTTTATGACTAATTCTCCTCACTGCTGGAATGTGTCTCCTTTTCAGGTCGAATTTGTCTAATTTCAGCTTCCAGCCACCACATCTTGTTACACCTTTGATCGCCAGATTAAAGAGTTCTCTAGTCTCAAATAAACTCTCTTCTGCTGGGGACTCCCAGCCTTGTGCCAAGCAACAACTCAAAGTGCTTTTCATTAAGCCTTTCATTATCAAACTAGGTGTTTGAGTTGGTTTCTTTTTTAAATTTCATTAACTTTTGTACCTATTTCTTGGATTCTTTCCATGTTTTCATTAAGTGTGACCCTGGAACTGGACACTGAGCACAACCAGTGCTCGTATTAAAATGCGTGGTCCCAAATAACTGGGAAGTTCTTTTCTTTAGGAACTTGCAGTTCAGAGGGTTCCCACCTGCTCCCCTACACTTTTCTAATCCGTGTTCAGCAGTGTGTGGATATCTTTGTTCCTGCGAGTGTGGATCTTCATTTCACTGACCCAAAATTCAGGCTTCTGGAACAAATTCAGCCTCCAAGTGATTCATGCTGCCCTGGCCACATTTATCTCCCTGCTGGGCTTTGTATCCTCTTTAATTCTTATCTCTCCAGACTGTGCACTCTCCTCCAGGTCATGGATAAATACTCTTGGCTCTCCTCAGGAAGACCTGGCTCTGATCTGATGATTTGGCCTGAAAACTGCTGAGGATGGTCCTCCCAGCCCTGAGGGACAGGGAATTCCCTACATCCCAACAGCACCTTTGGACTGATGGTTCACCCACCACCAGTCCTTTCGCCTGCCAAGACATCCCACAGCTGCTGCCTGGACAAGGAACTGAGCTGTGGAGGGAATGGGAAGCAGTGTTGGAACAGATGGAATGATGGATGTGTGTGCACAAGTCCTGCTCGAGCAGGGATCTGAAGCTGTGGGCCTGGAAATTGCTCCCAGGCTCTGTGGGACAGATGCAGGTTTTAATTACAATCCAGGAAAAGGTAGAGGCTCCAAAGCAGGGCAGGAGGGGCATACAAATGAGGTCTGACGAGTTTGGCTGGAAAAGAACCAGCTCCGTGTGAGTCAGCTGTTCCTAAGGGAATGCAGAGCTGGGCACGGTGTTGTGCCCGAGGGAGGAAGAGGATGGTGAGGAGCACCAGCCCCACTGGGCACCCAGGGGCTCTGCAGCCAGGCAGGGACCTCCAAGGGCAGCTCCAGAGATGGGAAATCAGTGGAGAGTCAAATCTCTCCTTCAAAACAAGCAGGAAACCTGTGTGGTCATGGAGGGCACAGTCCTCCTGGTGTTCCAGCTTGGGACTCCTCCAGCGTGGTAATGGAAGGTGGGAGATGATTTCTCTGGAAAGTTCCTCTTCAAATACTTCTGCCAGTCCACAGCTCAGATCTTTCTGCAGGAGGAGAAATAAAATGCAACCCTGCAGAAGCATGGAAATGACCCCTGTGGGTTGTGGAGAAAGGCTCCTCTGGAAGTTCACACCAAAGTTCAAGAGGCAACAGGCACAAATGCGAGGGAAAACCATCCAAATGTGAGGAAAAGGTGCCTCCCTATGAGGCAGGTCCAGCACTAGGCCAATGGACCAAAGAAATGGAGGCACCTTCATCCTTCAAGGTCTGCATCCTTCATCCTTCGAGATGTTCATCCTTCTTCTTTTGAGATCTTCGTCCTTCAAGATCTTCGTCCTTCATTTTCGAGATCTTCATCCTTCATCCTTCGAGATGTTCATCCTTCTTCTTTTGAGATCTTCATCCTTCAAGATCTTCATCCTTCAAGACCTTCATCTTTCATACTTTGAGATCTTTATCCTTCATCCTTCAAGATCTTCATCCTTCATCCTTTGAGATCTCCATCCTCCGAAGTCCAACAGCAATGCCCTGAGTAACCTGACCTGGGCTTGAAGCCAGCCCTGCTTGGAGCAGGAAGCAGAACTGGAGACCTCCTGAGGACTCTTTACACTCTCTGATTTTGTGATTCTGCAGCAGTTGCAGGAGCAGTTTTTCCAGCAGTTTTGGAGCAGTGGCACTGTGCAGGCCAATAGATGGGGTGCAAACTGGATTCCCACACTTTGTTCCAGATATTCACTACTTATTCCATCAGGAATATTCAGATCCTGTGCCTCTGCAGCAAATAGACTGAATGATGGACTCCAAACCATCCTGACTCCACTTGCTTCCCCAGTCCCTCCAAACTGGGCACTCTGGAGCACTCGACAGTTTTTAAACTCATTTAAAAATGCAAACTTGAGGCAGTAATTTTGTATTTCCAGATGAAAACATTTTAACATCTACATTTTTTATTTTTTTTTTCAGCTCAATCTTTTTGCCACTCCAGAACTCCCAGCTAAAGGTTACTGGGTCACCTCAGCATTACCCAGAAGGGCTGGAGCAGCTCGGCTCCCCTCAGGAAGTACAGGAAGGAGTCTTGTAACAAAAAACTAAAGCCCCAGAAGCTGAAGATTTTCCTGGAATGGCTGCTGGTGCTGAAAGTTAATTTGTCATTGTTCTACTTCAGCGTCTCCATCCCTTTAGGTGAAAATGAGCATTTCAAGGCAACCCCCCAGACAAAGCTTGTTCCCAATTCTGAAATGTTCCTGCTATGTAAAGATTAAAACAATAACATTTTAAGCCTGTGAGCTTCAAATGTGAAGCAGTGGTGGGGGAGGCTCGGCAGCAGCGCCGGAAACCCTGCTAATGATGTCAGTAAATTGTATCAGAAGGATTCTCTCATTTTGGAAAGAGAGATGGAATAGCTGGGGCTATTCTCACCGGCACTAAACTCATTACTTTGTTTACATTGCACCTTCCTGCTCCACACTGGAAATCTTACCTTGCCTGTGATATTTCCAGGCAGAGAGAGAAGGGAGAAGTCAAGGATTTGTGGTAAGATTTGATCCCTGCCATGGTTTGTGTGGGGTTTTTCACATGGTGATGGTTGGGAACATCCTGGTTGCAGAGAAGGATTGGTGTGGTGTCCAGTGCTGGGTGACAGAGCTGGGGGTGATGGGGGAGGCCTGGGGACAAAGGCTGATGGACAAAAGCAAGGAAAGGCATATTTTGGGTGTGTGATGGTCATGGGGAGAAAAGTCATAGGACACTAAGGTTGGAAAAGAGTTCCAAGGCCATAGAGTCCAAACTGTGTCCCATCCCCACCTCGTCCCCAGCCCAGAGCACTGAGTGCCACCTCCAGGCCTTCCCTGGACACCTCCAGGGATGGGGCCTCCAAATCTCCCTGGGCAGCCCCTGCCAAGGCCTGAGCACCCTTTCCATGGAGAAATTCCTGCTGCTGTCCAAGCTGAGCCTCCCCTGGCCCAGCCTGAGGCCGTTCCCTCTGCTCCTGTCGCTGTTCCCTGGGAGCAGAGCCCGACCCCCCTGGCTGCCCCTCCTGGCAGGAGCTGTGCAGAGCCAGCAGGGCCCCCTGAGCCTCCTTTGCTCCAGGCTGAGCCCCCCCAGCTCCCTCAGCCCCTTCCCCAGCTCTGCTGCCCAGGAGATGCCAAGGGCTGGGTGACAGTGAGGTGCCCGCAGGAGGTGATGGTCTGGCACCAGCTCTGCAGGAATCTGCTGGAGCATCACCCCACCAAGGTCACCTGAGGACTGAGATGAGGCTCCAGGTGGCCTCAGGGACAGGGAGAGCTCTGGATCTTCAGGGCCAGACTGTGCTGAGCCCTGGCTGGGGAACAATACAATGCTGTGCCTCATCCCAGCCTTGGGGACACCAGCCAGGACAGCTCAGAGGCAGGCAGGGAGCTCTCCCTGCACTTCAGCACCTGGAATCCTTATCTCCTTCCCCCAGCCTTGGGCTTGGTGCTCTCCCAGCACATCACCCACTCCCATGTCTCATCCTGCTGGGAGCTGCCTGTGCAGGCAGGAGTTCACCTCCAGCAGGACTCTCCCTCCCAGGAGCTGGCTCTGTCACACTGCATTTCTGCCACTCTTTTGTTCAAACCTGGACACCTGGGCAGGAATTTGGTGGCTTTCCAGCACCTGGAAATAATTCTTGTGGCTCCTGCAGGTGGTCAGAGGAGGTGGGAGCTCAGACCTGAGGACACTGCAGGGGATGAGCGTCACCCAAAGGCAATTTCCCACCCTGGATAAAGCTCTGGTCGGGGTGTGGCTCACAAAACCTGCAGGAAAGGAGCTCTGGGGTGGACCCAGGTGCCAGGTCCTCCAAGTTACCACTCTGGGAAGCTCAGCCTGTCTCACCAGGGGAGTGGAGCAAGGGATTGGAGGAACTCTGACCATCACATCAGGGGGAAGTTGATTCCTCTGCCCAAGCAGTGTCCTCTGGGTGAGCCCAGGAGCCCTGGGCCTCTCTACACCAGACAACAAAGAACCTGCTGCCGTCATCAAACAAACCCCTGGGCTCTGGGGCTGCCTGGGGTGCAGTTTTTTACGGATGTGTGCAGTCACTGGGGGGCTCTCCTCCTGCTGGGGCCTCCCAGTGCTCCCAGCTCCAGTGACCCAGTCCTGCTCCGTGACTCCCTTTCTGCAATGGCTCAGGAGGGCCAGCCTGCTCCCAGGGAAGGGAAGGATGTTCCCTGGCCTCTGTGACACCAGCAGGAGAAGACACTCCAACCTTTTCTCCCACTGCCTGTCAGAGGGGGAATGCTGCTCGGGCTGCCTCAAGGAGGATGCGAGACTGAACAACACTGGAAGGAGGGGAAGGGGATGTACTGAGTGACCTGGGTGAGCTGGAGAGGTTCTTCCTCCATCCCACTGGCACCTCCTGGTCCTGGAGAAGCTCCTCTTGGACAGTGTGTGGCTGCAGCTGCTGCTGCGAGCCCCCCACACTGAAGAATTCAACATTTCCACATTTCCCTTTGGCCTCCATGCCAGGCTTTCCTCGGGGTCGTGCTTGGGAGGGAAGATTTGCTCCCAGCCTCTGGCAGGGCCATATAACACAATCAGCCTGCAAGGTTCCTTACTCATCTCATTATACACCCAGAAACCCCAGGCAGGCAAAGATAAAACAAAATAAGAGAAAACTTATTGCATCTTTTAAATGTGAATAAATTATCTCCAGGTGAAATGTATCACTGCTGTTACAGAGCTCGCTGTGCTGTGGGGTCAAGGGCCAGCCTGGGGCTGGCAGCTGAAGCACCCAGGGCTGTGTTCAGGGGCACTGTGACCCACGGGGGTGGGAAGATCCCTGTGCTGGTACCAGTGGGGTCAAGGACCAGCCTGGGGCTGGAGCTAAAGCACCCAGAGCTGTGTGCAGGGGAGCAGTGTGACCCACGGGGGTGGTGGCACGTGGCCATGGCAGATGGGTGACGTTTGCTCGGGCTGCAGGGGTGTCTGTGCCTCAGTTTCCCGACAGCTGGCTGGGATGGCAGCTCCTGCTCCCAGGGCAGCAGTTAACGGGATCGTGTTTGTACGAGGAGCTGAACACCACTGTCTCTACAACGTGTAAGTGCTGAGTGCTATTAACAACCAACAGCAGCTCCCCTTCCTGCCTTTGCCTCGGGCCATTCCAGCCCAGTGAAGCATCACCCTCAGCACTACCTGGCTGTGCAGGCCTGCACGGAGCCAGCAAACCTCAGGATGTGCTGGAAACCTGGAGCTGGGAGTCCAGAAGGAAGTGCCTGGCTTTATCCAGGCTGATGGTGCAGGAGCTCGGGCTGCCTGGGAGCTGGGAGAGACACCCGAGGGTGAAGGAAGCATCCCATCAGGAAGGTGGGACAGGCAGGGCTGGAATGTGGAGACACCCGAGGGTGAAGGAAGCATCCCACCACAAAGGTGGGACAGGCAGGGCTGGAATGTGCAGCCCCCAGGCCTGGCTGTTTCAGGGAGGACGTGGACAACGCTGTTTTTGTTGTCTGTGCACCCTGCAGACACCTCTGCCCCAAAGCTGGTGCTGTGCCCAAGGCAGTGCCAGACCACCAGTCCGGAGCTGGGCTGTGCCTGCCCTGAGTGCTGCTTAGCACCCATCCCTGTGTCCCTGCTCACCCTCATCACCAGTCCCATCCCCAGCCTTCCTGCCGGCGCTGCATCCTGCCTGGAGACAGATGATGTTCTGGGCAGCAATGGCAAAGTTTATTAAGTTGGGGTGGGAAGCTCTGGCAGGCTGGGTTCACAATTAGGCTCCCAAAGGCAAGATCATAAAGCATCCAGACACTTGGGATACGGGGCTGATTACCAGCATCCTTCATCATTAAATATTAACACCAAGGCTGCTTAAAGGCCAGTGAAAGAATTATAGAATTTAATACCTATCACGCTCTATCAATAGGCCGGGAGAAATATGGGCCTTTCGCCTGTGTTTTTTTTTTAATGCTTCAGTGTAAACTGGAAGTCTGGCAAAATTAAACAGCACAATTCTTGGTTGGGAGCCACTGGGAATTGCAAACAGGGAGCACCAGGGATCAGCCGTGTTTGATATGCTGGGGGAGCGAGCTCATTAAAACACAGGCGCTGGGACCAGAAGGAGAGGAAATTAAAGCATAATTTAAGAAAAGAATTCTATCTACAGAGCGTGGCTGCAGCCCCCAGCGCTCCCCGGCGTGCCTGGCTGCTCCCAGTGACCCCAGTCAGCTCCACACTGGTGGGCTGGGCTAAGGAGGCTCTGCACCCACCCCTGCAAACCCTGGACTGTGCTGAGACAGAGACATCCATGAAATCCTCCCTGCTGGCCACATTCCCCTTTTACATCCATGCACGTGGGGCGTGACGGCAAGGACACCTCTGGGGATCCCCACGGCTGCTCACGGATTCTATGTGGAGCAGAAAGCTGGGAAAATCCTGGAAATCCCATAAAGAGTCGATGCTTGTGACAGGCTCTTTGTTTTTGCTTCCTTATCTTGCATTGTTTGGCTCAGTTGTGGTAGGAAAAGAGTGTCTGGGTCGTGTGGCCCTTGTGGGATGGGACACAGAACCCATGATGGAAACTTTGGAGGGGACAGGCTGCTGGGACTGTCCCCAAAGCTGCAAACCCCCCATCCCAGAGCTCCAAACCCATCATCCCAGAGCTCCAAACTCCATCCCAGAGCTCCAAACCCCATCCCAGA
>VZRZ01006131.1:300833-314365 GCA_013398175.1 Climacteris rufus
CCAGAGCTCCAAACCCCCATCCCAGACCTCCAAACCCCCATCCAGAGCTCCAAACCCATCATCCCAGAGCTCCAAACCCCTATCCCACAGCTCCAAACTCCCATCCCAGAATTCCAAACACACTCACCAACCCCAGAGCTGCAAATCCACCATCCCAGAGCTCTAAACCCCCATCCAGAGCTCCAAACCCATCACCCCAGAGCTCCAAACCCCCATCCCAGACCTCCAAACCCATCATCCCAGTGTTCCAAACCCCCATCCCAGAGCTCCAAGCCCACCAACCCCAGAGCTGCAGAGCTCCCATGGCAGGACCACCCTGGCCATCCACTGAGGGGAACTTCCCACCACATGGAGACAGCTCAGCACATCCCAAACACCTTGGAAAACCTCACTGGGTGTTAAATATGTGTTGGCTTAAAACCATCCCTGCCTTGCTCCCAGGCAGCTCATCCATCATCCCCTCACAAACTGCTCCTGACGGAGCGCTCCGGGAGGAGGCTGAAGGGATGTGCTGGTGCAGGGACATGTTCTGCATGGAAAAACAGGGAGTCACGGGGATCCCCTGAGCCAGGCTGGCCCAGGGCTGTCCTGCAGGAGTTTCCTGGGATGGTGCTTCCCCAGGCTCACCCTTCCTGCTGCACACAGTGAGGGGCTGGTGCTGCTGGTCCTGTCATGGTCATTGAGTGCCTGGGGTGCTTTCCTATCCTTCTGTTATCAATCACAGGGTACACAAGGCTTGTCCTGCTGCCAGCACGGGCACAGCCAGGTCCCCAGCCAGGCTGGGAGCTCTCCTGCCCTCAGCTTTTCTCCACCCACCCCTCTGATGGCTCCACAAACATCTCACATGGCCAACTCAATCTGCAAAGTGAAATTGGAGCTGGGTCATGTTTTATCTGTGAGCCAGCACCTCCCTCAGGCTGCCCTGGTGTCACAGTCTGGATTTTCCCTGTGGAAAGATAATCCTGGCTCTGTATTTCCCTGGGTGGGGTCACTGTCATGCTGATGGGACTGGGAGAGCTGTTTTGGCATCCCTGTGGTGGGACCCTCCCTCCAGCTCAGAGGTGGGATGTGCCCTGCTAAAGGCTCTCTCCTGGCCCATTCCTCCCTTTCCATATGGATAAAGATCATAGAATCACAAAATCCCAGGATCACTGAGGTTGGAAAAGCCCTCCAAGGCCATCGAGCCCAAGCTGTGCCCCATCCCCACCTTGTCCCCAGTCCAGAGCACTGAGTGCCACCTCCAGGCCTTCCCTGGGCACCTCCAGGGATGGGGACTCCAAGTCTCCCTGGGCAGCCCCTGCCAAGGCCTGAGCACCCTTTCCATGGAGAAATTCCTGCTGCTGTCCAAGCTGAACCTCTCCTGGCAAACTTTGTACCACCAGGCATCACCTATCCTCCCACAGGCAGCACAAACCTGGCCTAAATCCATCCTGTCTTATGGATGTCTCCACATCCCACACACATGGTGACATGTCTCTGTGTGTCCAGAGCTGTTTTAAATCCACAGACCTGTGTCCTGGGCAGAAGGGACTGAAATATGACTCAAAAAGTGTAAAATTGCTCCTCTTGCAAAGGACAGTCAGTGGCATGGTTGGAGCTGTGAGTGTCCAGCTGTTTCTGGGATCTCTCTGCTCTCTGCTGGGGAGGGCCCTGGTTTGGTCCCTCACTGCCCAAGTGCCAAGTCTGACCCTCTGACACAAACCAGAGCAGCTCAGTGAACCCCTGAGCATGGCCAGCCTGGGATTTTCCATGCTTTTCCATGCTTTTCCACACTTTCTGCACGCACACAACTGGAAATAAGAGCACTTGAGCTGTCCAAGCCCGGGGGTGATGGAGACAGGAGCTGAGCCACCCGCGTGGGATGCAGAGCCTGGAAAAGGGGTTGCACAGAGGGCGTTGGTGTGGAAAAGTGCAGGAATCCGCAGGCAGGTCTCCTTTATTCCTGCAGAAACCTCTCCCCTGCCCTCCTTTTCACGCCACTGCTGTCACCTCCGTTTTTCCCTCTCTCCTCTTGCCTCTTTGCCCCCGGCGCTCGGTGGCACCGCTGCCCTGCGCCCGCCCTGTGCCGCTGCTGCCGCAGCCCCCCGGGGCTCCCGCTGCCCATCCCATCCCAAATCAGGGAACAAACCGGTTGCAGAGTCAGAAAGGCAAATCCAGACGTGCCTGGCTCTGGGGAGCCTGATTGAAATAACTAATTAGGTTCTCACAGCCGTTCGCTGTGCAGGAAGAGGAGCGGATCCCACTCCATATTTCCTAATGAATCCCGCTCAATGTTTCCTAATGATTTGTTTAAGGGAGTTTGCGGCGTCTCCAGGCTGCACAGCCGATGCAGCCCAGCCCAGATGCTGGGGGAAGCTTTGGATTCTCTCCCAAATTTACCTTTCCCTGCTGACACGGAGGCGTTTTAACGCTTCCCGTCATGGCAGCGCCAATTCCATCTCCCGGTGCCACCCCAAACAATCCCCTTTTCCCTGTTTGTGCTGTTTAGATGCACACAGATGGTTATCAGTTTTTCCTTCTCTACTGAGATCCTCTGAGGGAATTCCAGTAAGTGAGATCTCCTCTCCCCCAGCCCACCACAAACCGGGGCTGGAACTCTGCATTCACATCCCGCATCCCAGAGCTGCATTCCCAGGGCCCATGAGAGCTCTGATCCCACAAATACAGAGAGGTCCAAACATCTCTCCAGCTGCACAAAGGCCTCCTGAGCTCAGGGGGCACTGCCTGTAAATAACAGCGTTCCTGGGTAGCAGTCTGAGGCATATTTGGATTAAATCATCCCCTTTAATTGTTATTTTCAAAGACATGGTGATTTTTCTTTTTATATTGTGTATTTTGTTTCTTCTTGCTCCATTATCTCTTAGCTGGGTGGAGAGAGAGAGTTTTTCTCTCTGGCTGTTATTTTACAGTGGCTAAGGTCATCCTAACTTATGAGAGTTGCTAAAATCATGTTTCTTTCTCCATATCCATTTTAATACCCACACTTGACTTTTCCCAGTGTTTTATTCTCCTCCACTGCACGTCTCTTTCCCCGGGGAATTGCCAACATGGCAATAAATCACTGCTAATTCTCTTCCCTGCTCCTCACACCTCTTCTTTAAGCAAACTTAATTTTTCACACGTTCATTTCTATCCTGTTTATGAAGAACGCTTTGTTTTTTAAAGCATTTGGGCTTTTTCCTAGCCACACCATTTTTCCCACTTTGAATGAAGCATCCCAAGGACTTTGAGCTGACATTGCTTTCACCCCCCTCCCTGCTCTATTGCAATGGTTTTCTTTGAGCTGCTTTTACAAAATATCCCTTTTTTTTTGTCCTGCACACCTCTGGCTGCACCAATACCTTCCACAGCTCCTTCGCCTGCTGTTCTTTTCCTACAAGGCTTAAGAAATTCCAAATCACCTCCTGCTATTCCATTTTGAGTGGAAGTTTTGTCATCCCGGGCTCCTTGAGTGCCAGCACTGCAGTCCCACTGTCTGGACCTTTTCTTCCTGCATCTCTCACTCGCTGCAGGTCTGTCTGCTGTGACTCAATTACGGGGCTTTTTAAGATTCCCCTGGGAGCTGTGGCTCTCATGGATTTTAGCATCCCGCCCAGGACAACATTCCCATTAGGATTATTACTTCTACTACTCTGATTAATTTACTACAGGCAGAATGAGTGGCTCCACATCTCTGGCACATCCCTGCTCTGAGCTGTTTATTCCAAGGTATCCAATGCAGGCAATAACTGCACACAGAGAGGCTGTGCCTGGATGCTGGAACTCCAGGGAAAGTTCAGATTGGATATTAAGAAAAATTCCTTCACTGGAATAATGCTTAAGCATTGGAATGTGCTGCCCAGGGCAGTGGTGGAGTCACTATCCCGGGAAATGTTGGCCAAAAAATGAGAAGATATTTAGTGGGCATGTCAAAATTTGGACTTGGTGATCTTGGAGGGCTTTGCCAACCTTAGTGATTCTGTGATTAGGAAGAGCATTCCCAGCAGGTCGGGGAGTGACCCTGCCCCTCTGTCCAGCCCTGGGAGCGCCTCTGGGTGCTGTGTCCATCCCTCTGGGTGCTGTGTCCATCCCTCTGGGTGCTGTGTCCATCCCTCTGGGTGCTGTGTCCAGCTCTCTGGGTGCTGTGTCCAGCTCTGGCCCCTCAGCACAGCAGGGACCTGGAGCTCCTGCAGCGGGGCCAGCGGAGGCTGCGCAGATGATTCAGGGCCTGGAGCCTCTCCCTGCCCAGGAAAGGCTGAGGGAGCTGGGGCTGCTCAGCTCCAGAGGAGCCCCAGCTGAGAGGGGCCCTCAGCCCTGGCTGTCCCTGTGTGCAGGGAGGGCTCAGAGCAGGGCCCGGGCTCTGCTCCGGGGGGCCCAGCAATGGCCCCAGAGGAACGGGCAGGAACTGATGCCCAGGGAGCTCCCCCTGCACAGGAGGCAGAACTTCTGCCCTGGGCAGTGCCCCAGCCCTGCCCAGATTGTCCAGAGGGGCTGTGCAGGCTCCTCCCTGGGGCTGTTGCAGAGCTGTGTGGGCACACTGCTGTGCCCTGTGCTCTGGGATGGCCCTGCTGGAGCAGGGAGGGGGCACCAGATGAGCCCCTGGGGGCCCTTCCAGCCTGAACCTCCCCAGATGGCTCTCAGGGAATGAAGGAATTCCTGATGCTTCCAGATGAATTCTTCTGTCTCCAGCACTGGCAGCTCCTCCTGCCCCAGTGATGCTCTGGGCAGCACTTGGGTGCCTTAAAACATTCAGCCACCGCAAATTGTTCTGTTGTGGTTAAGACACCCAAGGAAAGGCTCCAGTGGGATAATTTGAGAGCAGTGGAGCAAGGTAGACAAGTACTGGCTCGAGACTCTCCCAAAAATCAGCAGCAGAAATTGGGGGAAATCCTGCTCTGAACAATCTGGTGCTGCCGTATCTCCCAGCAACATTCCCCAAAAAGGGGGAGGCAAGGTGAAGAGATGGCAAAGGAGAAATCCCAGAAAGGGCCCTTCCATTTCTACAAGGGAAAAATAAATATATGCAGTCAAAGATTAAATGCCAGCTTGAAGAGGCATTCAGACACACTTCAAGGAACAGCTCCAATATATAAAACAAGAAAAGAACATTTCTGAGAACTTCAATTAAGTACAAGGTAACTTGGAATCCTTCCCATCCGTTCCTTAAATTTTCCAGACTATCTTTTCTCCTTTAATTTACACACGGCTCTCAGAAAGGCTTTGCTACATCAAAGATACTTTTTGTCTCCTTTGTTCAAATGGATAAATTTGCCTACAAAAATTAGAAATATCATCAACAGTGAAAAATAATTTATTTGTAAAAGGAACTAACTTTTGTTTGAACTAGAGCTGGGAATTGAGATAATGTCTATGAATATGTGGAATGAATAGATGGAAGTATCTGCATTTATGGAAATACATGAATTCTCCTTTGCTGATAGAAAATTACAGTCAGGGCCCATTGCAAGCCAAATTAATATTCAACATAATCTCGTTCCCACACAGGAACCCAAAGAGACAATTGATCTTGTTTGCACTGAAATCAATGGGAAAAACTCCCGGAGTAGGGCTTTCAAGGAGGAGCTGAGCCAGCGTGACACCTGAGCTGATGCACATCCACACCTTCCCAGCCTCCCAAAAGCTTTGGAACTTCTCAGGATGGATTTGAATTCACGATCCCACGCCAGGTCTTGCTTTTTCTGCTCTGAGTCAGACACAGAAAGCTCCGTGGGAGCAGCAGGAATGATGCTGGCTACCCCGAGGTCACCTTTCGAGCTGGCCTTCAATCCCCCTCTCAGGGAAGATGTTTTTCGTCATCAAGGCTGCCAAGAGAGGCTCAGCCCTGGCAGGGGCAATATTAGCACTATCAGACATGATTTTTTTTTTCTCTCTTTCAAATGTATTGATTTTTTATCTGTTTGATTCCAAGGAGGAGCTGTGGCCCCTATTTACATTCCGAGGCTGCCTCGGGAGTTGCAATAACTCGGAGCTCTGGATGTTCAGCTGGAGCTGAGCCGGTCCTGCCAGCTCGATGTCACCAGCATCTGCTGAGGACAGAGGGAATGTGGCATCTCACAGCCTTCTGGGACAGCTGGGTGCCTCAGCCCAGGAGTCAGTGTCCCTGGGCATGGATTGGGAATGATCCTTCCCCCCCACCAGGGCTGCTCCTGCTGATTTATTAATGGAGCACTTAAAACCCAACCAGCGTGGGAGAGACCCTAAGCCAGCTCCACACAACACAGCCATGCTAAAGGCAGGCAGCTCATTCCCCCTGGAATCTGAGCAATCTCCACAGCTCCCAGCAGATCCCAAACTGTGTAACCCAGAGGAACAAAGCTGGACAAAAACGCCACAGTTCCACTTCGGCCTGGTGGAGAGCTCCACTCGCCTGGGAGGCACTGAGCAGAGCAGGGCTCCTCTGGCTTGGGCACTGATGGGGACAAATCAGTTTGGGAACTGCTTGCAGTGACCCAGAATCAGCAACCAGACAATGACAGCACTGCAAGCTCCCTGCAGCCCCTCATCCTGCCTGTTCCTGAGCCTCTCATCCCGGCTGGATTTGTGAGGGAAGAGCTGCTGCCAGCACAGCTTTCTCCCCATGGCTGAGGGGCTCGGGGTGGGGGCAGGAATCTCAATAAGGATACAACAAAGTAGAGCAGCAGCAGGAAAATGTAGGGTTTGATGTGCCAGATTCAGGGACAATCAGGGAAAAATGGGCTGGGATAAGGCACTGAAATAACAGCGGCTTCTTGAGTAGGTTTAGGTTGGATTTTGGGAAAAAATTGTTCCCTGTGAGGGTAGGGAGGCCCTGGCACAGGTTCCCAGAGAAGCTGTGGCTGCCCCATCCCTGGAAGTGTCCCAGGCCAGGCTGGATGGGGCTTGGAGCAGCCTGGGACAGTGGAAGGTGTCCCTGCCCATGGCAGGGGTGGAATGAGATGAGCTTTAAGGTCTCTTCCCACCCAAACCATTCTGGGATTCTGTGATTGTTCATGGTTTGGCCACAGCTCTCTGAGCCTGACTGGTTTTGGGACCTTCTTGCTGGAGCAGGAGAAAGTTTGGAAACACCAAAGGGATGTGGCTCCTGCCTGATTATCCAGTGGTGCTGGAAGGGTGGATGGAAGCACATGAGAAGCTGTAGGTGAGCCTTGGGGCCATCCCAGTAAAGAGGGATAACTCCAGGGAAGGTATCCAAGCCTGAAAAAAAAAAAAAGAGAGGCGGGTGGGGGAACATGAGCTCAAAGAAAAGGAAGAGATCAGGAGCTTGGAACAGGCAGCAGAGGGGAAGCAGATCTGGAGTGAGAGTGGGGAGCTCCACCGGTCACTACTGATGTCACTTTAACTCAGCATTACTTAGGGAGTGGTGGCTTTGGAAAAAACCACAAGTAATTAACCTTGGTCAGTTAATGGGGCTGCTCAGCTGGGAGCTGGGGGTTTGCTGGCAGGGATGATGTAAGGGGGATAGCAACCAGCACGGACAGGAGTGGCTGAAAAAAGCTGGAAAATGTTATAATGGTGATGTGAAAGGAGGTTGGGGTGGGTAAATAGTGAGGGAGGAGTGGCCAGGGAGGGGGCACTGAGGCTCTCCAGGGTGATGGAGATGTGACAGGGACATGTGAAAGGGACATTCAGGAGGTGCCACTCCTGCCCAGAGCTGCTCCACCACTGCCGGTCCTGGACCAGGCCATCCCAGGCTGCTCCAAGGGTGGTCACAGTGGCCTCAGGTGTCCCCTGCAGGAGCTCAGGACAGGGGCAGCTGCAAGAGCAGTCCAGAGCTTTCCACCTTGAACCAAAACCTCCAAAGTCTGGCTCAAGGAGTGTTTCAGGTGTGCCTGGGGTGCAGGAGAAGCCAGCCCAGGGTGGGTGCAGTGAGCTCTGGGAATGTGCAGAATTCCTGGGAACACTGAGCAGCCCAGAGGGGAAGGAGCATCCAGTGACCCTCCCATCAGCCAGGCCACCAGTCCAGAGCAGTGTCCCAGCCCAGGGGCCTGTGACACCGAACAAGGACTGCTGAGGGGGAGAGGACACAGGGACATAAACAGAGTTATGACAACCACAGGAGGACCCATGGTCTGGCCCACCACGACCATCTTCATCCAACGCTGTTGGGAGCATGGGGAAAACACAAAATCATTTGGGTTGGTAAAGAAATCTAAATTCATCAAGTCCCAGCCATTAATTAATGAATGACCTAACTGCAGCCTTTCAGTACCTGAAGGGAGCTGACAAAGAAGATGGAGAGAGACAATTTACAAGGGCCTGGAGTGACAGAACAAGGGGAAATGGCTTCAAATTGAAAAAGAGGAGATTTAGATTAAATATTAGGAAGGAAATTTTCCCCGTGAGGGTACGGAAGCCTTGGCACAGGGTGCCCAGAGAAGCTGTGGCTGCCCCTGGATCCCTGGAAGTGTCCAAGGCCAGGCTGGACGGGGCTTGGAGCAGCCTGGGACAGTGGAAGGTGTCCCTGCCAGGGCAGGGGTGGCACTGGATGAGCTTTAAGGTCCCTTCCAATTCAGACCATTCCATGACTCTGTGATTCCCCCAGCACTGCCAAGCCCAGCACTAACCCGTGTCCCCCATTGCCACACCTTTCAAACACCTCCAGGGATGGTGACACTTCCTGTGCCCTGGGCACCCTGTTCCAATGCCTGCCCACGTTTTCCTTGAAGGTTTTTTTCCCAATATCCCATCTGAATGTCTCTCTGCTGCAGCCTGAGACACATGACCAGGTCCCTGTCACCTGAGCCATGGACTTGTCTTGCTGAGGACAAAGGGTCAGGTTTGGGGCAGGTGGTGCCAGTTCAGGTGTCAAAGCCCTTCCCTTCCAGCTCTTCCCAAGCAGAGATGGGGAGTGGGGCCTTTAAGCTGCCCAGAGGGAATCCTGTCCTTGCCCTTCCTGCATCCTGACCTGCCCAGGTGGATGTGACACTGCCTGCTGCAATTACCTTGCATTTCCCAAAATTCCATTCAAAATCTCCCACAAAAGGCACTTGCAGGCACTGCAGTGTTATGGGGTACAAGAGGAAGCCCCTCCACGGATTTAAAAATGGTTAAAAGCATGACACTGAGGAAAGGAGAGCAGTGCAGGAACTGTGAACTGCCCTGGAATTGACGGGAGCCCAGATAGGTGTGGGTACGTCAGGAAGAGTCAACACAGCTTCTGCAGGGGAGTCACACCTCATAAATCTGTGACACTTCTTTGAAGGTGGCAACACTGGTCCAGGAAAGGATTAGCTGGCTGCCATAGTCAAACTGCATTTCCCAAAAATTCCATTCAAAGGCTCCCACAAAAGGCACTTGCAGACACTGGGATTTTAAGGAGTACAAGAGGAAGCCCCTCCATGGATTCAAGAGTGGTTAAAAACACGGCACTGAGGGAAGGATAGCTGATTTCTGCTGGTGTTGGCCCCAAACCAGCCACGGGGGCCCTTGGAGGCCTGTCCTGGGCTCCGGAGTGTGGAACACTCATCAATGATCTGGAAAAGTGGTGAATAATGAAGTGACAGTGTTTGCCTATGCGACAAAATTATTCAGGATCATGAAATCCAACAGTGACAGTGAAAAGCTCTGGAGGATCTCCTGAGAGTGAGTTCCTGACAATAAAACAGGAGGTGAAATTCAGTGTAAATACATGGAAGGTAATGGCAGGGAAGGTGACAAAAATCCAGAGTGGGAACCAAGTTTAAACAGACAATGATGAGCTCTGAATGAGCTCCCACTGCTCATCCCAGAGTTCATAGAGCCCTGGGAAGCTGCCCTGGGAATGCTGCTCAGGCATGTGCCTGGCCACAAAGCCAGGAGGACGTTTGGCATCACTTGGGACACAGAGAACAGGGCAGGAATTGTCCCCAGAGCCAGCAGGGACAACCATGGTCCATCTGTGTTTTGAATCCAGACCGTGTGGCTGATCCTGCATCTCATAAAGGACACAGCAGGAAAAGTGAAAAGCAAATGAACAGGATGAGCCAGGGAGGTTCCTGATGCTGAGGGGCTGAGCAGACAGGTTATCCAGCTTGGATGGGCCATGGAATTCTGTCCCTGGTGTTTTGGAGAAAGAAAATGGGAGTTAGTGACTCCCCCTTTCCGGCATTGCAATGAGGAATCAAAGCACAGGGAAGCAGATTTAATGTGATGAAACAGAACCCTTTAACACCTTCCAGAGCCTAAAGGGGCTCCAAGAGAGCTGGAGAGGGACTTTGGACAAGGATGGAGTGCCAGGACAAGGGGAAATGGCTTCCCAGTGCCAGAGGGCAGGGATGGATGGGATATTGGGAAGGAATTGTTCCCTGGGAGGGTGGGGAGGCCCTGGCACAGGGTGCCCACAGAAGCTGTGGCTGCCCCTGGATCCCTGGCAGTGCCCAAGGCCGGGTTGGACGGGGCTTGGGGCAGCCTGGGACAGTGGAAGATGTCCCTGCCCATGGCAGGGGGTGGCACTGGATGATCCTTAATGTCTCTTCCAACCCAAACCATTGTACAAAGCCACTTTCTGGTCATTTTGCCTAAAGTGCAGCATCTTCAGACCCAGAAAGAGCATCTCAAATGCTCTCCTGCATCTGCCACCCCAAGCAAAGCAGAAATGCTGCACCAAAGTGCATTTCCACCCTCATCCCACGTGGGAGAGGCAGCTGAGGAGCACAGCAAAGGAAACCTTTACTTTTCTCCTGCGTGTGAGGCAAAGAGGAAAAAATTAATATTTTTTTTATATATAAAGGCCAGAATTGTTCAAACACAGACGTGCTACAGGAGACGAAAACTCAGAGGAACAGATGAAAGCAGGAGCTGCAGAACAGTGAAATGAGGCACAATGAGAGGCCACCTTTGCTGCCCCATCTCTGGGGGGTCCTGCTGCCAATCCTGCTGAATTCCAAAGGGCTCGTTTCTTTTTGGGATGCCAAGGTACCACTCCTCTCCCCTATGCCTTGCTCTCCAGTAGACACTGTTAGCTTCCTTCCTTTCATCTTTATTTTTATTTTCCAGAGAGACACAATTAGAAATGATCCATCAGAGGGAAGTACCTAAACCTCACGTTGTGTCGAGGAGCCTGCTCCAAGAAGAAAGAAGATTTCGTGTGAAGGCAGCGCTCACCAGCGAGGTTCCACATCAAAAGGATGCTTTGCATGGACTAAAGAGAGGGATTCGTTTTCCAGCCGGGCCCAGATTCGCACTGACACCGGGAAGACTTTCAGACGGCCACACTTTGTTTACTTAAAAGCTTGAAGGAAGGGGAAATGTCACAAGTGCTCATGTAGAGCTGCATGTGCTCCAGTTGGACACCTCCAGCACGGCTGTTTGTACAAGCAAAAGCCTCCCCATGGGCCAGGGAGTGCTGCACAAATCATCTGCCCAATCATTTAAGGCAATGAATAATTCATGGCAAGGCAAATGTGTTCACAAGCAATTCCTGGGAAGGGCTGGGAGCTGTTCAAGGGATGGATGTGCTGCTGCTGTGAACCTGAACGTGCTTTCCTTGGCTCCTTGGAGCTCCAGCCCTCCACACATCCCTGCTTGTCACCCACCCCGAGCTCTTTGTCCACTCCTTCTCCCAGCTGATGGAACCCCAGTGCCACCCCCAAGTGCAAATTCCATGGTATACCTGAATGACTTCATGGGAGTCATTTCATTTCTTTGTTCTTTATTTCTCCTTTCCTCAGGCTGACAGAGGAGGTGCAGGACTGGTTTGCTGGATCTGCACAGCTCACACAGATGTAGCTCCATCCCTCCAAACATCCCTGCTTGTCCCCCATCCCGAGCTCTTTGTGCACTCCCTGTCTCAACAGGTGGAAACCCAATGTCCCTCTCAAGCCCTAATTCCTGTAACAGCCAAAATTACTTCATGGCAGTAATTTCATTTAATCTTTCATTGTTTCCCCTTTCTCCAGGCTGACAGTGGAGGTGCAGGGCTGGTTTGCACAGCTCACCCAGATGTGTCTGTCCCTCTCCAGTGCATGTCCACGCTCTGCTCTGTGGTTTCCCCATTTCTCCAGCTGTGAAATGGGGAAAAAGACACTGGAAAGGTTTCTGACATCTGGGTAAGATGTGGGTTTGATGCCAGCCCTCCTGTCCCGTTTGACCTGGAGGTGCTGGGGGAGTGCAGGGACAGACAGGCAGCTGTGCTCCTGCAGTGCCTCTGCATCCTCCTGCCCCAAGCTCCACCTCCAGCACCACAGCAGGGACAGAGGGGCTCTCTCAGTGTCCCCTCAGCTTGGAAGGGCTCCTTTGGGAGGGACAGGACCGCGAATATCACTCACAGAGGAACCCTCAAGCATCCTCAGTACCTTTAATCGCAGAATCCCAGAATTGTTTGGGTTGGAAGGGACCCCATCCAATTCCACCCCCCTTCCACTCTCCCAGGTTGCTCCAAGCCTGTCCAACCTGGCCTTGAACACTTCCAAGGATGGGACATCCACAGATTCTCTGGACAAGCTGTTCCAGTGGCATCTTTTGGGGAAAAAATATTTGGGATTTTTTTTTTCCAGTGCCAGAACAAGCCCAGTTCTGTTTAGCCTTGCATGAGATGCAAGATCTAAAGAGAAGCACCAGGTTTCCTATAAATATATATAAATACATAACAGGTTTCCTATAAATATATATATATCCTATATAGATCTGTCTTGACCAAAATATTTGCTGCACAGCCTCAGGTGATGTTGCATGCTCAGCCATCAATCCCGGTTTCCAGGACCCCCTTACAGGCTGATTCCTCAATCTTTTGAGAGATAACATTGCCAAGAGAAGTGTGTTTATCCCAGATCCCCAGGCAACAACCATTTCTGCAAATCCAAGCTGCCTTTCTGCTGAGGAGAATCATGGAGCAATCTGGCTTCACTGGGAATTTTCAGCCCCAGTCCCAAGTGTGGAATTCAGGAGGAAATTCCACCCCTTGCCCTGCCCCAGTGCAATGATCTCCACCAGTTTAGAAGCTGAACTGGTCCTGCTGTCCATGAGTAAACTTCTCCCTCGTTGTCTCGTCCCCGCTGCTCAGAATCACTAATTAGGCCGAGAGCTGATGAAATATGATTACATTTTTCTCTTCATTAAACACGATATCAAATCATAACTCACACGTATAAAATTGTTTTATTCCTTTTTCCCTGTTTGCTTTGGAATCATTCCCTGCTCCTGACAATGTGGGTTCAGGGCTGTCTCTCCTGCAGAGCCCGTCAGCCGCCAGGACCCTGCAATTTTAATGATCTAATCCGACAGCGAGCATGCTTTAATTTAAACTTTTATTAACGACCACTTTCCACCCTCAAAGACTATATTAAAATTTGTTAATGGAATTGCAGATTATAAATGCCCCACTGCAAGGCCCACTTGTGCTGCTCTGCACCACCCCCTTTGGAATTCAGAGCAATCCTATTAACTCTTCTTTATGTTTTGTATAGGTCATTTTGATTGCAGCTTTTTGTGTACTTCCCTTCGGAGATAGCGCTGCCCGAACCCGAGCGTTTGAAAGAAGATAATTTTACCAAAGATCACGTCTTTCACATTCATTATCCTTCGACAGGGAGCTTAAAATTTAATTTCTTTGACTTATTGCAATTTTTTTTTTTTTT